>MU158890.1:155170-341318 GCA_015888305.1 Antheraea pernyi | reverse complement strand
AAATTACAATAACTTTTGATAGAGTGATCCGATTTGATGAAACTAAACCTAAATGTTACTCGAGGATATGCTTTATGCTTTTCTAGGTTGAGGTTTTATCGTGAATGCAGTACTTTAGTAGTGATCCGTGTTCAAACACCCAGACAGATAGACTGATGTTTCCAAAATGGTTGAAATGTATTTTATTACTTATACCAAGAGACCTGCAACACATTTTTTCACAAAAATCTAAAAAGTACAGAAACGTTATATTTGTTTTTTCGAACTGACTACGCTATTGGCCTTTTTGGAGGCCTCTACAGCTTCACCGGACTACTAAGGCGAGCGCTTAAGGCACTCAGCCGATTTTATTCTGGTAACTAGCTCAAGGGTGCACGGCACACCTCGGCTTGGCCGTTACCTGTTGCATGCAATTCGCGATCTATCTTAGCTAACCTAAGTTAAGCTAAACTATTCATACAGATATGAGTTATTGAAACATGCATGTGTACCAGGCATGCGTGTCTCAATAACTCTTATGTGTATATTGTGTCGGAAATTTTTTTGAACTATTTCAGTTCGATACGGGTAAAAACAAAAAGAAAAAACCCATCCACTTTTTATGTGTAAGCGTGTGAGCGTGCACGTGTGTGGAGGTGATATGTGTAGTGTTGTTGCAGTGATGTATTGGTTGGTGAGTTCACTGTATCGCGCGAGCAGCGTACTCAAGGGCTCCACTCCGAGGGATCGGACCTAGGCTTGAGCCGCTGCCGAGGGGGGCCTAATCAAGTGTGCGGGAGCGAAGTTTACCCCCAGACCACGGCGGCGTGATCTGTGGTTACGCGGGCGTGGGCGTGAACACGCTCTGTTTTGAGAGACAGGCTGGTACTGATCGTTCGCTGCCGTTATTTTGTCGGGAGGATCGGTGAAAATGTTTCGCGGACGTAAAAAAAAAAAAAAAAAAAAAAAAAAAAAAAAAAAAAAAAAAAAAAAAAAAAAAAAAAAAAAAAAAAAAAAAAAAAAAAAAAAAAAAAAAAAAAAAAAAAAAAAAAAAAAAAAAAAAAAAAAAAAAAAAAAAAAAAAAAAAAAAAAAAAAAAAAAAAAAAAAAAAAAAAAAAAAAAAAAAAAAAAAAAAAAAAAAAAAAAAAAAAAAAAAAAAAAAAAAAAAAAAAAAAAAAAAAAAAAAAAAAAAAAAAAAAAAAAAAAAAAAAAAAAAAAAAAAAAAAAAAAAAAAAAAAAAAAAAAAAAAAAAAAAAAAAAAAAAAAAAAAAAAAAAAAAAAAAAAAAAAAAAAAAAAAAAAAAAAAAAAAAAAAAAAAAAAAAAAAAATGAATAATGAGAAAAAAAAAAAAAAAAAAAAAAAAAAAAAGTTTCATTGGTAGTATAAAACTAACACTAGTTGAACTAACACGAAGTTGGGAAATATTAGATCAGTATTAAATAAAAATTATAATTGAACAGAGTAAAATAACAGAATATGTTCAACCAACTCTATCTTAGCAAGGGTAAGAAAAAGAAGATTGTTTGTCTATAGTAATATCATAAAGAGGTAAAGTTTGTAAGTTTACGACGTTGTAGGGGTAATCTCTGGATCTAATAAACCGATTTTGAAAAATTTTTCACCAATAGAAATCTGTTATTTATTAGTGTCATAGAACATATATTAACCCGAAAAATGAGCAGACATTTTTAAATATAGTCGGATTTGTAAAGTAAGTCTGAGAAAAAACAGTGGAACGAAAACGTTGCTTACGAACGCTGCTTTCACGATGACAGATAAATGATTAAGTTCTCGAGAAAGTTGTAGATGATAATGCCTATAAAAAATCAGCGACAGCATATGTCCAACTTCAAAGTTATTTTCATAATCAGAACGGGACAACGTCCACCGTACCAATTAGTGTTTTCAATAAAATAGTGTAAAATGTTGTTAATAACAATAACTGCTGTTAAGTAAATTGGTTAATAATTATGATATATGATAAGTGCTTGATGGTAACCTCATGGCGCGGAGTCCGACACGGTATGCGAGGTCGGGGTCGGAGGGCAGCAGCGTGAGGAAGAGGTAGCGTGCGAAGGTGTGTGCGGGCGCCGCGCGGGGGTGCACTCGCGCGCCCAGGCACGAGGCCGGACCCCCCGCCAGCAGCGCGCGCGCCACGCGACCGCACACCGCACCCGCACCCTCCCCCTCCACGCGCTGCACCTGCGCTATCAGCCGCTCCTCCTACACACACACCACGACTATGCAAATATCGGTGCGAACGACACACTACACACCCACACCACAGAACGCGTCATTTGATTACGCCACTCTCCCTAGTACTCGACTTGTTTGCTATAAAAAGAGCGGAGCGTCCGCCGCTAAAGCAGGCTTTTTTTTTATTGCAGCACGGCAAAATGACTGCACTGTGCCTGATGGTAAGCACCATCGCCGGTCACCGCTGTCATGCCAGCCAGCGAAGAGCTGGATATGCACAGGCTGATCCCGCAACGCGACCCGCAGAAGCGAATCACTATAGTTGCGACCCAGTCGGTCTGTAAAACCCTACCACCCCGCAATCCCCGCAAGTAGTCCAATAAATCTGTAAAGGCCTATCAGACCAATAGCGCAGTCAGTTTGAGACAATGTAAGCTGCTAAGTCAGCCTTGGCTCTGGCGTGTAGCGGTACACTTGTTGTATTCTGCTAGTAGTTAATCCTAGACTATGGATAATTACTTTATGTAAACGAGCTCATCGTTATTCGTCACTTAATTAATTACTGTTACCTACTGTTCTAAATAGTCGGAATTATTAATTATTAACCAGTTTGGTTATATTATTTGAAATTGTAAGGCCTGTTATAACATCATCTTGACGTCCTTTTAATTAACTATATACCGATAGCTATATCTATCTACACGTACATGTTTATTCACAAAGCACTCATGCACTCTAATATATTTTTGAACACAGTTAGGCAGGTACATACAAGTCCACTAAGCATAAGGTTTGCATTTATGTGAATGATTACCAAAAGTAGAGTTAGAGAAATAAACTTTTAAAATACATTTCATTATTAGGTATATAAGATTAAAGGGAGAGGTGTTCTAGTTTAAAAATAAAATAAGCAAAAATTGCTAAAATAAAGGCCGGCTATGATATGGATGACTGATGAGTATGTGTACATATGTAAGTGTGACAGAAATCAGAGATCAATAGATAAAACTTCACAATGTACAATCGACACTCTATATGTTTTTATCGTTCATGTCTTTAAAATAACTATTTAAATCACACAAAATTTATTTTACTTCGCTATTTAAAGGTTTTCATATGCTTCGATTATTTATATAGGCAGTCATTTGACTAATAAATTGAACACAATAACAAAATATTAAAAATTAAACACGTGACTCTGTTAACAGTAGAAGAGGTGAAGTGTGGAAGGTCCGCGGCGGAGTTGCATTGTGTATACTCTCACAGAAATGCAAAGCTCAGCTTCGCGGACTATACCTAACTTTAAATTATTATAAACCTACTTTAGAAGTTTAAAGATGGCGCTCAGATATTCTATAATCTTAATTAAATTATTAAAACAATAAAATTTCACGGAGTGTATTGATGTAACCTGTAATGACATCATATCCACCGTGGAGCGTTTGAACGGACTAGCCTATTATACTACTACTTAGGATAGTAGACTAGCCATCCGCTCGCTTTATTACCAATATCTCGGATCACAATACATTTCCTATTCGAATTTAAGCACGGTCCTATGCATATGATTTCAACAATACATACAATTATCTCACCTGTTTACAGTACCGTTCCTGTGCGTAGAGGCCGCTGGGCAGCATGCGTTGCACCCCGAGCCCCAGTAGAGCCGCTTCCAGGGCCAGTGCTAGGTACGTCTCCTCGGGGTTTTTACTCCCCGCTACGGGGACATGTTGATATCTAGAAATGAATTAGAGTCTCAGTAGTTCGGTAATTCGTTAGTGCGATACTTTCAATAATCCAGCACCATACGCTCACGCTTTCCTGGCCCCTCCCTACTGTCGGTTCCGTGCTTGCGAACCGGTGTCAGTATCACCTCCAAACATTCACCATACGCTCACGCTTTCCTCGCCCCTTCCTACTTTAGGTTCCGTGCTTGCGAACCGGTGTCAGTATCACCTCCAAACATTCACCATACGCTCACGCTTTCCTCGCCCCTCCCTACTTTCGGTTCCGTGCTTGCGAACCGGTGTCAGTATCACCTCCAAACATTCACCATACGCTCACGCTTTCCTCGCCCCTCCCTACTTTCGGTTCCGTGCTTGCGAACCGGTGTCAGTATCACCTCCAAACATTCACCATACGCTCACGCTTTCCTCGCCCCTCCCTACTTTCGGTTCCGTGCTTGCGAACCGGTGTCAGTATTTCCAACAATCCAGCACCATACGCTCACGCTTTCCTCGCCCCTTCCTACTTTCGGTTCCGTGCTTGCGAACCGGTGTCAGTATCACCTCCAAACATTCACCATACGCTCACGCTTTCCTCGCCCCTCCCTACTTTCGGTTCCGTGCTTGCGAACCGGTGTCAGTATCACCTCCAAACATTCTATGCAGTTTTTCTATATAATACAATATTCCGAACATTCCAATAACCCAACACCCCTCGGTTTTCGAATTGCCGGATTAGTGGGACTCTATTGTATTTACCAAATGATTTATTAAGCAATTCTTGTATTTCATGGCTATTAGAAACGAAACTAACAATTCACAGTTTCAACAATAGATTTTGCTTTTGCAAGTTTATTTGTATGTTTGTCCACGATGAACTGCGAAACTACTCGACCGATATTCATGAAAGTTGTCATCTATATATAATTTGGTCCAAATTGAGAGATGGGATTATCTGTATTTCGATTAATTTTCTCAATTTTTTTTAGTTAGAAGTTAAATGATTTTCAATATTGATTATTTTTTTTTTAATGTCATAGGTGGCGAACGAACAGGTGGGTCACTTATGTTAAGTGATCACCACCGTCCATGGACACTAACATGCGAGGAGTTGCAAGTGCGTTGCCATTTTTGGGGGGAAGAGTTAGGGGAGGGAAACGGAGAGGAGAGGGGAGGGGAGGGGAGGTGGGCCTCCGGCGCTCTAACTAACCGAACGAAACGCAACAATGCAAGCACTGTTACTTAACGTCGGTTTTCTATGAGAGGGTGGTACTACCCCGGGCGAGCCGACCCATTCATGCTGAAACCAGTAACAGTTTCAGTGTGGCTCTACCACCATAGAAATTATCAATTGTAAGTTTTATCAGTCTCGAAGAGATGGCGCTTAAAATTAAGTAGTTGAAGTAGTAGTTGACAGAAAACTGTAGGACCGACTGTTGTAGATATGTCATAGATGACACCAGGTTTTTATTTATTTATTTTACAACTCCAGTTTAATTTATGTTACCCGTATTCTGTTAATCTATTCGCGATGTAACCTCGCTTTTTCTAAATCAAGTTTTTAAGTAGACTTATTATCCCATAATACCAAATAATACAAATAATAAACGGAGGGGTCCTTGCTTAATAAGAGTTATAACGAATTAAATTTAAGTTTCTAGATTTCTTTATGTAAATTTTGCAAGAAATAAAAGGTTTTTTATTTTATTTTTATAATAATTGAGCGACAGCAACGCGTGACCGGGTCAACTAGTAAATGAATACTTATCTATACTAATATTATAAAACTGAAGAGTTTGTTTGCTTGAACGCACTAATCTTAGAAACTACTGATCCGATTTGAAAATGCTTTTAGTGTTAGATAGCTTATTTATCATCACGCTATAACCAATTTGACCTGACCAATAAAGAATATTTCAAAATCGGGGTTAAAATACGTATTATTAAAACTAATTTCACTTTGTACGTAACCGAAGTAACGAGTTAAAGTTAGCGTTTTTTTTAAGTCTAGCAGGCAAACGAATAGGTGGTTCTCCTGATGTTAACTTAACAACACCAGGGGAGTCGAAAATGCGTTGCCAGCCTGTATATGGGAAAGGAGGGGAGAGGTGGGTAACGCAACAATGCAAGCACTGTTACTACACGTGAGTTGTCTGTGGGTCGAGTGGTAGTACCCCGGGCGAGCCGACCCATTCATGCTGAAACCTGTAGTAGTATCAGCATGGCTCTACCACTTAAAAGTAACTATTCCACGCGGACGTAGTTTTGGGTAGAAGCCAGTACTAGAATATATAGAGGTGTAAATACCTAGGAGGGAGTCCAGTGTTAGGTTCCTCGTCTAAGTAGGCGGTGTGGAGCCTGGGCGAGGCGCGCTGGTCGTCGGGCGCGAGGCACGCGTCCGCGAGGCACTCGTACACGCACCATATCGCCTCCAGCGTCCACCCCGTCCAGCATCTGCTGTCTGACAACATAATAACCTTCTAATAACATCCCATTCATTTAAAACGGTTCAGTACAATTTGCTCTTCGAGTTTTTTGTTTAATAGCTGAGAAAAGCTTTAGTATTATCAATAAAAATCAAATAATTCACGTTGTCATGTTCCCGCAGCATGACTAATCCATTATCGATATTCATATTACACGATGTTATCGATACCTTTCCATAGAATTACCACTTTCAGAGGCTCATTCAAATATGTCGAACAGCTTTAAACACTCATATAACTTTGCATCTTTAAACCCAGTAATTGAAATTTATATATATCTATTCACGCACATGTATTTATTTTATGCACTGTTTATTTGCATCATTATGTCTTACACTTTCCATATTTTTGTTCTTAATTAATATTCGTTTGGATGCAGAGGTTTGTTCTTAAATTTGTATTGAAGTAGCATATATACCGTGTGGCAGTTTGAACACTGGCAATATTCAAGGACCTGATGCTTCATGGTCAATCAATGATGGGTTATGTGTGTCTGTGTTATTATTTGTAATTTAAAGATTTGTTCTTTTAATTTTTTAACATTAACATGACCTATTGAACGTCTGTATATCCTATGGGTTCCCTTCGAAAATCAGCGCTGCAGTACTACTGTACTGCAGCATATTTGTTGAATGGGTTTGCTAATAGTTCGACATTTTTTTTTAATTCATAAGTTTTTTTTTTAATTTAATTATTAGGGTCAAAGGTAGTCGATATTTGTCTCATCTCTCATTCTCGTATACTGTACTGGTATTCGAAAGTTCAATACCTTGGTATTGATACACGTATGTAAGTAGGGCTGATTTATAATATAATTTGTTAATTTTAAGAAGACTGACACCTAAGTTGTATCCAGACAAAATCATGGTAAATCATGGTAAACTCTCAACTTTTGCAGAGTTTAAATTATTTAAAGCCGAAAAAATGAACAAAAAAAAAACCAGTGCTGCCATATATGTAGTTTATTTTTTAGCACTTCCTTAATTTGCTGACTTTGTTTTTTAACGAAAACTTTTAACTTTTAACGAAAAAAAAAACCGTTTATTTTGTGTTACGAGCAAAAAAGTTTCACTTCAAACTATTAGGCGCGGAAATTCTCTAATATTCTATTTTATATAGTAATACTTAAATATATTGAAGCCATATTAACACACTATATACCTGACTCGTCCCTAAAGTGTTTAAATAAAACTTTGTTTACACTTAATTTCGATGCACACGTTTTCATTCGCAAAAGAAAAAGTTTGATTACGGAACTTATTGAAACAAGCTATCTCGTTCACTCACCCCGTCCGATACACCGTTGCGAGTGAGAGAGAGCGCACGTAGCGCCGGCGGGGAGACAGGAGCCGCTGTCCATGTGCGCGCACACTAGGGAGAGCTTGACGCGCTCCTCGCACGCGCCCGAACACGTCTCCGAGCCCGAACCGGAACAGGTTCGAGCGCTGTCTCCGCTGGAGGACGCTTCGCCAGCACCAGCTTGTTGCCACCTTTGTTGTGCTACCTCCTTATTCATGAAATGTTTTTTATGCTTTAGATTTTCTCACTTGTTCTTGATAAGGTTTAATTTTTCTGTTTGTGTGGCTTTTTTTGACAAGCAGTCCTTATTATTATTATTAGATTATTACAGCCATTGAAAAAATATTACAAGTGCCTTGTGATAATTTCTATGTTTTAAAGAGATGGTGGCTCCCCTGTTAGAAGTTTCGAGGGAGTTTTTGAAATGTTTTTTATGCTTTAGATTTTCTCAGTTGTTCTTGATAAGGTTTAATTTTTCTGTTAACGCTAGTTTTTGTGTGTTTTTTTTTTGACAACCAGTCCTTATTTTTATTAGATTGTTACTGCCATTGAAAAAATATTACAAGTGCCTTGTGGTAATTTCTATGTTTTAACAAGACGGTGGCGCCCCTGTTAGAACTTTACTTTCGAGGGAGTTTTTGTAATGTTTTTTATGCTTTAGATTTTCTAAGTTGTTCTTTATAAGGTTTAATTTTTCTGTTAACGCTAGTGTTGTGTGGTTTTTTTTGACAACCAGTCCTTATTTTTATTAGATTGTTACTGCCATTGAAAAAATATTACAAGTGCCTTGTGGTAATTTCTATGTTTTAACAAGACGGTGGCGCCCCTGTTAGAACTTTACTTTCGAGGGAGTTTTTGTAATGTTTTTTATGCTTTAGATTTTCTAAGTTGTTCTTTATAAGGTTTAATTTTTCTGTTAACGCTAGTGTTGTGTGGTTTTTTTTGACAACCAGTCCTTATTTTTATTAGATTGTTACTGCCATTGAAAAAATATTACAAGTGCCTTGTGGTAATTTCTATGTTTTAACAAGACGGTGGCGCCCCTGTTAGAACTTTACTTTCGAGGGAGTTTTTGTAATGTTTTTTATGCTTTAGATTTTCTAAGTTGTTCTTTATAAGGTTTAATTTTTCTGTTAACGCTAGTGTTGTGTGGTTTTTTTTGACAACCAGTCCTTATTTTTATTAGATTGTTACTGCCATTGAAAAAATATTACAAGTGCCTTGTGGTAATTTCTATGTTTTAACAAGACGGTGGCGCCCCTGTTAGAACTTTACTTTCGAGGGAGTTTTTGTAATGTTTTTTATGCTTTAGATTTTCTAAGTTGTTCTTTATAAGGTTTAATTTTTCTGTTAACGCTAGTGTTGTGTGGTTTTTTTTGACAACCAGTCCTTATTATTGTTAGATTATTACTGCCATTGAAAAAATATTACAAGTGCCTTGTGATAATTTCTGTTTTAACAAGACGGTGGCGCCCCTGTTAGAACTTTCGAGGGAGTTTTTGAAATGTTTTTTATGCTTTCGATTTTCTCAGTTGTTCTATATAAGGTTTAATTTTTCTGTTAACGCTAGTGTTTGTGTTTTTTTTTGACAAGCAGTCCTTATTATTATTATTAGATTATTACATTCATTGAAAAAAAATATTACAAGGGCATTGTGATATTTTCCATGTTTTAACAAGATGGTGGCTGTTAGAACTTTCGAGGGAGTTTTTGTCGCATCTCAGAATTCACGCTCAGAGTGGTACTATTTCCCGTCCACTTCACTTTTACATAACAACCGAACTATATTACGTAAAAGAACACCAATATTACGAAATATAGCGTGAAATAACTCAAAATAATTACAAAGTATAAAACAAAGTCCCCTACCGCGTCTGTCTGTCTGTCTGTTCGCGATAAACTCAAAAACTACTGAATGGATTTTCAAGCGGTTTTCACCATGTGCATAAAGTGATTCACGAGGAACGTTTTGGTATATAATTTATCAAGGATTTTTTTATAACCAGGGCGGGACAACGTCTTCCGGGCCCGCTAGTTATGAATAAAATATAAAATTCACTACATGATAAACTAAGATCCCGCCAAAAACTAGTTTATAATTTTGTCGTTGTGTGAATGTTTTTCGGCGACTGAACTATTAAATTATGTCATTTTAGAGCCTAAAATAATTAGTATGTATTCCAGGGCGTAAAGAAATTATTTTTCAGGGTCTAAACGAATTAATGCTTATTTCAGTGTCAAAATTATTTAAATGTATATTGCATTTATTAAACATTTTATTGAAAATTGTCATTACCTTAAATATTAAATAGAAATATTAACCTGTCGATGCCTCATTGCCCTCGCAGCGCTGACAGCGAGACGCAGCGCTGCGGGCGCGCGGCCGTGCGCTCTCAGCGCTTCTATCCGAGCGCCAACCACCGGTAAATGTTCTGAAAAATTTTATTACATTTTTTACACAAGGCAATTTGATAATAAAAAATCCAAATTAAATTACCAAATCTTATGGATATTCAGTATTCTTTTTTTGTTTCTCAAATTTGTTGTTTTTGCAAAAATGTATTCGGAATTAGCAATATAACAGTCACATATGTATAGTATATGTTTCCCTTGTCGCGTTCCATTAGCGTTATATAATAAGGTCACTTATACTCGTCAGTCACAATTTCGGTGCAAGTCAGAAAGGCGTGGTAATTTCCAAAGTCCCGTTAAATATTCTGATCACCTGATTAATGTTCACATGATTTACAAAACCATCAAACGATTGATAACATACTTCTTCTCCTTCACGGTTATTACAAAGCATTGTATGCCCATTCTCTTCGTTCTAAACAGAAAGCCTTCTTGAAGCTGATTTTCAAAATTTTGCACAGATGTGTTATCACGTGTAAGGGTGAGGAGCAAGCCCATTTGTGTGAATAAAGTTGTTTGTTAGGTCTCAATTATTTTATTTATTAAACATATCTATGTTTTGTAAAAATATGTATATGTGGACATATATCAGATCGAGTTTGTTGCCGGTTCTTCTCGATGACTAGGTTGTTTGGTAGCTTTGACGTTCATAAGCGCCTTCTCAGGGCTTAATGGAATAAAATATTTGAACGGGTTAATTGCTACACTCTTTAGGTTACAATAAAAAATAGTGTTTCCATACCATGCCACAACGGCTGGCCGAGTTCGTTGAACTTAGGGTACGCTTGAAGAGTCGAGGAACCAGAACTGGTCGCTTTCTCCGGTTTCTCAGGGTCGCAGTACTCATCGCTGCTGAGTATGTTCTTCAGGTGCTCGTTCTCCCACGATATATCCACAGCGTCCAATGCCCTGATGGGCAAACGAAATAAACTGGTGACCAGAGATGCTTTATTTCGAAATTTATTTATCGAGCATATTTGCTAAAATCAGAGCAACTTATAAATAGCACTTTTATTTTAAACGTCACTAACATACATATCTTGTTATGAAATTGTTTTTTAATAATTAATAATGTCGATTTAAATATTTAACAAAATGTATATGATAATAACTAAATTGCTGTTTTAAAACACTATTCTTAATTTAATTATAGTTACAAATTTTATTATACACAAAAAATTATCCAACAGCAGGATAATTGGCAACAGTTTAGAATAGCAGTTAATGAAAAATAACGCAACGTTGTAATTCATTATTGACATATAACCATTACGGGCATTTTAATTCGTGCTGTTTTTTATTGATATCGATGATTTACAAAGTTGAAGAAGGGATCATTAAAATTATTCTTTCCTTTTAATAACATAATGACTATGTATGGACACAGATTTAAAAAAATCCTGAAAAATAAAATGTCGCTTACTTGTGGAAGACAGTACGTGGAGTCAGCTGCGTTGTGGCTCTCTGATTGCTTAACCTCAATCTCTTACTGGCTCTCCTATATTCTCTTTCATAACTGAAAAATAATAACAATACAATCATATAATATGATATTTATGAAGAGATACTACTAGTAAGTGCTTCTATTTAGTAACTATATGCTAATTATCTCCTTATTACAGTAACTCTATGTTACAAGAAACAAAAGAAACATCATATGAAATTTCTTAATCATTCAAAAATACAAAAAAAAAAAAATTTGAAAAAATACCAAAATACATTTTTTATATAATTATATAGAAGTTGTATGAGAAGCAATTCCAAAAGAAAGCATTCTTTTTATCTATTTCTTTTATCTAATTGTGTATCTAAATATATTTAAGACAATTTCTTTTAATGTAAATAAATTTTTAATATATCCATGAACAAATAATAAGTAGAATGTGGATGGAGGGTTGTTAATTTTTTTTCCCTGTTAAATTTGAGCATAAATTCTTAGAACATACCTTGGACACGGATTACTAAATGTAAGAAACTTACTTATTAGGCCTAGACTCCTCATCAGAACTCTCCGAATGGGAATGCAGCTCTCTCCTTTGCCTCTCTCTGTGTCTTTCTCTGGAATTATAATTATAGGTCATCTTTATTAAAACGAATAATAAAGTCCTGACGCAATAGACTACATCAATATGCTGCTGTTCGTTATCCGTTACTCCGTTATTGTAATTAATAACGACAATGGCCGGACAATCGCAGTTTCAAAGGAGCTCACGTTAAGCTCCCACTCCAAATCGCTCCAAATCATATATGTTACAGTTAAAATACATTATATAACAATTTATCAACGTGTATATTTTTTACATTTATTTCTTTAATTGGCTACTGGCTTAATAATAATTATAACTTAAATTGAATAACATCATTTATTTATTTATTTATTTTAGGATCGTCAACATGACAATACATTAGTATATAAAAAAAAGTAGAACTATTGTAACACATTATAAATGTAGTCATATTTAAAGACAACCACGGCATGCTCCAACAATAAATTAAATATTAATAAAACAAAAGATTAAACTATTTTACATATAAAAAAAAAAAAAATTACATGATAATACAAAAACGAGAAGATTGAAACAGAAAGAGAAATATAGGAAATATGAAGAAAAAAAAATTATAACTGTGTCTTGTGAAGACACTGATATGTCTCTATCGTTGTTTTGAAATGATTTCGTTTAGTTGAGAAAATGTCGCATGTTTTATGGAGTGAGTTATATGACCTAGATATTCTGTTGACTGGAGAGTAAAAGCCTAAATTAGTACATGAATGAGAAATATAAAATGGAACGTATTTATTAAATCTCGGAAGCTTAGTAGGAATATTAAATTTGAAGTTATTAGTAATTTGTGGACAGTCAATTTGGTCATGAAATATATTAAATAAAAACATAAGTTCCAACATCATTCTTCGATTATTTAAGGAGGATAGTTTGAAGTGGTTAAGATGTTATCATGTTTTACATTATAAAATAACAGGATAACGTTTTATTACTTAGGCTTTGAACATTTATTATCACATGAAGTAGGCATTTACCTGTCTCTCTCCTCGCGCTCACGTAGTCTCTCCCTATCCCTTTCCTCCCTATCGCGATGCCTCTCTCTGTCCCTGTCTCTGTGATCTCTGTCGCGATCTCTCTCGTTCCTTTCCCTCTCTCTGGCGTACTGTGAATAATTTTATATACATTGAAATAATATAAAGGCACCAATAGGTATTATTTATTATATTACTAGCGGACCTGGCGGACGTTGTCCTGCCTTGTTAATAAAAAAATCCTAAAAGTCAACCGCAACGCCACCTACCGGGTGCAATTGTGAATCTAAACCGTTCTCGGATCCAATGGAACACGCACACAAAGTTTTATTAAAATCGGTGCAGCCGTTTAAGAGGAGTTCAGTGACATAGACACGCACAGAAGAAATTTATATATAAAGATGTCAGAGAATTTCAATACAATTTTTGACTGGATCCCAGTATAATCTGTGATGTTTTTATATGAGGATACAATTTCCGATACGGTTATTTAATTCAAGATTGATAATTGTTTGTGTTATGATAACTAAACATTTGATAGTACAAATTTATAGGGGGAATTAAACTACGACGTCTCGATTCAATAGTAAGATATATATATATATAATAGCACGAAAAAGTGGTAGTGGTATGTTATATGATTCAGTTTGTGTGTACACATTATTAAATTAAATTTGTAATCAATTGCTTTGAGGTATAAAATTGAAATGGCTTCAAAAGCTCACCAGATCATAAATATTTAGTAAAATCAGATTTATCCAAAACGTGACTTAATTACTGATAACTTATATTTAAACAATTAGTTAGAACAACGAATCCTATAGTTCAAAGCTACAAAATAAAATAATTATAATATAAAATAAATAATTAAAAACAAAATTTTGTTACCAGTAGGAATTATTAAACACCCAAAACAATCTAACAGTTGTGTGACAAATATGACTTTTCCATAAGAATCGGCAGACGATATTGAATTAAATTTGGTTTTTAACACTCATGGAAATGCAATTGACATTATCAGATGTGCAGATCACGTCTCGACAAAGTGCAGAAAAATAGATAATCAAAGAGAATTACCAAAGGAAAAGACCGATAGTCCGGGTCTTCCGTCGGGCAGACTTCAACAGCGGACCACTTCTCAAGCAAGTGCCTCCACTGCAGCCTGTGATGTTTATTACTGCCAGGATCGAGCACTATGCTGACCCAGAGTGCTCCCAACTGCTCCCAGAGTTGTCTGCACTTTTCCGTCATAGGCGTGTTCTGATTCCGCCATAACAACAGTCGAGGATCAGAGAGGAACTGTTCAGTCATTAGCATCAGCATTCTAGGACCGTTCGAATCCTGTGCCCGTAGCATTTCACGTACCTACAATATTGATAATACCGAAAATTTTACTAAAGCATTTACTTTTTTATACTTTACTAGCTGTACCCGCGACTTAGTCTGCGTGAAACTTTATGTGAATACCAGCCACTAATTAAGTTATCTGAATGTATTAAGTCCATTTACTTATGTAAAGTATGTAAGGGGTGTCAAATAACATCTAAAACTTGAAACATCCAAGCCAACCTCACCTGCACGTGGTGCACCCTGCTGAATCACGACTGAGGGAATGGCGATAGCGGGGTGGCAGGGTTTTACAGCCTGACTGGGTCGCAACCACCATGTATATGGCGAAAAAGCCCGTCATAGTGATTCGCGTTTCGGGAGCAGCCTGTGCATATCCAGCTTTTCGTAGGCCGGCATGACATCGGCGACCGACGATGGATAGTGTGTCACTCGGTGGTCGCCATTGTTTTTGGATTGTACTGTGCTTACCATCAGACACAGTGTCGTCATTTTACCGTGTAAGTATAACTACTAAGTCATGTCGTCATTAAAAGTACAATAACTTGTCATAGAACAACCCGATTTTGATGAAATAAAGATAAAATGTTACTCGAAAATATGCTTTATGATTTTCTTGAAGAGGTTTTGTCATGAATGCAGTATTTTAGTAGTAATGCGTATTCATACAAACAGACAGACAGAAATTTCTAAAATTGAAATGTATTTTATTACTTATTCTTAAACACCTTTTATAGGTGGTAGAGCCACGTTGTAGCTATTACTAGTTTCAGCATGAATAGGCTCGTCGGGCTAGTACCACCCGACCCACAGAAACACCCACGTGAAGTAACAGTGCTTGCATTGATACGTTTCGTTCGGTCAGTGAGAGCGCCGGAGGCCCACCTCCCTTTCCCCCTTCCCTCATACAGAGGCTGGCAACGCACTTGCGACTCCCCTAGTGTTGCAAGTGTCTATAGACGGTAGTGATCACTTAACATCAGGTGACCCACCTGCTCGTTGGCCTCCTTTTGATATAAAAAAAACCTGCAATATTTTATTTTTTCGAAAATCTGAGAAGTACAGACACGTAACATTTACATTCTTCAATATCATCTGATGTTAAAGGACGATGGGGTGTAAAGATGGTAAACGCGCTAAATCTAAAAGGGCTGGCTCTCAAATGCAGATGGCGGAACACAAACAGGTGCTTGACTACATATGTTCAACTCGAGGGTTGTAGCTAGGCCATACGAAGTTAGAATAATCCCTACCCACTATTCTAAGGTTTCATTGCGGTACTTTCCTTCGACCAAACTTCCATCTCTTTTGTATGGATTTGTAGGAGCTTCGGCTCATTACTATAAGATTCTAGACTAACACGGACAGCGTAATAATAATACTCGGAATACGTAAAACAGACTGTTTATTAATACTAGTGGGCGCCCAGTGGTCGATATTCGATCATAGTTCATTGATTTTTTTAAGTTTGAATTTTATTAAGGTGAATATCATTATTGAATGTAGAATGGAAAAGGGTAATTGGAACGTAAGAGTAAAATAATAATACATACAGTCGAGCATAGCAATCTCCTTCACAACCTTTTTTGAAGTCCTTTATTGACAGATGTCAAAATGTCTTTTTTATTTACATGTGTGTATATGTTGTGTAAAATTGAAGCAGTAGTATGAGTAATGTATATTTTAATTAATTGAATGTACTTCTAATGCATTTTATATAAAATAAATAGCTTTCTGCACTTCTCCTCCATATAAACTTTAACTATGCCAAGTTTCATGTTCATCCGTTCGCGCATTTCTCTCAAAAAGGAAGTTTTCGTATTAAGATATGTAGGAGGACATTATCATATGCTGATTTAATATCCAAAACCACTGATAGAGTGGATTTATTATTTGAAAATGCAATTCTAATATCAGTAGTGAGAATACTAATACAATCCAATGTACTTTTGCCTTTTCGAAAACCAAATTGACTCTTAGAAAATAATTCATGGCTTTCAAGAAACCATTCTAGGCGATTTTTCACTAAACGTTCAGTTACTTTAAGTAACACTGATGACATTGCAATGGGCCTATAAGATGATACATCTGATGGTAATTTATTAGGTTTTAGTACTGGCAATACCAATTGTGATTTCCATGATAAAGGAACAATTCCTGTCATCATGACAGTGTTTATTATTTCTAAAAAATAACCTAAAGCCTGTTCACCAAGATTGGAGAGAAATGAATATAGAATACCGTCTGACCCAGGTGATGTATCTTTGGTACATGATAAAACCCCTTTTAATTCACTGATAGAAAACAAATTATTGATGGTGGAACTATTCCCTATAATAGGTGGCATAGAATTTAATAGATCGTCTGTAATCTGATCTTTAAATGGCACCGTAGGTGGGGCCAGATGGTCCATGAAACTTTCAGCCATTGAAGGAGGAAGTTTTGAAAGGCTAGAATTATCCATTCCACATCTAAACCGTCTAATATTACGCCACACTTCTGATGGACTAGTTGAAGGTGAAATCGAAATACAAAATTTATTCCAACCAGCCTGTTTTTTTTCCCTTAATAATTTTTTGGTATTTTTCATAATATAAGTCAAAATTTTAAAATTTTCTGAAGTCATTGCATGGTTGTAATTTAACTCTGCTTCTTTTCTCTTTTTTACAGCTTCTGTGCATTCATTATCCCACCAGGGAGGAGATGATATATGAAATGAAGAAGATTTTTTCAAGGGAAATATAACATCTGCAGTATTAATTAAAAGTGTGGAAAAAGCATCTGCACACAAGCCTATACTTTCAGAAAAATTTGGCAATGAAGAAATTTCATTTTCTACAGCTGTCTTAAATGTACTCCAATTTTCCTTATGTAACCTATGCCTTATACGAGACTTATGAATAGTATTCTTACATTTAAATTTAAAATTACTTAAAGATATAAGGATAGGAAAATGGTCACTTCCATAAGTGTATGGAAGAGTACACCATGTAGTCAAACATGCTAAATTAGAGCTACAAATAGAAATATCAATTGCACTAACATTATCAGAAGGATTAGAACGTCGAGTTGGTGATCCTGTGTTTAATATACATAAGTTTTGATGATTAAGAATATCTAACAATCTATTGCCATAACTGGTTGAATATGAGCTACCCCATGATTGATGATGACAATTAAAGTCCCCCATTACTAAAATTGGTTTAGGAAGGGAAGAAAATATATTATTAATTTCAGAGAGAGCAGAGGATGAAGGGTGTGGTATGTACAAAGAAACAAAACAGATACTGTTTAATTGGATAGCTACTATGGAAAAATTATCGAAATGGGGAAGAGAAATAACAGAGTAAGAAAATGTATTCCTGACCAGAATAGCTGCCCCTCCATAGCCATCCTGACGGTCATCCCTTACACAAAAAAAACCATTCATTTTAAACACAGCTCTTGGCTTAAGCCAAGTCTCAGATAAAGAAACTAAAATCGGTTTATATTTGTTTAGCAAATAAATCAAATCACTTTTCTTGTTGGTGAGGCTTCGAGCATTCCATTGAATTATCAGATGATCCATTATTGGGTAAATTTAAGTAGGGCAAAAGAGATGTAACCTCGTTGGACGGTATTATTTGGGACTGAGTTAAAAATTTAATAAGAGCTATAATAATTTTACCTATAGAAAGATCATCATTTTCATTTGTATTTTTTAGAGCACATCCATTTTGTGAAGAAGTTGTGTTGTAATCTTTTATAAGTTCTCTATGTTCTAGTTGGTTATAACCATGATTAACTTTAGGTGTTCTACGAGGTTCTCGATACACTGTTTTTTTATATGACACTGGAGTAGTTTTCTTATCAGATTCAGAACTAATAAATCTAGGCACATTTGAAGCAAGAACATCAGAATACGGACGGGAAACAGGATGATGCATTTTTGATGCTTCTGGATAAGACATACAGTTTTGAGCCATTGTAATTTTAATTTGTTTCTGTCTATTGTACTCTGGACACGACTTATTGGTTGCAAAATGACTTCCTCCGCACATACAACAATTGATATAATCTTCATCTATATTACAGGATTCACCAGTATGTTCCTTTCCACACTTATAACACTTTGGTTTTGAGCGACATTGTAACTTTGTATGGCCATATCGGCAACAGTTATAACATTGAATAGTAGGATAAGTATATAATTCAACTTGTAAGGCATTGAAGCACATAAATATTCGTTTAGGGAGTATCTGACCATCAAATGTTACAACAACACTTTGTGAAGGTTTCCAGACAGTAGCACCATCAACATTGACCTTATAGTTTATTCGTCTAACTTTTAAAATTTTACCACAACCAATTGGAACATTAATATTTTCAATTATATCTTCTGGTGACCACTCAACAGGTACACCTCTAACCAAACCCATACGGGTAACATTAAATGTAGGAATAAAAGCCTTTAACTTATTTGACTCTAAACTCTTATGCCCTAAAAACAAGTTAGCATCACTGTAAGAAGAGAATGATAAAGTAATTCTGTTACGCCCTATACGTTTTAGACTACCATTAATTATGTTCTGTATACAATTATTTTTTAAAAATTTACCAAAAGTCACAGGGTGAATAGTTGTGCCATCGTTTGGTGAAGACTGAATTCTCTGTACATGTATGATATATGGTGAATTATCCGTTTCTGTGTATAAAGATCTCCCTACAGGTGTAGGATTCTTTATAGTACAGTCTTCAGCAATATTTGGAGTAGATTTGTTACTTAAAATAATGTCTGAATTTTGATTAGAAATTAAAGCTGGTTGTAAAAAACTAATCTTTTTTTCAGAAACAACTTCTGAGTCCAAACACTGGCAATCAGTAAATTTATTATCAAGTAAAGAACTATTCTTTTTCTTTCTTTTATTGCAATGCCTACATTTTTTTTGAAGATGGATACGCTTGTGTGGTCTTGGTTGAGATCGTGACCCGTCTGTGTCTACACTAGAATCATACGATCGGACATCGTCCGGTATATCCATAGGTGAATTATCGACAGTACAAGTAGATTTAACAATAACAAATTCACTTGCATGGGGTATTGTGCCCCCAGGATCCGGGGGCTCGTTCATGGCGTACAACTAAATAATTAAAAAAAAGAACTTACCTACTGAATGTTGAAATAATACAAAAAAAAACAACTATAGAAATAATAATCTACACAAATATATACACAACTACACACTACTGATCATAAAATAGTTAAAATGAAATTTAAACGAAAAAACCGCGTCCGCCCTTTTCAATGTTTCCCGCGCTTCATATAAGGTATTTAGAGAGACGTGATCGTTCATTTGTTTACACGATGTTCTATTTACAATATTTACAAAAGTTTTCTACCAAAGAGGATAATATACTCGGTAGCTACAGATTTATCCCACCACGCCAGCCATCATCGCTTCGAAATAAGTGTTTATTAAAAAAACTAAACATTTATCCTGGGTGATCCCTGTTTTTCTCTTATAGCCTTAAAACACTGCCAGACTATTCAGATTTTCGGGGCTTCTGTTCATTGGTCTAAAATTCAAACACGTCCAGGCTCATATGAGGCAGTGATTATTCCCTTAACCCGACATTATGAGATTGAGTTATAATTGTAAAACCTTGTCGACTCACCTTAGAAAATAAAGAATTCAACTGCTTATTTGCATTGTAATATGTGCCCTGTAGTAAATACGCCCGGACTTGTTCGCACACCTGAAACAATTGGTTGCCTATTTATATTAGTTAGAAGGGTCGGATTTAGGGAATGGGCGTTTATAGAACCTGCTTAAGTATAATTTTCTTGAGAAAAAAACATCAAGTATAAACAAAAAAAAAACGCATTTTTTAAAGACTTTTTTTACTTCTTTTGGCGCGTTAGGGAAAAATGATGAGAGTAAATTTTTACGATGCGCGCGCACATCGTCACGAAAAACCGACACCCTGAAGTTAGCTATAGTCAACATTTTGTTTCTTTGTGTTAAAACTTTCAATGTATTAAATACCTTTTTTCTATTGTTAGTGTTGTTTTTTCTACAAACGCAGGATAAGGTGAGAGATAAAATTTTTGAAAATATTTTTATCTTGTTACGCCAAAGAAGTAGAACTTCTAACGCGTGTACATAAGTAGACACACACTTTTTTTTTTATATATCTCGGCGTATTACTAATTCATTTTTAAATTTATTCGAGGCTTAATCTCCTTCATTACTCCGTGTTTTATCGACGTAAAACTCCAGTTCGGTGATAATAATTAATTTACTTCATAAATATACTAGCCGGTGCTTGCGATTATGTTAAATTGAAAATAACCAAACCACTTTCAAAAGCATCAAGATGTAGATAAAATTCTCTACTACAGCATATAATTTTAAACAATATGATATGACAGATTAAAAATTACACGCATCAAAAAACAAATTCTGTTTGAGGATACGAAACCTCTTTGATTTCTATGAACTGATGACTGATTTGATAAATATCAAATTATTAAAAAAAAGGGATTTAAATCTTTAAGACACTTGTGAGGTCATATTGCATTCATATTATAGTGGATGTTACTGTTCACCGCCTGAACTTTTTTTTATGCAGTTACAAACCAACGGTGACAACCGTCGTCGGGTTCAGCCGTTGACCAAGGACTGCAATTTTAATTATTTTAATTTTAATTATTTCGCTCTTTCTCGATTACTATTTTCAGATTAACTTTTTCAGTTTCAGCTCGTATAAATAGAATCAAACGTTTTTTATTGCAGTGAAACGTGGTAGCGGCCAATCAATTCCATGAGGAAGTGCAAAGCAACGCTACAATATTGAGTGATAGATTTTCACAAAGAAACGCCTTCTTCAATAAAAAAAATCAATTACTTAGATAACATTGCGATCAGATTGTTAATATAAGGAAGATCCTTTGCCCGTTTTTAACTTGGGATAACTTGTACCTGCTGCTCGTCCAAGTGCCACGCGTGATGTGCGTCTGGTGGAGGACCAGCTGTAGGATCCGGTGCACCACAGATCCTGTTGATAGCCGACCGCGCTTGCAGCACTTCGTCAGCCAGCCGTTGTGCCGTTGGCAGAACCTCCGTGTGGTGCTCCGCTATCAAATATTGCACGAACTTCTGTAGTTGTTGTCTATCCATCTGTAGTAATGTTTCTGGAATATAAACAATAACTATCTGTTATATCTATTTACATACAGACGAAAACAATATCTTTTTCACCTCTCTTTGCCAACTGGTTTTCTTTATTTTGGTTTGGTTAATAGCAATTGACAACTTTAACGTAATCAATAAAAAACTTGGAAACAATTACTATTCGTTATGATTCTAATGATTAATCTCTACTTCTATACTAATACTAGAAGACCTGGTGGACGTTGTCCTGCCTTGACAATAAAAAAAATCCTAAAAGTCAACCGCAACGCCACCTACCGGGTCCAATTGTGAATCTAAACCATTCTTGGATCCACTGGAACATGCACACAAAGTTTTATTATAATCGGTCCAGCCGTTTAGGAGGAGTTCAGTGACATACACACGTACAGAAGAAATTTATATATAAAGATTATAAAGAGGTATAGTTTGTGAGGTTGTAGGGGTAATCTCAAGAACTACTAAACCGGTGTAGAAAATTCTTTTACCAATAGAAAGTCAAGTTAGTTGGGAATGTCATAGGCTATATATTAACCCGAAACATTAAAAGACTTTATTGTGGTAGTGGGATTTGCAAAGTAAGTCGGAGAAAAAACGGTCGAACGAAAACGTTTCATACGAACGTTGCCTCAACGGATCAGAGATATAGTCTTATGTATGATTGAGTTCTAGAGCTTGATAATGCCTACAAAGTCAGCGACAGCATATGTCTAACTTTTAAAATTTAAGTCACAAAAACTAGTTTTTTAAATTAAAAAAAATGTAAATCGTAAGTGTTTTTTTTTTTCTCCAACTGACTGCGCTATTGACCCTGCAGGGTCTTCACAGCTTCACCGGACTACTCGTAAGTGATGTTTATTGGTCATATTATCAACAACAAATATGAATTCTTATCAATATGTAAAAAATTATCTTATATAAATTTCAGTGTTGATTTGTAATAATTTAATATAGGGTTCCGTAAAATAAAATATATTTCTTTGGTGTTCCGCTATCTTTAAAGTTTATGAACCCCTGATCTAGAATAATTAAAAATCTGAATAACAAACCAAAGTCTTAGTTTCATTTTAAAATCATTAAATCTTAGACAAGAGGTTCAAAACGTATGATTTTAAAATCATACAGATATAGGAATATGATAATCGACGAGCACGACATTTGTTCTTTAAAACCGACATTGAAACATTTGTAAACAAGCTATAACGTCCGTAAATTCTACAATCTTTCCCTTACAAGAAGAAAGTCAATAAGCCGTCGCGCAACGACAAAAGGTTAAAAAAACAACAAAAGATTTCTACCTGAAATAGGCACCCTCAGTCGCACAGAATCCGCATTTCTGATGCGGTACAAAGCAAGTGCGACCACGTGCTGACACCAGAAGATGTCGCGCGCATCGCAACTGCACGTCACGCCTGTGATTTTGCATCTATGAAAAAATAAAACATATTAGAAATTGATTATTTTTGTATAATATATGAGCCTTTTAATTATATGAGAAAAAGAGATACGCTATTATAAATATATTCAAGAAAGAAAAATATATACTCATCAATGTTTTAAAATTATGAGAAAGTATTAATTTTGCATCTAATATTGGTGCCTGAATAAAATAAAGCGCTATATCGTACTTTTAATCGAAAATAGAGTAACTCAAACATTTAATTTTGGAGGAAAATGTCTAAAGTTGGACTATGTTTACACATTCGATTTAAATTCATCTTAAAAACTAACCTCTGACCGCGACTCTGTCCGCGTAGAATAGTTACTTTGGTCTAACGCCATAGAGTAACAAACCCGCGCGTTGTAAGTGTAAGCGGTTTCATAATTCTATGGCTAACGTTAACACGCAGCGGAAGCTCTCAAGAGAAAAAAAACTCCGATTTTGAAACAATATTCATTGGTACTCTGCTACTATTGGTCTTAGTGTGATGACATATAGCTTATAGCCTTCCTCCATAAATGAGCTATATAACACCGAAAGAATTTTTCAAATCGGACCAGTATTTCCTGAGATTACCCCCTGCAACGCCACAAATTCACAAACTTTACCTCTTTATAATATTAGTATAGATAAATGAAGCGTTTAAGTCAATTCTAAGATAGGGATAAGTAGCATATTGCTATTTGATCGTTATATAAAATATCACCATTTTTAACAGAAAGAAACATCTTTCTAAAATAAATAATCATTAAAAAAAATCGTAATTAATTGCGTTTTATAAAATATGTTATAAATTATTTGAATACAGACGGACTAACAGCATAAAGTACTAAGGATACTTAGCATAAAGTTTAATTAAGTAGCATTGTCACAGAGAACAACACGCACAAAAAAAAAAAACGACATAAATTAAAAGTGCTTAATCCATTTTTTAAATCAAATAAATACTTTACATGAAAACATCGTCTCATATCATTTTACTTCACTACACTAGTTCATCTTCGGAGACTTTACCTGAAGCAAAGCCGTTGCTTTGTTTGAACGCATCTCTAAATTCGTCCACTTTACCGGTACTAAATTTTTTACACGTTTATATCAAAATGATAACGACAGTCATCTATTTTCGTAACTTTTATGCTGTTGGATTTGATGTATTCTTCTCACAACGATAATTTACTTTTTTCTGGTGAAAAGTCGAAAAACGTAAATTTTAAGTTACTCTTTTTTTAATTAATGGTCATCGTTATTGTTGGGTTAGACTTCGCTTATTATAATGTACTGTGCCGTCACTTATATCATAGGTGGTAGAGCCACGCTGAAGCTAACGCTGGTTTCAGCATGAACGGGTTGGCTCGCCCGGGGTAGTGCCACCATCTCACAGAAAACCGACATGAAGTAACAATGTTTGCATTGTTGGATTTCGTTCGGTCAGTGAGAGCGCCGGAGGCCCCCTACCCCTTCCCCCAAACACAGACTGGTAACGCACTAGCGACTCCGCTGGTGTTGTTTGTGTCTATGGACGGTGGTGATCACTTAACATCGGGTGACACACCTGTTCGTTTGCCTGCTATGACAAAAAAAAACTTAAAAGTATATATAATATCAGGTGACTGCGACTTCTTTCACATGAGTACAATATTCGATAGGAGCTCAGAGTCATATCTAGAGTAAAACTGCTTTTTTTCCTATTATTTTCATTGTTTTCAATCATATTTATTTATTTAATACTATATTCATTGAGAAGTCCAATTAACAAGTCTGTTATTTCAGAGGTTAAAATGTGAAGATAAAAAAACCTATTTTTAAAGTACATAGTGATACTTCAATGGTATTGTTTAGATTTACAATTGGTTTTATGTCCTGAGTGCTTGCAATTATTAATAACAGAATTATATGATTAAAATATTTAATCTATGTTTGTAGATGTGAAGCTCACCTGTCGAATGAAACTGTGACCCTGTACAATCTCTCCGGTTCTGAGCATGGTGGTACCGCAGCGGGAGCTCGCACCACTCCGCTCAAGTGGAAACCTGGAAACAATAACGGATGGTAAGTCAACCGATGAAATCATTGCATGCGTTACTAACCGAAAGGCGAATTGCTTCGTCTGAAGTAAGTCGACTGTTGTTTTCTTTTTGATTTAAACGTGTGAAAAATGTAGCCTCCGAAGATAGTTAAGGAAGTGTAATAAAATGAAAGATGTCCATGATTTAATGAAAAGTAATTACGTTAGTTACTTTGATTTCTATACATATAATAAGAATGTGAGTAATGTAAATACGTTTTAGATTTTTGTAAAAAGAAAATGTTGCAGGTGTCAAGGAAAAAATAATAAAATACATTTCAATCAATTTTTGAACTTTATTTAATTAAATTTTTCTGTCTGTCTGCATGATTGAATACGCGTCACTGCTAAAATACTGCATTCATGACAAAACCTCTCCAAGAAAATCATAAAGCACATATTCGAGTAACATTTAGTCTTTGTTTCATTAAAATCGGTTCAGCTTAACAAGCTTTTTAATATAAAAACCAGGCAAACGAACAGGTGGGTCACATGATGTTAAGTGATCACCACCGTCCATAGACACTTGCAACACCAGGGGAGTCGCAAGTGCCTTGCCAGCCTGAGTAAGGGGGTGGGGGTAGGGGTAGGGAATGGGGGTGGGGAAAAGGGGAAGGGAAAGGGAGAAGGGAGGTGGGCCTCCGGCGCACTCACTGACCGAACGAAACGCAATAATGCAAGCACTGTTAATGCACGTCGGTTCTCTGTGAGAGGGTTGTACTACCCCGAGCGAGCCGACCCATTCATGCTGAAACTTATTGTACAAAATTTATTGTACTTTTAATGACGACGCGACTTAAGTAGATAAGTAAATGGACTTAATACATTCAGATGACTTTATTAATCGCTGTTTTTGTTACATAAAGTTTCACGCGAGTGAAGTCGCGAGCAGAGCTAGTATTTAATGTAAAAGTTGAAATTTAGCACAATGCCTACAAACAGCTATTGTGGCTCCGTAAGCAGTTGTGCGAAACGCAACGATTGCGATAAGCGGGGTGGTTTATCGACAGGCAAAAAGTTCTGAACACAAAACGTTACAGATTTATAACTGTCCCTTTCTGAGCAAAAAATAAATAAATGATCACATTATCCACACCATCACCTCGCGATGTTACGGAAAGGATATTTATATTTGCGAAGTATGTTGCCTAAGGTATGCCCGATACTCCTTAATATGCAGATAAAGTTTTATTTTTTAGAGTAGCTCGGCAAAATGACTGCCCAATGACGACCCCCGAGTGACACACTATCCATCGCCGGTCGCCGCTGTCATGCCGGCCTGCAAAAAGCTAGATATGCATAGGCTGATCCCGAAACGCAACCCGCAGAATCACTGCTTTTTTGCCATATACATGGTGGTTGCGACCCAGTCGGGCTGTATAACCCTACCATCCCGCTTTCGCCATTGCCTCGTTCGTTATTCAGCAGGGTGCACCACGTGCAGGTGAGGTTGGCTTGGGTGACTCAAGTCTTATGATGTTATTCGACACCCCTTACACCCCAACACATATCGTCTCAATAACCATAATCTATACATAAACAGGCTGAGGCACATTTGTTAAGTTTAAATCATCTCTCCCTCCTCCGTTTCTCAACCGATTATATTCCTTGTTTAGTATATATCGACTAAGTTTAGTGTTATCAAAAAAAAACATTTGGGAATCGTTATTTTTCCTTTGTGCTGTCTAAACATCATACATCACAATGACTATGTATTTGTACAATACAGATAATAACAAATAACAAAATACCATATTTTGGTTGAATTTCAACCACCGGACAAACGCTAGCATAATAAATTCGAAATTAATATAATTTGTAGGTATTCTTTGAACTATGTTATTGGCTTGATGTGCCTTCTCAGCTTCATAGAACTACTTATTCATACATATATAAGGATTCAAGAGACACGCGTATCGCCATGTGTGCTTCAAGAATTCAAACATGTATTTCGTTGTCTAACAATTAGGCTAATCTAAACAAACGTAGTTCGAAAATAAGGAAAATAATAAAATCCTTCAAGCATATGTGTGCCTGACTGTGTGTGCATGTATGTGGGAGTGATCTGTGCTGTGTTATTCAATTAATAAGTGACAACATCGAGTATCACTGTTTCTCGATAGCAGCGTACTTGCGGGTTCCACACTCCGGGGATCAGACATAGGCTTAAGTCGCTTTCGAAGAAGGCGCGGCGAGTGTGTAGGAGCGAAATTCACAGCCAGGTTACAGCAACGTTATCTGTGGTTACGCGCATTGCATGTACGTTGGCGCTCATACGCTCTATTTAGAGAGACGGACGGTTACGCTGCCGATGGAGGGCTAGGAGAGAAACAAGACGTCGGGTATAAGGAGCCTACCTAGCCACCGCGTATTACGGTTAGTTATAACATAAAGTGTAGTGAGAACAATCAACTTAAATTAGAATGTTGGCAAGAGTTGAGTTTACCCAACGTTTTCGAACCAACAATAACCCGCACCCCAATTTACGAACAATATCGATTCACTTCACGGCATTAGTTCATGAGCAATCGATTACGATTCGTCAAGCCGTGAAACACGAAACCATGATTTTCTCTGCAACGCGCTCTTTTTTTATTGAAGTGAAAACCTTTTTTAGCCCCATTGTGAGTTGAAATTCTATAAAACCAAACAGCGATATTAAAAAGAGACATCTATAGGATTTAACGTGCCGGCGAATGAGATAGAATACATTATAGTTTATAATTAAGTAAGAAACGGAATGTGTATCGAGTTGTTATTATTTGGTGTGGTTTTTTTTTTTTTTATTCTTATCTGCAGACTCTCGGTCCGCACCATTTTTTTTGCTAAAGTTTTATTTAATATGTTAAAAATCGTATTTGTGAGCATCTATTGGGTAGTTTTTTTTTTTTTGTTTTATATATATATTTATTTATTTAACTATTTTAGACGTTATTGCCTTTATGGCGGTTTCATTCCGGTCCCCTATCGCCATCTTTAAGTTATAATCCACAATATGCCGCGCCGGAGCGTCCATGGCCCGATGGATGAACCTACTAACCGCGTCATCAGTCACGTCGGTATAGTAGACACAGGTGTGAGTGTGTCTGGATATTGCCACTATAGCATGTGAAACACTATCGTGGATTTGCATCCTTCTGCCCTTTGTTTGCAGGATCACCACCGATTTGAAGGTCAATCCCTGAGATTCGTGGACTGTCAGAACACGCGATCCTTCCCCTGCCCCGTAGCCCTTGTTTATCAGGGCTTTTTTCTCTTCTTGTGTGTGTACCAGGAAGAGAGTGTCGGGGGTGTGTGAGGATATTTGTTCGCCCTGATAACCCTTTATGCTCAGAGATCTCACTATCGGTTTCGGTGAGTATATACCGTCGTATACTTGACTCAGTGCATAGGCTACATCCATCGGGTTCCTGTATGTACAAGTGAGCTGTTGGTCAATACCAGCTACGGCCGTTGGTCTGCTATAAGCCATCCGAAATAAGTTTTCCCGATCAATGTAGGGTAGTTGGTTGACATCTCCGATGAGGAGAATTTCGCTTGCTTCCGCCAGCCGGCCGGCAGTCAGGATGGTCCCGAAATGGTTCATGAGAGCTTCATCCACGATTAACCTTGGACGCTTATCGTGCTCTCTGAAACCATTTACCAGTATTGACGCCATGGTGCGCACCCGCTTTTCGGCTTTTTTGCCGTGTGCCTGCACCAGTTTCTCCTGTAAGTCTTTTGCCGCCTCGGTTGTGGTGGTCGCCACAGCGTCCTTCTCCACATCGAAGTTTTTAATTAACCACGTAGTCTTTCCACAGCCTGGGACCCCGTTCGTCCATTTGATCTTGGGTGTCATCTTGGTGCTTTCCGCCACTGCTGGATTTAGAAACCTCGAGGTGGTTTTTACCCTCTCGAGAATCTTTTCTTCAAGCATGATTCTTGTGCACCGAGCGACTACTACGATTGGATCCTCCGGGGGCGCTTCGAACTTCTGAGGTTGAGTTGCTTCCCGTGTCTCATTTTCTTTCCCTAGTACGAAACCGCTGGTGGAATTGTAAGCGGTCATGTAGCTACCCGTCATTACTCCTGCTATGACTTGGGCAGTGTCGTTGTTATAGATGGCCGCTTCCGCTTCCTCTAGTCTAGCATCTCTCAAGTCCACGAGTCCCAGATGGTGGGCCTCTAGGATTTGTGTACACGTCAGTGTGTTTACTTTAATCGTGGCTTCGAGTATGGCTTTGAACTCGAGTATAGCATTTTCCATATGATCCAGTGGTCCCGAGACAGGAATTTGGATGGGTGGGATGACTTGCCCCATGTCCGCTCTGGTTTTCTGTAACTGCGGCTTAAATTTGACCTTTGGAACTCTCCTCCGAAGACGGTCTATCGCTTCCTGTTGTGTATTTCTGGTATGTCTATGGGTTTGGGACATCAATATTTGTGTTATTGTTGAGGATGAACTTCTGTCGGGTTTTCCTTCTCCAGATGTTTTTGCGGCCTCTGCTCGTTCGGCTGTTATTTTTGCTTGTAAGCGTTCGGCTCCGCTTTGCTCAGCGTACCCGAGGTCAAAAATAGGTTTCCCTGTGTTGTAAGTAGGGTTTTTACCGGGAGTCTTTCTGTGCAGTAAGAAGTCCAGACAAGCGCCTCTGTCCTCGTAAGCAACTATTTCATGGTGCATCGATGCGTTTATGCAGCCCAGTAAATCGGCTACCTCGCCCTTCTCGTATGCGACTGCCATAGCGTCGACACTAATTCTGCGAGATGTTATATGTTCGCTTGATCCCACGTCACCGATTCGGGATAGCAATATACATGCCTGTGAGAATGGCGTTTTGTTTGCCCATGCAAGCAGTGCTATAATCTTGTTTTTGATTCGCACTAGCCTGCATGTGAGACCCGCTACCATGGTCACTGGCAAAGCGTCAAAGGTTTTTCGCTTCATTGCTATTCTGGATGTGCTCCCGTTTATCAGCTTGGCAAGACCGGGCGAGACCGCAATGCGACTCCGGGGGTTTACTATGCAGAAGCTTATGCCGAGGGTTTCGTAGTTGTTGTCCATGAAGAGGGCCACTCCTCGGGTTCTGATTCCTGGTACGCCTCTATCGCCGTATGCCAGAAGTTGCCCCACTGACAAGTGTTGCGTAAGTTGAGGCCCGAGTATAGGATTAGGATTATTGATCGATATTGTGGGCGTCTGTAGAGGTTGCGCCGGTGTGCAGCTTTTGTTTGCCTTGGCCGCTATGTGGAATATCTTCTCCGCAAATTGGAGGAATGTGGGCCTGCTATCATTTTCTGCTAGGATGGCATGCAGGTTTGGCAGGTTAAGAGTAATGTCCAATTGCGTTTGGAGATCCTGCCTGGCGGCCGAAAATCTTGGGCATTCGAGTAGTAAGTGCCACACTGTCTCCCTCTCTTGGGGGTCACACACACAGTTTGGATCGTCCTTTAGCCTAAATCTGTGGAGATATTCTGCTATTCCTCCATGTCCTGTCAACATCTGCACATGAGTAGCGGACCACTTCACTTTCCTCGTCAACCGGTAAGCCTTGGATATGTCCGGGAGGAGGGTCTTTGTGATCACGCCTGTGCTGGAGGAGTTATATCGGTCCTGCCATATCTGAACTGACTCCTCTCTGATCTTTCTTTTGACATAAGACACTGGGATTTTTTCGTAGTCGTAAGGCGCGCCTTTCAGTGCTGCCGATTTTGCAAGCTCATCTGCTCGCTCATTCCCGACAGTTCCGACGTGAGCTCTTAGCCAAAATAGTTGAATATCCCTGTCAGTTTCCCGTATTTCTTCTATGCAGTCTCGTACTGCTCTCTGTAATGGGTGCGACAGCTTTGAGTTACTCACTAGGTCTAGGGCTGATCTAGAATCGCTCCATATCGAGACCCCAGTTTCGCCACTGAGCTTGACCATCTGTGTTGCTCGTAAGAGCGCGTATAGTTCTGCTTGAAATACCGTACATGCTGGGTGCAGGCTGTATTGTGAGAACTTCGTTTCCTTGTTTCCTTCCCAATAACTGACTGCAGCTCCTACTGTTCCTTCAATCTTGCTGCCATCAGTATAAATTTTTGTACCGGTGGTTTGGTTAAGGATAGTTGTTTCGGAGTTTAGATTCTCATGCGGGGAATACTCTATTGTAGTGAATTCCGCTGGGTGTGGGTTTTCCGCAAAGTTCGTGATTTTCTCCAAATTTGTCCCAGGTGGTAAATAGTCCTGTGATATTCCCCGTTTAACCTTGTATAAGGCAGCGGCCTCTCTTATCCTCAGGTCTAGTGGGAGTAATCCGGATAGCACGAGCGCTGATGTGAGGGAGACTGTGCGGTATGCCCTGCATACTTTTTGCGCAAAGCCTCTTTGGATAGCATTTAGCTGCTTTACGATGCCGGTGAGATGCGTTTTTTCTGACCATACGGCCGCTGCGTACATGATGATGGGCTCTATTACTGACACGTATATTGTCCTTGTTATCTCACTATTTAAGCCCCAAGTTACCTTTGCGGCACATGCTAGTTGTTTGTAGATGCTCGCTGCTTTTTTGCAGACTGGTGCTGCTTTATTTGGTGTGGTTGGGAATGGTCTATATAGCGTCAAGAAAGGACAAATGGTGAAGTTTGGGAGAGACCTACGCTGCTAAGGCGAGTGCTACAATTTAAGATAGGGAATACGATAATTGGGACACAAATAGACAGTATGAGAATAGTTCTTAAATAGAAAAACTCTAATAGTATAATATACCTTCTTCTATATACTGAGTACATAGACTCCATTGTAGCAAAAAAAGGTTTTATTATTATTAATATATTGTTAAAGGTTTTCAAAGTTTGTAATAAATACGGTGTTTTTCAAACTTATGTTGCCACAGTCTGTCGTCCAGTGCATCATAAGGACTATATTCGTTTCTATGGAGCTTAAACCCTTATGATTTTGGACAGTCTAGAGATTAATGTCGATTTAACTCGGATACTTTTCTTTCTGGGTGTGAGGTACTATGTTCTTTTCTATACTACTGACAATGTGTATGTAAAATTTCGTGATGATCCGTTGAGTAGTTAAGGCGTGTCTAGGAATAAGTAATAGAATACATTTCAATCATTTTTAGAAAGTAACTGCTAAAGTACTGGGTTCACGATAAAACCTCATAAAGCATACCCTCGAAAAATATCTTAGTGTTTGTTTCATTAAAATCGGTTCACTCCTCAATCAAAAGTTATTGTAATTTAAATGTACACGCGTCTTAAGTACGAGAGAAAAGTAGACAAGTAAATGGATTTAATACATTTAGGTGATTTTATTACACACTGATTTTTTACATTAGGTTCCACGCGGACGGAGTCGCGGGCACATCAAATCACTAATATAACAAGAAAAGACTGTATAGGATAACCGTTGCTTACTGTTTCAGAAATTAACCCATCAAAATCGAAATCACTTTATTCAATTTAGGCCCTAAGAAGGCACCCATGAACGTCAAAACTACCACCGGTTCGGAAAACAACCCAGTCATCGAGAAGAACCGGCAAGAAACTCGATCTGATTTATCATTTTAACAAATATATATAATATTTAGAATAATAATATAATCTATATAATAGTAAATGTCACAAACGTTTATAATGGATGCACAGAGATGGGTTAATTCAAGACATCACCATCATTCACATAGTGATCCACTCTATAATAGCCTTTTGACACTAAAACCCGCTTGACATGGCGCTTAAATTCGCAATCCGGCAAATCGGTAATATCCCTTGGGACTTTGTTGTAAAATCTAACACTATTTTCCAAAAAAACTATTACCGGTTTTACTAAGTCTAAAACGTGGGACAACCTTCATCACAATATGAAGCGTTGATACGATTTTTTCTACGGTATACGTAGAAATGTTGCTCGTTATTCAGTACTGTACGAATCTACTGCAACATTATCGCTATAACCTCATCTCTTGTTTCACAGACTGTGTCCTAGCGTAACCTTGAAATAAGCCATAGTCGTGATTGGTCAATCCCGAGTGTTAACCATACGTAAATGTCTACGATTGTGCAATTTAAATAAGCATGAATTCACTATTAAGACTATGTATCGTAACAGCTGCGAAAACATAACCGTATGTAATCGATAAAGCGAACACTGTAGCGCGAAATGTTTCCCGCGATAACAAACTAATCTTGAGTAACCAATAACTTATCTTTCATACACAGCTGTTCATACAATATACATTTGTGTCGATTAGTTTGCTTCGACAAACGTTTGTCTGTACGTCTCTAACTTTGGAATGCTAGTAACGTAAAGTTACTTTCAAATCTTTTTGCAAGTTTTTCTTTAATTATGTTTATTCCTTTGGTGTGTTCTGTAGCCTAAACTGCTTGACCGATTTCGACATAAGACAGGTGTGGGTAACAAAGGTTATACAATAATATTTAAGAATGGCATCTTTGAACAATACACGAAGTACCGTAATCGGGTTTCTTTCTCTTTATTAATAATTCTGTTTGTTTCAGATCCCATGTTTCAGTTTTAGATAAATGTAATTTAGAGAAAGTTTGATAATCCTTTTTCATTTTAAGCCCTTGATGGGGCTTATTATAATAATCTGGAGTTATATGTTATCCAATTCCCGTTTTAAAATCAGTAACAAAAATATAGATCTTATTTTTAGAACCTTACAAAAAAAATTGTAGGTGTGGTGAAAGTTTGTATCTTTCTTAGAAAGGCTGAAGTCAAAATTCTTTGAGTTAATTATCACGTATGAACAACATAATTTACTCAAAACACGCCTTTATATTGACAATAAATTGAAAACTTGATATAATGAAAGTCATAAAACATAATATACCTAGAATTACAACGTTGTAGTTGTAGTCCCAAACGTTTTCCTTAGTCTGCCCTAATAAATTTAACAACAAAAAATAAGAACAATAATTATAAACTACATGAGGCCACACTAACAAACAAACTGACAACTCGTGTCAAAACACGCAATTCAGACGAAACGTTATCTGTCAAAATTTAAACTTCGAACTGAAACTGTCAGCCGCCTGTCAAAAATCAATTTTAGAATTCCGAAATTGGATTCGTATGCGGGGAACGTGAGATCCGTGCGGATTCGGCGAATAGAGCCGGCGTCACGTCCGTCGGTTACAGCAGGACGAACTGCGCTTTTCATTTGATTCCAAACATTGAAGTTATTCTTCGTTCGAAAATAATTTTTCTCTAGACGTGTATCAGATATTATCATTATCACTATATATTACAAAACAAAGTCCTCTGCCACGTCTGCCTGTCTGTTCGCGATAAACTCAAAAACTACTTAACGGATTTTCATGCGGCTTGCATTAGTACATAAAGCGATTCACGGGGAAGGTTTAGGTTAACAATCGTATGTCAAGGTCTTTTTTTATTATCAGGGTAGGGCAATGTCCAGCGGGCCCGCCAGTGTACTCTAAATACAAGTATTCGTATATGTAAAAACAATAACACAGTAAAAGTTAGAAATAAGAAAAAAAATTGTTATTGTTGAGGCATATGAAGGTTACAAAGTAAATAAAGAATATCTTTATATACAAATATCTTCTGTGCGTGTGTATGTCCCTGAACTCCTCCTAAACAGCTGGCCCGATTTTAATGAAATTTGTGTGCGTATTCCAGTGGATCCGAGAATGGTTTAGATTCACAATTGGACCCGGTAGGTGGCTCTACGGTTGACCTTTAGGATTTTTTTATTACCTCCGCCCGGACCGCTAGTATACATATAAATTCACTAGAAATGCTCAAAAACAGCACCCCTGCAGTTCAACTGAGTGGTACTACAGCGTTGATTTTCAATATATATAGCTATAGAAATGTAAGGACGTGTAGTCGGTGGCTTAACAAAAATAGCCTTAAGGACTTAAACACAGAAGTTTAAAACACTATAAGATTTAAATAGTCAATAGTTGGTAGCGCATGTTAACTGAAAAAAAAAGAAATTAAAGATTGTCACCGTGTGATCGGTGCCATCCATCTTCTAAGAAGTAATTATACGCAAATCACTACACTTTCTCTTATGGTGTTAAGCAATGACATTGAAAAATGGAAATGTTTTAAAATTGCCTCAAAATAGACAAATCCGTTATCAGATTCTAGTATATGAAAGCCCGATAATTATGCATTATTTCAACCATTGTCAGTTCCATCGTATACGATTGCGATAATGATAACAAGTTAAATTAACATTGCAATATAACAATAGAATACGCCTTGACCCCCGCCATTGACCTAGATCTGTACTAACCGGGTCAAATTACATCAGTACGAAACAATAACGTTATGTACAACTCGTCCCTACAAACGTTACTCGCTAACGTTCACCGTAAACGAATTACGAGTGAGAATCGAAAACTCGTCTTCGAGTAGGGTTTGAAGTTCATGCGAGTGCAGTGATCGTTAAACTTTTTGACCGTTTTGAATATCACCGTCACTACATATTATAAAGCAAAGTCCTCCGCCACGTCTGTCTGTCTGTCTGTTTGCGATAAATACAAGAAAATTTCATCCGGTTTTTGACCAGTAGATAAAGTGATTCATGAGTTGTTTGGGTGTAGTATGACTTGTCAAGGTTTTTTTATTATGAGGACGGGATAACGTCCGCCGGGTCCGCTAGTTAGGTATAAATACGTATTATATTATATGTCATATATTAGAATGTCCGTTATTTATCAAGTTTGCTTTTGTCAATTTCAAATCGTCAGTTTATAGTAAAAAAACATTTAAGAAAAAAGAAAAAAAATGATTGTTAGTTTAATTTGCATATCTTTATAAGTGTAAAAATTTATGTTTACCGTTTTTCTAATACAATATACACATGAAAATTTTCACTTCCATATCAAAATTTCTCCATCGCATCAACAGACCATAGTCGATGGAAATTAATAAAATTTGGTGAGTTATTTAATAAAACAAGCAAAATGTATTTGTTAGGTAAGGTATGAGGTTAGACTCGTGAAACAAAGACAGTGCAGTCTTACCGTACAAATACGTAAGTACAAGTACCCGTTTATTTCTTTTGTTCTTCCTCTTTGTTTACAGAACGATACATGTAAGTTTATTTCTTTTGTATAGAACGAAGTAGATAATGGTAGTAGTATACCAATAAAGCTCTAAGGACTTTTCGGGTGCTTGATAACGCTGGTTAGACCTTACGAGACAACAAAGTAATGTACTATGGAATTGTACATCTCCTAAGGGTAATAAAAAAAATCGGTAATTTGCGATGCTCTTTAAATCGATATATGTAATACTAGTGGGCCTTCAGACGTTATCCCGTCCTGATTATAAAAAAATCCTTGACAAATTATATACAAAAACATTCCTCATGAATCACTTTATCCACTGCATGAAGGTACTTTCAGTAGTTTTTGAGTTTATCGCGAACACACAGACAGACAGATGCGGCAGGGGACTTTATTTTATACTACTATGTAATGATTGTTCCGTAATTAATTTAATACTCCAGTTATTTTAGACATATAACGCTGATTAGAATTTCCGTTTACAGTATACTATTTCAATGAAGATCTTAGAAGACCACAGATTCATAATAAAAAAATAACGGGAAGAGTTATTGAAATGAAGATTTTACGTACCTTCTATGAACATGATGAATTGTAAACAAAATTCTAAGCAAAAATACGGTTACTTAAGGAGACTTTTTACGATCTAAGTAGTCCGGTGAAGCTGTAAAGACCTTGCCAGGTCAATAGAGTAGTCAGTTCGAGAAGAAAATATAATAATAACAATGGCAATAAACTTAACAATAGCTTACATTAATTTTGTACAATTCTTTAGCATCAATAAAATCTCTTTCTTGTAATATTCATTGAAGCTGATAAAAAAAATTGCCGTTTCAATTTAAAACGGTTTACCCAAGCATCAAAAGAGTGATCTAAATCTTTGAAATATTGGTGTCGCCACATTAGTACATTGCACCCATGCGAATAACCAGAGACGTTTGTGCATATTTTTTTTTATTCACTAAATACTGTCCCTTTTATTAACTCGTTACTGTAACACAATAACTTTTCTATACCGTTCAATCGATCGACATGATAATTGATAGATATCTGAACACGCAAAATATTTACACGCATTTTGCTATAGCTTAAACATTTAGTAAAATATGCAATAATCCAATTTACTGTCATTGTTTATGTACTAAATATCGCGTACAAAAAGATTCCATAATAAATATTTAGATATGAAATAGACCATAAAATATAATAAATAATAGTAAAACACTTTAAAGATGATAAAATGAAATATTAATTTACCGTCATATACAAAATTTTATTAATTGCAATCTTGTTATTACCGAACTAGCTGTGCCCGCGACTCCGTCCGCGTGGACTCTAATATAAAAAAAGTGACCAACTATTTTCTCTCGTCAATTAAGTCATGTCGTCATTAAAATTACAATAACTTTTTTAATCAAACCAAGACTGAATATTACTGGAGGATGTGCTTTATGATTTTCTCGGTGAGGTTACATCGTGAACAAATTACTTTAGCAGTGATGCCTCTTCAAACAAACTGAGAGACAGACAGGCAGACAGACATTTCTAAAAATGATTTAAATCATATATATTAATACGTGAAGCCTAAACTTTGTATCCCTGTTTAACGGAATTTGGCGAACGGATGAACGTGAAATTTGGCATAGTTAAAGTTTATATGGAGGAGAAGTGCAGAAAGTTATTTATTTTATATAAAATGCATTAGATTACATTACATTAGATACATTAAATTAATTAAAATATGCATTACTCACACTACTGCTTCGATTTTACACAACATATACACATATGTAAATAAAAGAGACATTTTGACATCTGTCAATAAAGGACTTCAAAAAAGGTTGTGAAGGAGGTTGCTATGCTCGACTGTATGTATTATTTTACTCTTACGTTCCAATTACCTCTTTTCATTCTACATTGTACAATGATATTATAACATTGACAAAAGAATCCTAATAAAATTCGAACTTTAAAAAATCAATGAACTATGGTCGAATGTCGACCTCTGGGCGCCCACTAGTATATTTTATTACTCATTCCTCGACACCTGCAATTATTTTGTCATAAAAATCTAAAAAATACAGACATGTTAGATTTAAATTTGTATTATTTATTTATTAATTAAAGGACAGCTAGTGGCCAATGTACCACACATGAAATGACGCTATATGTGAATAATTTGTAGATACATTGGTCTTTAAAAGCTATCACAGCATGCGTTACACGGTAAACATACTAAATTAAAACACTACAAAAACAGACACAATACAAATAAATAATAACAAATAATCCTAGGTAGCTAATACAGTAGAAATATTATGATAGAAATATTATGATACAGTGGAATGAAAATGTTCAGTAACAAGAATAGGAAATACATTAAATTACAGTACAGTATTAAATGTATTAATAAAGTCATCTGAATGTATTAAGTCCATTTACTTATCGACTTTTCTCGCGGACTTACGACGACGTAATTCAAATTACAATGACTTTTGATATAGTAGATCGATTGTAATGAAATAAAGACTGGGTTATTCTCGAAGATATGCTTTATGATTACCTCGGTGGGGTTTTATCATGAACGCAGTACTTTAGCAGTGATGCGTGTTCATGCAAACAGACATACATTTAAAAATGATTGAAACGTATTTTGTCGCTTATTCTTTTTTCACGAAAATCGTACTATTTGTACAGATACGTTAGATTTGCATTCTTATTATATATACAGATTATAGGCTAAATCTAGTAATAAATCGGAAGGGACAATTCTCAGGTCATTCGCTAAAATATTTAAATACTTTTATAGCAGAACCAGTTTCATTTTACAAATTGCCCAACTTCCGATTCCGACTGTAGTTAAATTTTACAATTACGGATATGATAATTACGGATACAGTTAATTCTGTACAACTTTTACTTTAAGACTACCGGGAACAAAAACGTGTTTTCACGAGATTTATACCTATAAATACTAGCTGACCCGGCCACGCGTTGCTGTGGCTCAATTACGACATGTTGAATTAAAATTGAAAAAAAAAAGATCAAAATTAAACGTGGCTCCACCTATGAGATATCTATAGCAGTCGGTCTTACAGTTTTCTGTTATCAAACTCATTAAAAGCGCCATCTGTTCGAGACGGATGAAACTTACAATTAATAACAATACTCAACATTGACAACTGTTTAAGGCCATTATTCGAAATATAAATTATCCCATCTCTCAAGTTGGACCAAATTATACATAATATGTCAACACTTCAGGGCGTTCGGTTGAATAGTTTTGGAGTTCAACGTGTACTAAACATCATGACACTGGGTTTTTATATATTTATTAAGAAGACTAGCGCCGTTCCCCGTTTCGCAATGTGACGTCATACGTGTCTTTCAACAATGTTCATTAAATTCCTAATTATTACATAGTATACAAATTATGATTGTTATGTAATCCATTTCTTTGTACTTTATAGGATGACGCGGTCTAAGATGTTTAACACGCTAAACCTAGAGAGAGCCACGTGCTTTGCGACAGATTTTCAACATGATGGTGGTAGCTAGGAAAAATGGCCTACCACCATTCTATGCTTACATAACGACGTTTTCCTGCACCGAAAGCTGCACTCAGTTGATAGGATTCGAACCTACGTCCATATCAACTAAGCTATCATCGCTACAACCTGGATTTGCTGTAGTCTTTGTATTGTGAAATAGGTGATCAGGAGGATGGGTTAACTGAGCTGGATTGTTATCACTGAAACACGCAAAAAAACTAGACACAGTGTATCGTCTCGCTGCGTTGCACACCGTAATAAAAGAGACCGTAAAAGAACCAGTTATTTTTTCAATGTTTAAACAATAGGTGGTCATTCAAGTATTACGTAAGCACTGATGGGGGCAGGGGGGTCCTTGATTTGCATATTTTTGATGACATAGGGGTTGGGGAGGTGGATTTAGATGTAGTACCAGTTCGGCAGCTCTTGCTCCTCGGCCTATAGGCGATTGAAGGTACCCCATGTTTCTGAGGTCTGGAATGTGATTACGTCAACAATATATATTTACTGAATTAGAACAGATTTGAATATACGTATATAAATGTTTAGGTAATTATAGGGTGGGGGGGCTGACTTACGAACATTGCTTACTTTTGCTGGGCAGGGGGAGGGGGAGGCCAGAAATTACAATTTACTTACGTAATACTTGGCCCCTAATTACCGGTTAATTTAGACCAGAGTCTTTGCGGTACCTTAGTCTTTCACGTAGTTTCATTTATAATCTTGTGTTATTTGACACTATCTTTTGTAATATTGGTGGCATTTTAAGTAATATAGTTCGGTTATTGTGCATAAATGAGCTGGACGAAAAATATTACCACGGAGCATACATTTAGAGATGCCACAAAAACGTCCTGGAAAGTTGTAACAAGGAGGGTACCATCTTGTTAGAACATTGTAAGTATCACATGACACTTGTAATATTTATTACTTACTCGACAATGGCGGTAACAATCTAGAAGATTGGTTGCTAAAAATAAAATCAAACATTTAGAACATTCGCGTGGACTCGAACTATACCGGTCTGATAAACGACAGTTCCCTACAGTTAACGGGAGATTGGACGAGAAAATGAGACATTTTAGAAAGCTGTTTAAAAAAATTAATACATCTGTCAAAGGTCAACTTTCACAGTTATGTGATATTAAATGTTACCATCGTTATAATTATATAGCGATGTAATTTATAGCAATACAGTGACTACCGTTTCATAGCTATGTAGTGTACAGACGCTTTTATTTTATTTATGTGTATAATAATAAATTAAAGACGTAGTATCCAGAACCGCACATGCTCGTGTACATACACACCAAATATTTTTGTTATTTTTTTAATCCACGCGGTAGAAGTCGTGGGTAGCAGCTAATCTAAAATAAAAGTAGCCCAACTCCTTATAATATCAGTTATCTGCCAGTGAAAGTCCCTTCAAAGCCGGTCCAACCGTTTCCAAGATTAGTCGGAGCAAACAGACAGACTCACAGACAAACGTTTTAAAAATGCTATTTATGTTTGTATACTTTTATATCTATTTAAATTGTCATATTTATGTTATAAACAGCAGCTACTTCAATTATATTTATTTGTATAGATAATAGATTTATCGATACGTTGAGGCAGAATAATCTCTTGAGCCGATTCCTATTAGTCTATGCGAATATATTGTCGTTGGAACTAGGTAAGATATGTAAAAAGTATTTAATATTGATATATTTTTTCTTTTCAAATATATATCTTGCGATGTAACACATTTTTTTAAAAATATGACATACGAAACAGACTATAAACAAAAGGATAAAAAAATAGGTACATCGTCTGATTTCTCTAATCTTATTGAGTTTTGAGAAACATAGCCCCTATATACAATGAAAAAAACGTAACAAAACAGAAAAGATCTGACGCATAATTTTCAAAAAATACAATACAATAAAAATTATAAAGTCTTTGATGTAAATTGCAAGCCCTAAAACTCCACGGGAAATGATAATTTTCGAGCGAATGCAATAAATTTTAAGAATAATATAACAGGAGCCCCGCACTCTACCGCTATTCGGTTTTATTTATGACTGTACTTGTTTCACATTCAGTCGGTTATAAATTTGTACGCGACTGTATTGTGAATTTTTTTTTGTTTAAAGCGTTATCTTTACCTGTCCGTTTTTATTGTCCTTTGTTATGAAAATTGGCTTTTGAGTTAAAAAAAGTTTTATATAAAACGGGTAATTATAATAGGCACCTTCTTAATGGAGGGACCTTTTTTAATAATTAGATAATTGATGAAGGCAGTTGTTTTAGGAAAGTCATTTTTATATATTAATATATATACACTAATAAATTGTATTATACTAATTAATATAAATTCGAAACGATGAAGTCTCAGTCGTATGCATGTTTGGACATTTACGGTGATATTACAAAAAAGTTAAATGCGTATTGAACCCAGCTTTAAAAAAGTCTCGTATTAAATGCACCACGGTCGTTGAATGTTCGCCATCATGCTCTTTTGTCTCGCTTTGGTTACGTTTGGTTAGACTTGTGAAAAATGATAACGCGAACATGCCCCGGGCGAGCGCGGTGCATTTATTACGAAACCTTTTTAATCCAAGTATTTGTAATAACGCGGTAAATGACGTAGATTCGAGTTCGTAGTTCGAGAGAAAATCTCTAGCCAAGAGCCTTTTGGTTTGTTCCGGCTGTAACATGTTAACATGAGATGAGATTGTTGATCATATAGATGATGTACTAGCTCACCATACCCTCGACTTACCCCACTTCAATATTCAACATTGTTCAATGCCTACCCCTTATATAAATTGTAGTTTCTTAAAGCTTTAATATATCCATATTAAATTAAGATATCGTGATTTAAAAAAAAGTAGAACTAAGGATTTAAAAATAAAGCAAAAAGAATAAGATCACAATTTCAGAAACTTTTGAGTGATGCGTGCAAACGTTTGATAGACAGAACCAATTTGGATGAAACTACATGTAACACGCTTAATATGCGTATACGCTATGTGATTATAATACGATACGCTTTATGGATTTTCTTGGTACCATTTTATCATAAACGTTACACTTTAGCCGTTATATGTGTACAAACAAACAGATAGATAGATATTCTTAAAAAGGATTTAAAAGCGTTTAATTTCTTATTAAATCACTTGTTTATAAAAATCTGAAAAGTACAGACAGCAATTTGTTATGTGATAGATACATCGCACAACATTTTGGGTTTAAAATGTCGAACCAGTTTTCTAATATGCATGTTTATAGATTTTTGTATAATAGATTTTATATAAAAACGCATGCTTTTTGAGAGATCATTTTTGCTTAAACTAAATGCTTTATTATCTCATCTTGCCCAAAAAGAAAAGAGGCCGATGTAAACAATTCTAAGAAAACAAATAGGAATCGAGGATCAATATGTTACAGGTTAATTCAAAAATAGAATTTACTACGTAGTAAAATGGCGGCTTACACAATTATTAGATAACTAGAATATCTACAGGAGTTACTCTCCAGATGGCCCACTTTCGTTGCGCGTGCACGTGTGTGCGTGCCGAGCGCCATGACTACCGACTGGTTTGTTTACATTAATCACTGAAGGTCGCGCCTGTGTGCAGCAGACGTTCGCCTGTGTGAATCATGTCGTCGCGTCACATTGTTTACATCCGCTCAAGTGTGCGCGCCGGCTATGTACATCGGATTTGAAATTGTAACAATGTGTGTCGAGTCCATTTCGGGTTGCCAGCATTCCCGTATGTTTAACAATTTATCTGAAATCCGATATATAACTTTTAAAGTAACAATGTATAGTCCTCGCCTAACGTTTTGGCATATCTGAAAATGGTTGTGCGAATATTTTACTTATAAAATACGTATGTTAAGCATATTATTTGTACAGCATCGTGACCTCTTGAAGATAAATAAATGCAAATTTTAGATGCCTATAACAATATTTTAACATTGTTTTGTATTAAACGCTTCACTATATTACACGAACTCAATCTTATGGCTATATTCAGAGTGGCAAAAAAGATCGATGAGGACTTTAACATAATTCTATATTCCACACTGACGTACTTTCGATTTAATCCCCACTGTTAAATAATGTTTTCTAATTTTAGTTGCAAAAACAAAAACGTAGGATCAAATGAAATAAATTGTTACTAGTTTCGACTTAAATTAATAAAAATGTGAACACAGGGTTAATAACTTCCTCAGTTCAGTAAATACAAAAATATCATTTTTTTTATAAAAAAATATTGATTGATCGGTAATGGTTTCAATGTCTCGATATTCGCGTTTTTCTATCACTCTGTTAAGCAACAATAACCTGGTATCACCAAATACGTCACGTTTATATGGCAGCACGTGAACGTGTGGGTGTGTACGCGTGCCGGGCGTGACGTCACTTCGCGTTTCGTCACACTGTTTTAGAGTGTGCGTGCTTATATATGAACTGTATATATGTATGCGTCGACTGGCTATGTCGCGGCCGCATCGACGCTGTATTTTGTGACCTTAACCGTCGGAATCACTGCAGACACTTATATAATAATTCCGAGATGCACTGAACACACAATACAGTCTATCGTAACGGCATACCTTTACTGAGGTAGGCAGAAAGAATAGCGTTATTGTTGCCATCTTCGCTGACACTACCGTGTGAATAGATGGTCCACTACATTGATATTTTTGAAAACCCATTCAAAAGTTTCTTTACTGCTAAGCCAAACGTCTAATCGTCTAATCCTAACTAACATAAATACGAAAGTGTATTTGTGTGTTTGTTGCGCTTTCACGTCTTAACCAGTGAACCGTTTATCCATGATATTTTGCATACATATTACCATAAGTACAGAAAAGGCCATAGTGAGGAAAAAATACTGTTCCCGAGGTATTAGACCAAATCTACTTTGACGTAAGCGAAGACTCAAACAAAAGCTCGTAAATATTCCTACAGATATGTGTTGTTACATTTTAAAATAAGTTAAATTCTATTATATTCGTTCATATACCGTGTTCATTTTTTTTAAGATTTCCAGGCTTTATACGCCGAGAACGAAGTTCAAATTTTGCTGTCCATAAGGTTTTTAGTTTTTTTTATAATCTTCATATTTTACATGTACAAAATTTGAAGATTTTGAAAAATAACATAAAATATTAGAAACGCCTAACAACCAAATAAAATAAAATAAATATTGAATTACGATTCCACACAGCGACAACACATGTCAGAATTGTGAGCGCCCCAAAGAGCTTGCTTGCATCTCATGCAATGATGTTTCGTCATTCGCCTAGCCTTAGACAGACACAGATAACACATACGACGTAGGATTAACAGAGACTTCTATGTTGAATAATTTGCCCAGAACATCTGTATCATGGCCTCGATATCACGCCTCAAAGTCATAATATGAAGTCGCTTTCGTAGGCAGGGATGACTGTAAATCGCAACCTAACTAGTGTATGACCTCAGGCGCTTCACTTGACTATAAAATGAGTACATAAAAATCTATATGATGTGTATGTCCGTAAGTCTGAGAAATCGACTAACTCCAACACTCTTTGATCGATTACTATAAAGTTGGCACGGCACACCCATTTCTCAATGGAGAAGGATTTTATCTATACGTTTTATAAAAAAGTGCCACTAGATGGCGTTAAACTGTAATTTATTGTTATGAAATCTCATATTGCATAGAAATGTATAATTTTGGTATTGTTCTTATTGTGTTCTCGATGTGTGAGTGTAGGGTGGAGAAATAATACTCCAGAATATACACTAAAAAATTACATTTATTTAGATAATTAGACATGGGTTAGCGATGGAGGCTAGCTACACAACGACTGATTTAAATTGGGGCTGTGACTAACTGCGTAGTTACAATAATAAAAACATCGTCAGCATTGCCACCACAATTGTAATTTAAAGTACACGATTTCTATTTTATAGGTTTTACAATTTAACCATAACCTCATCTGATCTATCTATCTAAGAATCTAGAGAGACTGGCTCGCAAGTCCAGTTGCCGGAATACACAAAGTGTTTGACGGGATGTCAGTCTGTCATGAAATGGATTTTCATATTTCATTCATGATCTTGTGTTATTGGACTCCATATTTTGTAATATTGGTGGTGTTTTACACGTTCGGTTATTGTGCACAAGTGGAGTGGATGGGAAATAATGCTACGGAGGTTAAATACTGAGTTTTTTTTATGTCATTGATGGCAAACGAACAGATTGGTCACCTGATGTTAAGTGATCACCACCGTCCATGGACACTAACAACACCAGAGGTGTCGCAAATGTGTTGCCACCCTTTGGGGGAAGGGTTAGGGGAGAGAGAGGAGATGGGAGGTGAGGTGGGCCTCCGGCGCTCTCACTGACCGAACGAAACGCAACAATGAGTTGTTACAAAACTCCCTGGAAAGTTCTAACAAGGGAGCCACCATCTTGTTAGAACATTGAAATTATCAGAAGACATTTGTAATATTACCCATTCGACGATGGCAGTAATAATCTAGAAGATTTGTTGCAAAAGTGTTTAGCGACAGACTTTTAACTTGAAGATGGTAGCTTGTTTTATGGGGTTATATAATGTGTATGTATATAAAAACTGTCAAGGAAGAGGTCAAACGACGGGGACACAGAAAGCAGACATTTGAATGGAACGGAAAAACAAAGACACACAACTAACTTACCACGTATTACAAAGAAAACATATATGGTATGCTATAAAATATAATGTTCATAATACACAGCATGTTTTATTGATTTAGCTTTAATTTAAAACTGACAATTATACATTCTAGTTTCTTGAGTAATAATATATACTAGTGGGCGCCCAGTGGTCGACATTCGACCATAGTTCATTGATTTTTTAAAGTTGAATGTAGAATGAAAAAGGGTAATTGGAACGTAAGAGTAATATAATACATACAGTCGAGCATAGCAACCTCCTTCACAACCTTTTTTTAAGTCCTTTATTGACAGATGTCAAAATGTCTTTTTTATTTACATGTGTGTATATGTTGTGTAAAATTGAAGCAGTAGTGTGAGTTATGCATATTTTAATTAATTTAATGTACTTCTAATGCATTTTATATAAAATAAATAGTTTTATGCACTTTTCCTCCATATAAACTTTAACTATGCCAAGTTTCACGTTTATCCGTTCGCGCATTTCCCTATAAAAGGGATACAAAGTTTGGGCTTCACGTATTAATATATAGATAATTTTATTTGACACCTTTGTTATCAAGTCTTATTTTTTTATATGCATAGACACGCTGTACATAGCGTTTGTTTTTTAACTCGATATAACACTCGACACTACCTGTGTACCATATAACTTCGTTAAGCGGTCTTCTTTTAAATATAAGACTCGATTTCATACCGAGCCATTTAATTTCTAACTAAGCCTGGAATGCGTTTTTGTAACTTAACACTTACAATAGATATGAATGTAAAGAATAAAAAAATAAAAAATTTGGTTGTTTTATTTATTGTTGTTTTATTTTTAAAAATCTCTTTATTTAATCAAATTTTAAGTTTTAAATTGCAAAATATGTGACGGCATACCACGTTAATATGTCTACTTATGATAAGAACAAAAATGTGAAAATTCGTATGACATCATTTATGGATAAACCCTTATAGGTAGATGTCGTAGCACTGAAGCATATAAATTACAAAGTATTCATCTCTATTGTTAGTAAGGAAGTACTACCGTTATGTTATATTGTTTTATTATAGTATTCAGTGGTTAGCAGTCTGTTAGATATTATGTCGGTTGGCGCAATGTGCCGCGGAGGAGAAAAGGGTCCAACCGAGCCAAGAACCAGTTAATTAAATGACAAATTAGGGAATAATCGAAAAGTCTACAAGTCTTTAGAGTACATTTAACTCGTTCTATGATAATCTATAATTTGAAAACTGAACAAAAAATACTATTCAATGCATCGTTTTTCCTAATTCCGGATAAATATAAAACACTGCAAAAAAACGGCAAATACTCTCTTTCTTTAATCGGCAGAATGGTCACTGCAGTCATATATAACCAACCATCGCTTTTAGAAGCTCTTCCCAACACAACAGCGGGAGTATCGCTGTTCTGTGCACAGCTAAAGGAACGTACCCATACTACGTAACACGTTCAGGGGGTGAAGAAGGTCTTCAATGCTTGGTCACAGAGAGCGGAATGGAGCTTAGGTTTTCGTCACGTAGTCAACATCCTCTAAAGAAAATCTCGCGCTTTTTCGAAATACATTCAAATACGGCGCGCAGCGTTTAGCGCTTTTAAAACTCACAGGCAACAACACTGATGTACATATACCGGGACATCAGCTGATTGAAACCTAACAGTTTGTAGCGCAGTGCAGATGCGAAGCCAATCAACGAGACATCGTGCCTATACAATAATGTCGTTATACAATCGACTGTACAATGCGTTCATTAAACGTTACGAGGATTCAATTGCAGGCAATACAAAAAAGTCGAACCAATAGTAAAAAAATGATTAATGACAAAAACCGTATTTATGAGTTACTACGTGAAAATTAGAGGACAATTTTTCAAACTGACTACGCTATTGGACCGACAGGCCTTTACAACTTCACGGACTATCACGAAGAGGACAGAGGGCGGTAAAAGATTGTCAAATGAGTCACGTAGTATGGGTACATTCCCTAACACTGCTACAAACAAATGAGGAAATTCAAAGATAATATCGGTAACGTTTGCCCAACGAACACTTGAGTTCCGAGCGACTGCGTTGCTCCGCCCCTACTCGTAGCCATCTGGCCCGCATTCGCGTCAACGCACTTTTTGTTTCTTATCCTGCGACCAGTGCCGGAAGCAGGTACTCTTGTAACCGTTTAAGTTATCGCTTTATATCAAAAGCCACAGGAACTCGAACTACATACTGTAACATGTCCCAATATTTTTTTGTATATATCCTTAATCTATGTATCTATACAAATAAATAAGGTTGAAATGTCTGTTGGGTATGTCAAAATAACAGTACTAAACGGATATGGAAGTATACATGGTACTTACACCAATAGATAAATTTAAGGAATTTTTGTTCTCTATTTGTTTCGGTTAATAGCCGAAAAAGTTAAACCGGTATTGACGGGACTTTTTGGTGATAGTTAGCTGATACTATAAGGAGTAAATTGTGCTACATTTGTTTTGAAAAAAATACATGCTTTCAAGCAAATTTAGTATACAAAACTGTCTAGTACCGCATGCGAACCACGCGCGCATTTCACAAGATTTTTGCTAAAACCACGTGAACGCTGTCGCAGGTAGCATGCTGCTAGCATGGGAGGAACTACTCCAAACGCTGGAGGGGGATCCTTGGGGGCGCCCGTACAGGGTCGTACGAAAGAAGTTACGGTCCTGGGCGCCCCCGGCGACGGAGAACCTCCGGCCGGAGGTGGTGGCGAGGGTCGTGGGAGAACTTTTCCCCGACCCTCCGATGCTACCAGCTCCTCCCATGCCTCCGCCTCGGGAGGTAGTCGAGGAGGTGCTCGGCGGGCCTCCCCCTCCAATAACGGAGGAGGAGATGGGGAGAGCCGTGGAACGCCTCCTCAACCGGCGAAGAGCGCCCGGCCCTGATGGGGTCCCGGGTCGGGTGCTCGGCCTTGCCTTGGGTCACATAGGGGGGTGGCTTCGGGAGCTGTTCGACCAGTGCCTTACGGTCGGACAGTTCCCGAAGCCCTGGAAACTTGGGCGGCTTTGCCTCATAGAAAAGGCGGGCCGCCCTCTGGACTGCGCGTCCGCGTATCGGCCCCTCGTTCTGCTGGACGACGCCGGTAAGGTGCTGGAGAGGGTTATCTCCTCCCGGGTAGTCCAGCACCTAGAGGGTGTGGGGCCGAACCTGGCGGACGCGCAGTATGGCTTCCGGACAGGGCGTTCCACTGTGGACGCCCTGTGCCTCCTGAAGTCGCTGTCTGCAGAGGCGACCTCCCAGGGGGAGAGGGTTTTGGCGGTGTCACTTGACATTGCCAACGCCTTCAACACCCTGCCGCATGGGGTCATACGGGAGGCACTCCTATATTTCGGAGTGCCCCCGTACCTGCGGCGGGTGCTGGAGGCGTACCTCAATGGTAGAGAGGTCGCCTATGTGGACGGCGACGGGCGGATGGTCCAGCGGGCCACAGGGCGGGGGGTTCCACAGGGGTCGGCCCTGGGACCGCTCCTGTGGAACATGGGCTACGACTGGGTGCTCCGCGGCGTGCTCCCATATGGAGCACGCCTCATCTGTTACGCGGACGACACCCTAGTCGTAGCCCGGGGGGGAGACTGGAGGGAGGTGGAGCGCCTGGCAAACAAACAAACAAACAAACAAACAAACAAACAAACAAACAAACAAACAAACAAACAAACAAACAAACAAACAAACAAACAAACAAACAAACAAACAAACAAACAAACAAACAAACAAACAAACAAACAAACAAACAAACAAACAAACAAACAAACAAACAAACAAACAAACAAACAAACAAACAAACAAACAAACAAACAAACAAACAAACAAACAAACAAACAAACAAACAAACAAACAAACAAACAAACAAACAAACAAACAAACAAACAAACAAACAAACAAACAAACAAACAAACAAACAAACAAACAAACAAACAAACAAACAAACAAACAAACAAACAAACAAACAAACAAACAAACAAACAAACAAACAAACAAACAAACAAACAAACAAACAAACAAACAAACAAACAAACAAACAAACAAACAAACAAACAAACAAACAAACAAACAAACAAACAAACAAACAAACAAACAAACAAACAAACAAACAAACAAACAAACAAACAAACAAACAAACAAACAAACAAACAAACAAACAAACAAACAAACAAACAAACAAACAAACAAACAAACAAACAAACAAACAAACAAACAAACAAACAAACAAACAAACAAACAAACAAACAAACAAACAAACAAACAAACAAACAAACAAACAAACAAACAAACAAACAAACAAACAAACAAACAAACAAACAAACAAACAAACAAACAAACAAACAAACAAACAAACAAACAAACAAACAAACAAACAAACAAACAAACAAACAAACAAACAAACAAACAAACAAACAAACAAACAAACAAACAAACAAACAAACAAACAAACAAACAAACAAACAAACAAACAAACAAACAAACAAACAAACAAACAAACAAACAAACAAACAAACAAACAAACAAACAAACAAACAAACAAACAAACAAACAAACAAACAAACAAACAAACAAACAAACAAACAAACAAACAAACAAACAAACAAACAAACAAACAAACAAACAAACAAACAAACAAACAAACAAACAAACAAACAAACAAACAAACAAACAAACAAACAAACAAACAAACAAACAAACAAACAAACAAACAAACAAACAAACAAACAAACAAACAAACAAACAAACAAACAAACAAACAAACAAACAAACAAACAAACAAACAAACAAACAAACAAACAAACAAACAAACAAACAAACAAACAAACAAACAAACAAACAAACAAACAAACAAACAAACAAACAAACAAACAAACAAACAAACAAACAAACAAACAAACAAACAAACAAACAAACAAACAAACAAACAAACAAACAAACAAACAAACAAACAAACAAACAAACAAACAAACAAACAAACAAACAAACAAACAAACAAACAAACAAACAAACAAACAAACAAACAAACAAACAAACAAACAAACAAACAAACAAACAAACAAACAAACAAACAAACAAACAAACAAACAAACAAACAAACTCTTCAGCTTTATATATTAGTATAATAGAAGTAATAGATTATTCTTCATACTCTTTCAATTCTTAACTATATTACGTATAGAAATCAAAATTCTCAAACTAACTTCATAACTTTATATAAAGTTAACATACACGTATATATAATCTGATTCCGAAACGCATAAATACTAAACGCGAGGAAACGTTTAACTCACAAGTATCTACGTACAGGTATGTTTTACCATATCATTATATTCTTGACATCATAAGTTCCACAGTGAATTCTCGCGCTCTCATTACGCCGCGCCTCCACTGTAACAGCACACCTTTGAAGAAGCCTCACCGCTACCTTTTCGCGGTCTGGTAAGCTCCAAGACGTACTTTGTAACAAGTACTACAACTGACTGTTCAGAAACGTAAGTAAAATATAATTCCATCTTCACTAAGAAAAGGGTGTCATATAGTACTTGCTTTATCAAAAGTTAATTGAAGTTCGTTTTTTTAAATATTTATATATATGAATGAGTGCTCGAACTTCAACCATAGACAAAAAAAAGGGTTTTTTTATTATAACATTAAAGCTCGTTAATAGCTACTGAATAGAAAAAGAATGAAGAAAAACGGCTGAGAAACAAAGGAGGAAACATCTTAACTGTTAAGCTGGAGGGTTTGTTTGTTTGGTTGAACGCACTAACTCCAGAAACTACTGGTCCGATTCGAAAAATTCTTTCAGTGTTAGATAAGTCATTTATTGAGGTAGGCTATAGGAAAATTCATCACGCTAAAACCAATAGGAGCGGAGCACCAATGGAGGTCAAATCAAAATGGAGGTGTTTTTTCCTTTTGAGAGCTTCCACAGCGTGTTAGCGTTAGCCTAAAGTAACTATTCCACGTGGACGAAGTCGCGGGCAGAAACTAGTATATAGATAAAAATGGATATTGCTATATTTGAGATCGCCCAACTCCAATATCATTTGACCGATCATTGTCAAAATTGACACATCAACATATATTTTCATGGGGTTTTTTTATACTTCTTTATTCATGTAATTAATACACAACATTTTATTATAATTTTCCGTTGGGTGGCGTTCCCACATAGTGGTGGAGGGCGCCCGGATCAGGGTGGGGACCCGGATGAAATATCTGGGCCTCACCCTGGACGGGCGCTGGCGGTTCGGGCCCCATTTTACGGGGCTCGGACCGCGAATTGCTGGGGTGGCTGCGGCACTCGGCCTGTTGCTCCCCAACGTAGGGGGACCGGGTGCCGTTTGCCGCAGACTCTATATGGGAGTCGTGCGAGCGATGGCCGCCTACGGGGCTCCGGTCTGGGCCAACGCCCTCAGTGCCGCCAACGTGCGCGCGCTGCGAAGTGCGCAGCGCACGGTGGCACTGAGGGCGATCCGGGCGTACCGGACGGTGTCCTCGGCGGCGGCCTGTGTGCTCGCCGGCTCCCTACCCTGGGAGCTGGAGGCAGGAGTTCTCGTCGCCGTGTACGAGTTCACGGCGGCGAGGAAAAGAAGGGGGGAGCCTCCGGCTCCCAGGGAGGTAGAGGCGGAGAGACGGCGTCTCAGAGGAGACGCCGTCGAAAGGTGGCAGCAGGGCCTGGCGGACGAGCGGTTCGGACGGTTTACCGTAGACGCCGTCCGCCCGGTCCTGCGGGAGTGGATGTCCAGGGGCTGGGGCTCCCTGACGTTCCGACTGGTGCAGGTACTCACCGGACACGGTTGTTTCGGGTGGTACCTGTACCGGATCGCACGCAGGGAGCCGACCGCCGCCTGCCACGAGTGCGGCGCTGTCGAAGATACCGCGCAGCACACTCTGTCTCAGTGTGCTGCGTGGGGGGTGCAGCGCCGCAGTCTGGCGGCGGTCGTGGGAACGGACTTATCGCTGCCGAGCGTGGTTTCGGCCATGCTCAGCAGCGAACAGGCTTGGCGAGCGATGGCCTCCTTCTGCGAGGAGGTCGTTTCGCAGAAGGAGGAGGCGGAGAGGGCCCGCGAGGCAGACCCGCTGAGTGGCCGTCTCCGCCAAAGAAGGACAGGCAGGAGGAGAAGGCGCTTCGCCCAACTCCTCCTGCCACCATAGCCGGACCTGAGGGGATGGGCCGGGGGGCCCATCTCCTCATTGCACAGGTCCGTCGGACGAGGGGGGCAGCCGGTGTGTACCCGGTCTGTCCCTCTATAGGTAGGAACCCGGCGGTCACCTTCCGCCGGGCGGACCGTGGGGGCGGCTCTACAAGGTTGATTAGCTTGTACGATCCCTTGCCGCCCCCACAAAACGGTCTGTCGGTACACCGTGGGGTTTTAGTCCGTGCGACTCGGACATAACCCACCCTCTCCCCCGGGAGGGGGGCGTATCCATAAGGGATTAAAAAAAAAAAAAAAAAAAAAAGGTAGCATGCTGCTAGTCCTTTATAAACATATTAACGTAGGTGAAGTTGCGGGTGGTAGTGTATAAGATGTCTGATGGCGAAGCAATTTATCGGCGAGTAATGGCTGGATAGGTAGATACTCTCCTACCTAAATAGTCGTCATTCGTCGGATACACGTCAATCGGCTAAATGACCTGTGGCTACTTTTCCTTTTATAATGTTGTCCAACACCCCGTACTACTTCTTACCATTATTTGACAATGTAAAGAAAAGTTGTTATCGTTGGAGATTTGTAATAGGCAGTGTTTAGACCTAATGTTTGTAATCTAATGTACAAGTGTAGCTGTAAATCTTCCAAAAATGAATAAATAAATAATATATTGATTTAAATGTATCGAAATACACCAACTCTGTTTGACAGTTCACGAAAAATGGTACGCCTAAGTTTTATGTCATGGCGAATATTTTTATGATATTTTTTATTGTAATCAGTCATGTCAATTGGTATAGATATCTGAACATGAAGAATATATGTACACAACAGCTACTTTACAACTCAAATGTTATTTGATTGAAGAAGGCGTTACTTTGCGGAAATTCATCTTTAAAAATATTAGTGGACGGTACTTTGCACTTTCGTCTGGATATTTACCTTAGGTATTTATAACAAATAAATCTATGCAAATAATTAATGTTAAGAGGCCGTTCAATTATTACGTAAATAGGTAAGTAGTTTGCAGGTGGTAGAGCCACTCTGAAGCTACTACTGGTTTCAGCATGAATGGGTCGGCTCATCCGGGATAGTACCACCCGACCCACAGAAACACCGACGTGAAACAATAACGCTTGCATTGTTGCCTTTCCTTCGGCCAGCGAGTCACCTCCTTTAAAAAGCCGGCATCGCAATTGCTACTCCCCTGGTGTTGATAGTGTTTATGGACGGCGGTGATCACATGCCGTCAGGTGATCCGCTCCCTATAATATATTTAAAAAAAAAGATTTCAATACCCTCCTAACGATGCTTACGGAATATTAGAATGGCCGAAAACAATATAATTACATCTGTTTTTGTGACGTTTTACATTTTATAAGTGGTTTACATTCTTTTAGCATTCCAATCAATTCTTGTATACATTTCTCTTTTAAGGGCGCGCTCTCAAGAAAGGTCAATTTTCAATGCATTTCGGTAAGAATTACAACAAAACTGTTGAACTTTGGTAAACATAATGACTAACTACAGATACATTGAACCTTTAAGAATGACGTACGGATGATTGTGTTTAAAAATGAATAGGTTTCTAGTTTTAAAAAAAAATTGTCCGTAATTCTCCCTAATCCTCTCGCGCAAAGCAGCCTGCTTTTCGGTATGAAAATCTCAGTCAATTTACATTTCTCTTAATAAAAATAAAACCTGCTTATGCTACATATAATCAGGTTTAAACAACATCCGACACGCGAATTACACGATTCGATTATTCTTTCAAATCGCGTAGGAAATGTGCTCGTATTAACAATAATTTACAGACTCCATAAATATTATATAAGCCACGGTCTTGCGATCGACAATGAAACAGAATTATTTAAATTCATTAACTGTTATTACACGAACCGTTCGACCTTTATTTTCTACGTCACCTTCGAACTAGAATTACCATTAAACAAAGGAAGGCTGTACGGAATTTATGATAAAATAGACAACAATTAAACGTGTTTATCATGAATTTATTGACAGTCAATAGCTTAAGCAAACGTTTTAAAGTTTTTGGCGGGGTCTGCCATATAGTGGCTGTTATAATTTATTCATAGTTTTGTGTTATTTGATTTTATATTTTGCAATGTTGGTGGCATTTTACGTAATATAATTCGGTTATTGTACATAAGTGAAGTCGATGGAAAATAATACCACGGAGCATGAACTCTGTGATACCACATAGACTCCCTTCTTTTTTTTTTTTCTACATGGGGGAATCCCTAACGGATATCCATCTCACCGGGCAGCAGAGGATGGATATGCCCGAGTCGCACGGACTAAAACCCCATGGTACCTTCTTACACCTTTTGGCCGGAGGAGCAGGGACTGTCTAATCGACACTACATCTGCTCCTCCAACAGGTGTTGTCCCCTCCTAAGAGACCCAAACTGCGGCCTGAGGGGTCAAGATGGTGGACCTCTCAAGGGGAAATGGGTACATGGTACATTACCACATAGACTCCCTGGGACGTTCTAACAAGGGGCCACCATCTTGTTAGAATATTCAAATTATAACAAGATATCTGTAATGTAACTACCTACTCGACAATGCAAGTAATAATTCTAGAAGATTAATTCCCAAAAATAAAATAAAAAAGTGTATTGAAGGACGTGCGTACAAATTTCTACAGACTTCGTGGCCCAGTGGTAATGAACTATTGAACTACATGAACGGAGAGGTTACGAGTTCAATAAGATATTACTGACTTTTGTGTGATTAGTATAACAACGAGTTCTGTGGCTGAGTTGTAAATATCTATTTATTTATGATATTTTATTCGTATTGTTACCATAATTATGTAAAAAACCAGTACTGCGATAATGTAAAGAAATCATGTTCTGGAGCTTCCTTGGTAACTACCATACCCAAGATGGAAATTTAATAGTTAGTTCTTATATAGCGACATATTATTCCTAAACTATACCATGGTGGTAACGCATTTTCTAGAGTTTCTTGGTTACTACCATTCCCAAGATGATAATTTAATAGTTAACCCTCCATTTGTGTTAAGTAAATAAAAAATCTTTGGTCACATTACAACATTACGGTTAAGCCCTAGTTAAAGTATATAATATTGCATATCATGACCCCCTAAAGGTCGAGCTAAGTCCAACCCTGGAAATAAATAAAAGCGACACGCAAGCAATAAATTTCTCGCCGTCCGGATATTATTTCGTATTACCATTCCGCTAATGTGGGGGTCATTTGCATTCGGTTGCGTTCGACTGCGCAAATGAATACGTGCCCTGTTGGGTGGGGGGAGTCCGTCAATGACAGATGTCGTCGGGTCATACTGACATGTTGGGAGTTTGAAAGGAAAACGTATTGGAGTGTTTCTTTCTCTCGAAAATCTTGTTATCAAAATCACACATGACTTCAAACTATGATAACTCATAAGCTTCACTAATATATATGTTTGTAAGAATATATGAACATTCCTAAATCGATGGTGGCTTGTTTCTAAATAAGTGTTATTTTATGGAGCCCTAAAGACAGTGAAATTTGCTCCATGGTTACATATTTCACAAAAGCAAAACGATAGCGAATATTAAATTGAAAAAGGCGGATTCAAATGAAGTGTCATTCTTGTAAAAGTTACCGATCATTACCGAATTATATAGTTACCGAGCAACTACGTTTGCTCTTTCCTATAGACGCACACGTTGGAAAAAATCAGAGAGAGAGTAAGTAGTGAGTCATCGCTTCGTTTCTTACTACAGCTCATTTATATATTTTTCTATCGCTTAGCTTTAACAGAATATGCAGTTAGGAAGTTGGTTTTCACATCATTCTTTGATGAAAATCATAGATAAATATACACTAATTTATATGTTCCACTGTAATTTGACCAAATCATTAACAATAAATATAAGCTGGGAAGTTTTTTTTATTGTGGTCAACTGTTCTATAGGATGATATTGTTAGGACTATCTTATGGTGAGTCTTAGAGACAGGTCTATGGTCGCTCTAAAATTAAACTCTCTGAATTTGATAAGGCTATAGAACACAAACATTGCCTATGATCGGTAATTAAAATACACACCTAATTCAATATTAAAAAGAAACAATATATATAAATGCATTGTCATGAGCAGCCTGTGTCAACGGTTGTTGCGTAGAAAGAAGTAAATCAAACAAAGATGGCGACGTTCGTTTGAGTTTGGAACAAAGAGCACGTACGTACGCCCTATGTCGGGCGCTAATAGATTTCCGGCACCTGTGTGTAGGCAGGTGGGTTACGAACGATTGCTATTGCGATCGGAACGCAACCGATAAAGGATATTGGATTTACTTTACGCCTCCCATTACACGCGACACTGGTTCTCAAACTGAACGGATGTCATCATTAAAAACTTTGAAACAAATCATTGACAACATTTGAACTTCAAATTCGACTATTATTGTTGACTAGCTGTGCCCGCGACTCCGTCCGCATGGAACCCAATTTAAAAGAACAGTGACTAATACAATCATCGGAATATATTATCTACTTATCTCTCGTACTTAATTAACTACAGCCGTAATTCAAATTACAATATTTTTTGATAGAGTGGACCGATTTTAATGAAATAATGACTAAGTTACACTCGAGAATATGCTTTATGATTACCTTGCAGAGGTTTTATTGTGAACCCAGAACTTTAGGAGTGATGCGTGTTCATACAAACAGATAGACAGATATAATTTCTAATATCTAAAAAAATATTGAAATGTATTTTATTACTCATTCGTAGACACCGACAACCATTTTCTTCATAAAAATCGAAAGATTTAAATTCTTATTATATGTATAGATTAGCGCGCGCGGCAGAAGTTGTCTCGCCCTGATTATAAAAAAATCAAGGACAAATTATACCAAAACGTTCCTCGTGAATCATTTTATTCACTGGTGAAAACCGCATCAAGATCCGTTCAGTAGTTTTTGAGTTTATCGCGAACAGACAGACACATAGGGGACTTTGTTTTGTACTATGTAATGAAGCTAATTAAGATAAATTATTAGATTATTGAAATTGTTTGTTGTTTCAAGGAAACTACGTGTTTTGTTAGAATTCATTTCGGGTTGTTTTATAGTAATGTTGTAATTTATTTTTCATAAAATGACCCTCTGACATAGGATCGGAGACTTGTGGATCCAAAATTGTTTTCTTAAAAGTATTCTGTCAAATTGGGGCCTTATGAGTCAATTTTGTATTTGTACACGATTTACAAACAACTGATTCGTCAACCAATACGTGCCATGTCAAGGCACTGTGACAGTTTTTTTTACGATGTACAAATGTTATCGTTCTGTAGCACACGTGCCTGAACAATTTCCTCGCAATGTTTATTTCTATAATTCCACATAATAATAAAGTAGACAGAGTTGATTTGTATCTAATCATCTCGAGGGTATTTCCTTAAATTGTTATTTTCAATGTCAATTTCAAATTCAAAGAGAAATTAATTAAAAATCTATCCATACATCCAAACAGATATACAAAGTCAGTCAACAAAAATGTGGTAATTATTAAAAATAATGTAACCATAGCGCATGATTTCATTGTTTTTCAAGCTTATTATTTAAATATTATACGTAATATCAAGTTATTATAATGTAATTTTTTTTAATAAGTTATTAGCATAAAATACACGCAGAAACGGTGTTCGACCGCGAGGTCATTGTCTCTTACGCAAATTGAACAAAAACCCGTGCCTTCTATAATTAACATAATTATAATTCCATCATAGGCTTCGTGACACGTGTGCTGCCTTAATTTATACTGAGACACTAGTGGAAATTTGTTCCAAAACCGTAAGTCAAGTTAACTTTAGACTCTACTAGAATGGTCGCGCATGTGTTATTAATTTCTGCTGTCACAAACTATTCTAGACTCTATGGAACTCTTTCAAAGCTTTACATAACAATGTAGGCCTACCGGGGGCCCGATATGCCGAAAATGTTAATTAGTGGTAATTGAACTTAACGCCCATTTATAACCAGTGTTAAATTTTGTTATAGTAGCACGAAAAAATTAAGACACTGTGTCTGACTGTAAGCATATTATAATATAAAAGTTTGTGTGTACTTATGTACACGCGTTAGAAGTTATACTTCTTTGGCGCAACAAGATAAAAGTCTTTTCAAAATTTTTATCTTTCGCCTTATTCTACGTTTGTAGAAAAAACGACACTAACAATAGAAAAGAGGTATTCAATACATTGCATGTTTTAATACAAAGAAATACAAACAACAAATACAAAGAAACAAAATGTTGACTATAGCTAACTTCAGGGTGTCGGGTTTTTAGTGATGGTGTGCGCGCATAGTAAAAACAAAATGTCGACTATAGCTAACTTCAGGGTGTCGGGTTTTTCGTGATGGTGTGCGCGCATCGTAAAAACAAAATGTTAACTATAGCTAACTTTAGGGTGTCGGTTTTTCGTGACGGGGTTGCGCGCATAGTAAAAACAAAATGTTAACTATAGCTAACTTTAGGGTGTCGGTTTTTCGTGACGGGGTTGCGCGCATAGTAAAAACAAAATGTCGACTATAGCTAATTTCAGGGAGTCGGCTTTTCGTGACGGTGTGCGCGCATCTTAAAAATTTACTCTCATCATTTTTCCCTAATGCGCCATAAGAAGTATAACTTCAAAAACAATAGCTATCAACGATATATATATAAATATATATAAATTGCTCATCGTAAGTCAAAGTAAAAGTCTCATCATGTTAATTACTAGCTGTCCCGGCCACGCGTTACATATGATCAATTGAATAAAACACGTGCACCATAAAATAAACTGAAGTTAAAAAAATACATTCAAAATGAAAATGTGGCACCACCTAAGAGATATATATATAACAGTCGGTCCTATAGATTGCTATGAACAAAATAATTTAAACTGCCATCTGTTCGAAACTTACCATTAATAATAATAATCAAAATTGTCATTAATTTCATTTCTAATTACCAAATATTGAAACCATTAATCGAAATATAAATTATCCTATCTCTCAAATTGAACCAAATTATACATACGTGCCAACTTTCATGAAGATCGATGGAGTTCTTTCGGTGTTCAACGTGAACAAACATGACACTAGATTTTTATATATTCAGATATAGGGAAAACTATTCTAAATTGTTATTTGTAAAAACAAATATACATTCTTAACAATTGATTTTTAACATTTTTTATATCCATTGTTATAGTTACATTTCGCTAACATGTTTAATATAGTCCTAACGTTTTAAACACTTTGTTAAATCTTAGTGTACGTCCAGAGTGTACGCTATAATCGAGCGTTGAGCGTAGCGTCGCGCGCGGTGCATTCAGCGTCCAAGAACGACGCTCGCGCGCCTCTCAGGACACGCGTATTAATGCCAGTGTTGCCGTTTCAGAAATAAAAAAGTCCAGTTTCCATTTCTAGATATAAATTTTGATATCAATAACAACAATATAACAAGGAAACTAAGAACGACAGGTTTGTTTTGCGAAAACGTAACATAGTAACTGATTTTTTATTTCTGTTGGCGGTGGTAGTGAATCAATGAAAATGAAATACAAAACGACATTTGATGTGCCATTTCATAGAGCGAGAGGCACCCAAACGATTAAATCCCGAGATCGAACATCATTCTGGTAGGGTATTTCCAAAAAGGACAATAGCAATTCATGTTGTTACAAGTAATTGGATTTAAATTAGTACCAAAATATTGATGTATTTCCAATGTTCAATTAGTCGCTAGAATTCGCTAAATTTTTTTTAAGTCGCTAGATTTAAAAAAAGTCGTTAAACATACCCAAAATCCGCTAGATCTAGCGACAAAGCCGCTTAACGGCAACATTGATTAATGCATATGTTTGAAACGAACGCCGGACGCGACGCCACGTTCGACGCTCGATTGTAGCATCCACTCTGGTCGTACCCTTAGTTATGTACGCCATCCGCCTGGACATTTGTATCTTATCAGGCATTCTCAAACGTTATTAGTTTTGGTTTAACTACAGATTTTACCTGTTTGATAAGGCACGGATTCCATAACACGTTAACCATTTTTTTATTCTTGTAAATTCACAACGATGACATCATAAATCCGGGTGTTAGATTTAAAAGTAAATCGAAGAGAACGAAAAAACAATCCAAAATGGCGGGTTAATACCGACTGAAATTGCTCATATATATTAAAGTATATAAAAATCGTTAGTTTTTAACATAGTTTTAAAAATAAAATATATTTAGGATTCTAATCGTCACCCTAATGAAATAAAACTTGGTAATATTTGTTGAGGTAAAGTTTGTGACTTTTTTCCTCGAACTGACTACGCTATAGACCTAGCAAAGTCTTAACAGCTTCACCGGACTACTTAAGTACTACTTAAGTTTGTGATGTTGGGGATAATCTCAGGAACTACAAAACCGATTTTCAAAATCTTTTACTAATAGAAAGCCACGTTAATTGTGAGTGTCATAGACTATATATTAACCTCACGCTAATCCATAGGCATCATCGCTTCGATATACAGTCATTGTTTTTTTTTTCGGAATGACTATCGCTTTAACTCATTGGGTTTTAGTAGCTTAACTGGGATTGGTAGCAAACTCAAAATGCATTCAGCCGAAATGGTAATTGACTTAGAGTGCCATGGCGGTCGAACCTCGTTTTGGGCTACTGCCGAGATGCTATTTCGTGAATTGGATATAACTATACACGTGGTGGTACAGCCTTGCTCATGGTGGTAGAGTCACGCTGAAGCTATTGCTGGTTTCAGCATGAATGGGTCGGCTCGCCCGGGGTGGTACCACCGTCTCATAGAAAACCGACGTGAAGTAACAGTGCTTGCATTGTTGCTTTTCGTTCGGCCAGTGAGAGCGTCGGCTACCCAACTCCCCTCCCCACTTCCCGACTCCTCCTTCTCCCAAACACAGGCTGGCAACGCACTTGCGACTCTTCTGGTGTTGCAAGTGTCTATGAACGGTGGTGACCACTTAACATCAGGTGACCCACCTGCTCGTTTGCCTTCGATGATATATAAAAAAAACGTAGTTGGTTAACTATACACGTAGTTGGTTAACTATACACGTAGAACTATACACATATTTATATGTACAAGTGGGCGCCCAGAGGTCGACATTCGACCATATTTCATTGATTTTTTAAAGTTTGAATTTTATTAGGGTTCTTTTGTTAAAGGATATTATGTTATAATATCATTGTAGAATGTAGAATGAAAAAGGGTAATTGGAACGTAAAGAGTAAAATAATACATACAGTCGAGCATAGCAACCTCCTTCACAACCTTTTTTGAAGTCCTTTATTGACAGATGTCAAAATGTCTTTTTTATTTACATGTGTGTATATGTTGTGTAAAATTGAAGCAGTAGTGTGAGTAATGCATATTTTAATTAATTTAATGTACTTCTAATGCAGTTTATATAAAATAAATAGCTTTCTGCACTTCTCTTTCATATAAACTTTAACTATGCCAAATCATCCGTTCGCCCAATTCCGTTAAAAAAGGATACAAAGTTTAGGCTTCACGTATTAATATATAGATATGTACGCGTATATATTTAGTTTATTTAACAATTATAGCTAAGTTTTATAAGACAGAATAATACAAAGTCCCTCATAGAACTTGTGTCCCGTGTGCATGTATGAAGTGGAATGTCGTATGTGTTGGCTAAGGAACGATAGTGTTATTGTATCGCGAAAACAGCGGCTCCGAGTATTCAACTTTAAAAGATGAGACTCATCGGATAAATTTGATTTGATGTCTGCAATTGTCTCTGGAAAATTCCGTCGCAACATACCTGGAACAATGAAAATAATGGTTTTAAATTATATCTTATGAATATTTACATTATAGTCCGCGTTTACCTTGTGGTGATAATGTCGAAACGTCGAGATCTAGTTGCAATTCTCCGTAACTTAGGGAATTGAACTGAGTTATATTGACTTTCAGAACAAAAAATTAGAGAGTTTGATGATTATTCTAAATTGTTGCGCAATCTTACATATTTTCTTCTTATCTTAATACATATTAAATATATTTTTAATAAAAAATATATTACTAGCGGACCCGACGGAGGTTTTTCTGCTTTGATAATTTAAAAAAATCAGAAAAGTCTACCACAGCGCCACCATCCGGGTTCAATTGGAACATGCACACAAAATTTCATCAAAATCGGTCCAGCCGTTTAGGAGGAGTTCAATGACATACACACGTACAGAAGAAATTTATATATAAAGATAATAAGTGATATTTTGTCATAAAATTCAGTAAATATACTCGTATATTAAAGAAAACGTGTGCAAGGTCCAATATTTTACTCTTTCTACCGTGAGAATTAATCTCGCGGTTTGTTCCGCATTTGGGGTTGCTATATCCAAATCGCATATTCCAAGAAAAAATATATTAACTGAGACATTAGAAAAAAAAATAGACGCTAAAGTTCTGGATATTTACATTCCTTTATTTTTTGTTAGCCTCGGATAGAATTTACTTAACCAAAACATCCATATCCTTTGTAATTTATTATTTTTGTCATTAATGACATCACCACATTCAGGAATTTTATAGGATATGGTACAGTTGATAAAAATGTATTTTTATAACGTTTTAATCACCAAGGCGACTAATGGTCACTATAATTGCCTTCTAACTGATAGGTATTAGTATACATAATATAATTACTAGAAATCTTTTCAAATATCCAGATGAGACTGGAACACTCAAGTCCCAGTTGTATGGTTAAAGGAATCACTACTTGTTTAATAATAAAATAGTTACTAAATGTTGATAAATCGTCCAATTGTTGTGTAAACATATCGAAAAACTACACATAAAGTCCAAAGAAAAACCGCGTAATTTATCTCCATCGCACGGCTATTGTTTGCGGTATCTTTAAGAAATTCCATTACTAGACCACTAAGGTGAGATACCTTTGGAATGCTGTTATAAATTTGCGTGAAAAATTCCGGAATTCTCCGGATTCCGAGGAACCGGTTATCTCCGGTTATGTAAGACCGTCCCGTTACACGTCACACCGGCTGAGGGAGGTGTACGTGGGCTAGTTTTTTCATGCGACGCACGCGGGAATAAGAGACGGGATTCCGCGGTATTGCTGGCTGTCTGGGCATCGACCGTAGCCTTTGTAGGTTTGTGCGAGTCAGTTGATTTAACAAAAACGTTTCAGTTTTTAGAGTCCACGCAAATAATAGAACATACCCATTATTCAAAATTCACTTTATTTTATATAAAACTAGCGGGCCCGGCAGACGTTGTCCCGCCCTGATTAAAAATAAATCCATGACAAATTATATACCAAAACGTACAATTACTTTATCCTCTGGTGAAAACCGCATGAAAATCCGTTCAGTAGTCTTCGAGTTTATTATCGCGAACAGACAGACGCGGTAGGAGACTTTATTTTATACTACGTGATTATGATACTATATAATATACTATACACTATAATATACTTGAAATAAATATTGTTTTGATATTCCGTGATCAAAATTCGACCATATCAAGGGGTACAAGCTCGTCGATGGTATGTAAAAAAAATAAAACTATTGTCATTTTTTTTATTGATAACACTTACAGCTCGTTTTTATTTGCTAAACAGAAAATCGATTTAGAAGCAGAAGAGGAAGATATACTTAACTCTTTAGTCTCTGACTATTGTATATTACACGACTATTATAGTATATATATACAGTGTTACACTAATCACGTATAGGGTCGATGCAGTCAGGATTGGCAATAAATACTTCGTAGGTTCTTGTCACTGTTTAATCGGGCAGAGCTTCGCCTTACAATAACTTCCACATAGGAGTGCGCCCAGATCAGCGACATCTTGCCCTTTATATGCCACCGATGTAGTCTCACACCGGAATGACTAATGAACAGCCGATAACTTCCACCAATAGCGTTCGAGGTCATTAGTAACACCCCGATAAAGTCAATAGCGCGGTATCGCAGGTCAATAGTGGTTCCCCGGGTGGCGTTGTAGTCTCGCCTCTCGGGTGTGTCACGGTACCGGACGTAGACGTTAACAACAGTGAAAAAAAAACTGTTTACTATTTTTCCAATATTTTCGAGTGTCAGAGGAAGAATAAATGTAGCACCAATGACAAGAATATTTAGACGTCCTAAATTAGTGTGATATGGGCATGTTAAGGTTGAAATAGAAGAAGATCGACGAAGTTGTAGGTAAATATATAAAAAGTATCAGAACAGAGATGATAGCTGATAGAGAGAAGTGGAAGGAGAAAGGCGTTGTGCCGGCAATACGTAGCGTGAAGTAAATTAAAGTAAACTAATTTCTTGTTATTAAGTTGCTATATAATATGTTATAATTGCTATTGCGTTAGTACGCACTGCTAATTTTTACTGAGCGGATTTTCTACAAAATTACGTTCCATAAGTGTACGGAGATACGCGTCAAATAAGAAAATATCGCGGGAACGTAAACTCAGTGGAAGTTTGGATAATAGTAACTATAAACAATGGAATAGGGGAAAATCTGAAGTCAATATTGGTGTCATCGAGTGCGCCATCATTTTCAAACATACTACAATCCTGTATAATGGTGGTAGAGCCACGCTCAAACTATTATTGGTTTCAGCCTGAATGGGTCGGCTCGCCCGGGGTAGTACCACCCTATCATAGAAAACCGACGTGAAGTAACAGTGCTTGCATTGTTGCGTTTCGTTCGGTCAGTGAGAGCGCCGGAGACCCACCTCCCGTCCCCTCTCCTCTCTCCTCTCCCTTTCCCTCCCCTAACCCTTCCCTCCAAAAGATGGCAACGCACTTGCGACTTCTCTGGTGTTCTTAGTGTCCATGGACGGTGGTGATCACTTAACAGCAGGTGACCCACCTGTTCGTTTGCCACCTATGACATAAAAAAAAATGTGAACAGGCCGGCGACCTAAGCGAAAATGTTCCTCTTTTTTTATCGAACTAACTAAACGCTTCTGATCTTACTGGTATTCACAGCTTCATCGGGCCTTTAGGGTAAGCACTTAGCTAATTGGTGCCAGAGTGGCCGAAAACCTCGACATGGGCCATCGCCTTGCAAATAACGCGTATCGAACTAAACTAACCAATTGAGCTAAACCACACGTGTATACTTTAGTGAGACACTTTATGCATACCTTCATATGCATCGTATGGAAGCGTATATGTATTCAGAGTCTGACAATTTTAGCTAAGGCTAACTGACCAAAAAAGGGAAAAGAGTGGTTCACAGAAGCAGTGTACCGTATGAGTGTGCAGGAAACTAGTAAATGCAGTATCACTGTGTTGTGCTAACATCATGCTCAAGGGCTCCTGTCCGGGGAGTGGAACCTAGGCTTGAGATGGTACGAGGGAGGGTACGTCTTATAGGGTACGTCTCTTATACTTTCCTAGGCGGTCTTGATTTGCGGGTAAGTTTGAATTCTGTTTACCCGTACACATTTGTAGTGATAAATATATTTTTGAAGTGAAAACTTATTTAGGCCCATTGTGCAGTATTTTAGGTAGGAGATAAATTTATAATTTCGCATGGCATGCCACGTAAGAATGACCGGCCGTATTGTACTTGCGCGACTTGTGTCAGTCTAGCGATGCTTAGAATAGAGCCCTGTGTAGATAATAATATTTCGTAGCTCGTCATACGTTTGATTGATTGGTAGACTTTATAAAATTGTATATAATTACTAGCTGAGCCGTGCAACTTCGTCTGCACCAAATAGGTTATTACCGGTTCCAATTTTATTTCCAAACGCTAAAAATCTTAAAAAACTTAAAACCCGATTGTAGCGTAACTTATCAGGTTCTATTGTGACACGAAACTATACTATATATATATTGGCAAGAAATGTCTTCCCGATATCCACTGGGTTGCTCTTTCGACCCTCACCTCCACGCCCCATTTACTATATATTTACCTAAATAAAACATAATCTAATATACCTTTCTAACAGTGAAATAATTTTCAAAATAATTGATCAGTTATCGAGTGAGATGAAAAATTATTAATCACTAAAATGACTATTAAAAAATAGGGGTTGGTGTTAGAAGGGTGAAAATTTAGGGTTGCATGTATTTTTTAATTCCTCATTATAACAAAATAAAATAAAATAAAAATGTCCAAAAAATAAAAATAATAATGTCAGGGATGGATAACCCTTATCACTTAGGGGTATGAAAAATAGATAGTAGCCGATTCTCAGACCTACTGAATATGCATATAAAATTTCATAAAAATCGGTTAAACCGTTTCAGAGGAGTACGGTTACTAACATTATGACACGAGAATTTTATATATAAGATTGTTCTGAGTCCCAATAGATATGAAAACCACACTAATGTTAATAAATTCAATAAACAAATTCTGACATTTCAATATTCTTATTCACGTTATAATTAATACGAACATTCAAAAGAGAACCCATTTATTTCATAGGTTTGAGTTTTTATTCTCCCGGCAGTCCTTATGACTGCCTCGACTTTGTTAAAGTGGTAAAATGTATATTAAATTTAAAGTTCTCGGAAAAATATTTCGCATTGGTTGTGTTTTTCTATAACCGAATATATATGATAGTCAGTTTTTGATATATTATAATGTGTGTGTGTGTTAAACTTTATGGTGCGTTACTAAGTGCGGTAATTGTGATAAGATTCTGACCATCTGTTCAGTATTTACAGGGTCATTAGCCGTGTGTTCGATGGAATTTTTCATCGGTGATATCTCAGGAATCATTCGACTTACTGTCTTGTTTTTTTACTTTCTACTAAGAATTATGGACAATACCAGTGCAGTGTCATTACAAAAACAAAAATGAACACGTGTTTAACCCGAGTTTTACTAAACGATGTCTAAAAGTTTAAACTTTGGGAAACACATGTTTAAAATACATTATTACAAAAGTGTATCCAAGCGTTATCTAGCTAATCATCTGGTTTTTATAAATATTTATATATATAACATTTATAAATATAAATATCGGCAAATAGAAATGCAATAGATCACAAAAATAAAATAAGAACTGTCAACTTAGACAAGCGTTAAACAATGTTTTTTTTAAGAATTGTTTAACTCATATTTATTTATTTTGTACTGGAACGTTATATCTTTAATCTACGATTTAACCTCTTTGCGGGATTAATTCTCAGAAACATTCTTAGTGCTCAAATACGATAGATACATAAAGAAATCTTGTGCAGAATTGCTTGCTCTTAAACCGCCCGATTTAAGCTCTCTTACGTTATGTTAATTAATCAGTATTCGTTGTGGTATCATCGTAATGTAACCATAGCGCGATTACATATTTGATTTCGTGAGGGACACATCTCACCTGTAATGAAAAATATCTATACTAATATTATAAAGAGGTAAAGTTTGTGAGGTTTTAGAGGGTATTCTCAGGAACTACTGATCCGATTTGAAAAATGTTTTGAGTGTTATATAGTTCATTTATCGAGAAAGGTTATAAGGCTATATATATATCATCACGCTAAGACCCATAGGAGTGGAGCACTAATAAAGAATGTTTCAAAACCGGGTATTTTTTCCTCTTGAGAGCTTTCGCTGCGTATTAACGTTAACCCAAAGTAACTTATCAACGCGGACGAAGTCGCGGTCAGGGCATAGTGAAAAATAAAAGAACTAACACGCAATAATTATATTTTAGTGCGAAAATGCTTTTAGAGTTTGGCAATGTTTAGATATATGTTCGACTTAAATTTATAAATGTTAAAACTTATGAAGTATTAAAAAAAGGTATAAAAAGCAACAGTACAAATTTGGATAATAATAACACTCATTGAATACAATTGATACATTGATTGAATACATCGATTTTAAAAACGTTTACCACTGTGAATTCGGAATTCTTGTTTAACACGCTCGGCTGATTCGAATTCTTTTTTTTTCTGTATTTCATATACGCAAATATTTACATTAAAAAATCGCACCGGAATTAGTTAATCGTCCGTGTTGTTAGTTGCGGATATATACTAGCTTATCAAGTACTCGTATATGATTAACTTTTTTTGTAGATTTGCTTTTATTAAAGAGAAAATTATATATTAAAAATCATTTAAATTTTAACATGTCCTTTTATTACTATTACTATCTATCGCTATATATTATAAAACAGAGTCTATCTGTCTGTTCGCGATAAACTCAAAAACTACTGAGCGGACTTTCATGAGGTATTCATTAATAGATAAAGTAATTCATGAGGAAGGCTTAGGTATATAATTTGTCAATATTTTTTGTAAATCGGTTGAAATATAACGATAACTGTTGGAATTGTCGGGAAAAGTCAAGCCGGTGGGGAGCTTTCGTCGAAAACGCTGCCTTTGAAATATAACAAAACAATTGAGATACCAAACAACGCAGACGAAGTCGCGGGAAGCAGCTGGTATGTCAATCAAATGATGATGTATTCCGTTGTGTGCTTATCACGCAAAAACTACTTTATAAATGGCGATATATTATTACACACTTCGCCGTCTTCTAAAACACAAATTATCTCAATCTTCATCAATCAATCTTCATTTTTATATAAGTGTTTTAGACTTTTAAAATAACGCAATAGAAGTCGCAGGTATCAGCTAGTCTTTAAAAGTAATTTAAATAATCATACCTGCGTCATACGCCTCCTTTTATTTCATACTCTAGCAACCAATTTTCTTTATTTAGCACCATTACTGCTATTATGAAGTGGGTAATTATTTAAGATATATAGGAAGATTTTGTAACATGTCAGGATTCAGCTTTACGATACTTTTTCCCACCCTCTTCACGTGTACACAATAATCAACTGTGTTACGCAAGATATAAAACACAATTTAGGTTCCAAAATAATGGCACTATATGACATTATACGACAGACTGAGGTCTCATACAAACCTCTGCGTCATATTTTTTTATTTTACTTTATATTTTGGCAACAAATCTTCTAGATTATTACTGCCATTGTTGAGTAGATAATGACATTACAAATTTCTTTCGGTCATTTCAATGAACTAACAAGATGGTGGCCGTCTTTTTAGAACTTTCCAGGGGGTTATTGTAACATCTCAGAAGCCATGCTCCGAAGTATTATATACCATCCTCTTTACTTGTGCACAATAACCAAACTATATTACGTAAAACACCACTAATATTATAAAATATAGAGCACAAAATAACACAAGATTTTGGATAAAATATAAAATTCACTACATGACAATCTATGTTCGCGCCAAAAATTCCTACGCCATATCTATTACACTATGTCCTTTCATCTATAGTACACAGATAACATATATATAAATAATAACGTTCTTAATATGTAGATTATAAAGAAAATATAGTAAAAATATATTTATTATTCAAACAATTATTAGTATATTTACAACAGGAAAATATCTACTGTGCGTTACAGTGATTTAACGAAATAAAAATGTAATTGATGTTAATAAAATTGATTAATGCACAATAAAAACATTTTTTTCGCCTCGCAACCCTACAGCAATTCACATATCGATGCGTTCGGGCGCGGTCCAGCGATTGATCAGCCGGGGTCGGCGACCGCTCTCTCCCCGTTCCTAATTTGAATTCGCCGCGTATTATGGCGCGGGGGACGTAATTGGATAATGATGAGGGCGCCAACGCCTCCCCCACAGCCTCGATTTGGCGCCGCGTGTTGGAAAAAACTTTGGTTTCAACATTCATCAGAGCAATTATTAATTTGCTTAGACTATTCAGTTTAACAATTCAGTGACGCATGCGATGTACATTTTTTATTTATTTTGATTACGGTATTGTAATAAAAATAATAATTGACCAAAAACATATACGGGATTTGTTTTTTAAAATAGGTATGGGCATGCATTTGGCCTGTATGCATACATTCTAATTAAATAACTTATATGCCTACATTACAGATAGCAAAAACTAACCATAGATAGATAATATTTACATAACACAAAGGTTTACATTCACACATTCGCCTTAAAGTACGGTTGCACTATTACGTCACGGTGTCTATAATAACGGCTTTGAAAAAACAATTTTATGTAAAACTAAATATACTTTTCTTAAACGATATCAAAATTAAAGCTAATATTATCCGTGAAGGTACTAGAGATCTTTTGTACCGCATGTGAGTATCCATTGTCGTCGCTCATAATTGTATTCTCTATTCTCAGGCGTACAAAGAGCCGTTTTAATATAAAACTTGCTTTGTGAGTCTGACAACTTCATTTGCCGTGAGTCGCACATTTTCTTCATCTAAACGCCATTTTTGCTTTTTTATCTATAATGTAGATATTGTTATACGATGTCGAATGTTAACTGCAAACTGTATATATAACAAAGTAATTACGTATTCCTATTATGTTAGACACAAATGGAAATAAATTCTCATTGTAACTTACATTCAATCGCTACCTTTTAATATCAGCCAATAATGTGTTACGAATTTAATCGAATTTTATTCATAAAAAATACTCATTTTGATGAAACATGTTTTGTTAGTATAATCAAGGTTATTTCAACTTTTTTGGAAAGTAGTTTTGGTCGAGCAATGATAATAACCGAGAGGAAATAATTTTAATCGGGTTCTATTCAATACAAGAATGTTACTTTGTCCAACCGCGTAATGATAGTAAAAAATATGAACGAAAAAACTAAATCCGGTCCTGCCTTCGTGTGCTAAAAGACATTGAAAAAATATGGCATATAATTACGCTGAAATTACAGTGGTGTCATTTACAGGCGTTGTCACGTTGAACATTGTCATAACTGGTCATGGGACAGCGCATGCGCGCACTCTTAACATCGTTAGATGGGCAGTAAAGTAGCGAAGAGGGGGGAATTCTATTACGCGTTTTATACGCTTCCCGTGCCTTAATACGGAGGGGGGAGGGGTTTGTTATAGGACATGTCCATTACACTCAGACCTCCACGTCTCTCCCCCTATAAGTGTTAGGGAGTTCATAAAATATTGGTCATATCGTAAAACATTGAAATCTGCGTGTGTTCGCGGGGGAAATTTTAGGCGTCGATTCGTTTCGCGCAGTTTATTTTAAATTATCACAGTTTGGGGGGAGGGGACTAGTTTTTTAATTTCGCGCCATAGCCAGATGACGATTGACAAATTGCTCTATGTATAATCTGATTTCTTATGAACTATTTAATACTAACTAGCTGTGCACACGGTTCTGCTCACTAGAATTAATTTCAAAAAATATTTTCACTACGTAATCAGTTTAACAAATTTATTCTATATCAACATATTCGTTACAAGAGCTCGTTGTATATATATATATATATATATATATATATCTTATTGTATGACTAAACTATATTTAATTATGACAACAAAATAGCTAAATATGATTGAAATTAATGTATTGCATGCTGCGTCTAACACTTTTAGTTTGCTTTGTCACGTAGAAGCAGTCACTTTGTTTTTACACATAAAAGTTAACATATTATATTTGTTTAAATTTAACGATTCTGATACACTGTAATATATATATATATATATGTGTGTATATATATAATATTACATTATACTTATAGATATACGGGGAATACACCAATATTTTTAAAATGTAAATCATCTTAGTACTTTTTCATTTATAAACACACTAACAGACAGACAGACCAAAATTATTTTTATAATCTATACTAATATTATAAAGCTGAAGAGTTTGTTTGCTTGAACGTGTTAATCTCAGGAACTACTGGCCTGACTTGTTTTTAGTGTTCAATAGCTCATTTATAGAGGAAAGCTATTGGTAATATATCATCACGCTAAGACCAATAGGAGCGGAGTACCAATAACAATATTTCTAAATCGGGGTTAACGTAAGTATTATTCAAAAATATTTTCGCCTTGTACGTAAACGAAGTCGCGAGTTACAGTTACGTTACTTGCGTTACGTTACGTACATTACGTTAAATTAATTATTCCACGCGGACGAAGTCGCAAAGAGTAGCTAGTATTTTAAAAAGATATATCTAGGGTGAGTATTTTCTTCGTTATTTTTTTTTAAACTGACTAGGCTCTTTACCTAGCAAGGTCTTAACAGTTTCACCGGACTACTAAGGCGAGCGCTGAAGGAACTCAGCCGATTTTATTTGACAACTAGCTCAAGGGTGCACGGCACACCTCGGCTTGGGTTGTTGTTGTTGTACATATATGAGTTGTTGAAACCTATATGTGTACCAGGCATACATACCACAACAACTCTTATATATATTTCGTATCGGATTATTTTCTAAACTCTTTCAGTGTGATAAGGGATAAAAATAAAACCCTTCGACTTTCTATGTGTAAGCGTTTGTGCGTGCACGTGTGTGGACGTGACATGTGTAATGTTGTCGCAGTGATGGAAGGTTTTGTGTTACTGTATCGCGCGAGTAGCGCACTCAAGGGTTCCACGCCGAGGGAACGGACCTAGGCTTGAGCAGCTGCCGAGAGGGGCCTAGTCGGGTAGTTATTTTTATTTAAATATATGATTTTAAATGAAAACACATAAAGGGTAAAAACAACAATGGCTTTCAAGCGTATCAGGAAAAATAAACAAACAGACAACGCATTAAAAAATGTCACGCATAAGTATAAATCCTGTTTGGTTACCTTACGTTTTTTTCTTCACATTCCTTATTGGGTTTATGTCTGAACATACAAGTCGTCCTAACTCTTCATACTTTTCGAAACCTACGCATTACGATTACTTTAAGAAAACCAAACAACGTCCGACTTAGTGTACCCTGGATTAACAAATCCCCAAAGCAAACAGCAAGAACGTGACATCCGGAGGGTCAAATTAAAGTGGGTACGTGTCGCATCAGGCCGCAGGTTTGGATTACTCGTTTTATGCCCGACCACGGACTCGAAGCCATTATGCTTAAGCACGCACGGGCGGTACTCAACATACCTTCGATATAGATAAATTAGCGGAAACATCTTTTTTTATACTGAAATATTTTAGTGACAACCATAAACCGAGTTAAGCTGACACTACATTTTAAAACGTAGTAATTTATCAAAGGTATTAATTGGAATAAATAAATAATTCCATGTATGTTCCGTATAAAACAATGTGTTTATTTCAACATTATTATCCGGATTTCAATCTTGCCCACCGTTGGACGTAAATCTAGCATTGTTCCTAGCTACTGTCCTCTGCTTTGTTATTGAAGTGAAAACGTTGAGCGGTATTTTTGGGAAATTAAATTAAATCACTTACGATTAGTTATTTTGAAAAAGCCGCGAATCATCCCAGTCCGTTAGTGGTATCCGCCGTAAAATACGAACCCGTACCAAACGCTGCGCGTAGTAAAAGACGTCCGCGACATATTTTTACCGACCCTCCCGATGAAATAATGGCAGTGAACGATCAGTACCAGCATGTCTCTCTAAACAGAGCGTGCTCACGCCCACGCCCGCGTAACCACAGATCACGCCGCCGTGGTCTGGGGGTAAATTTCGCTCCCGCACACCAGACTAAGCCCCCCTCGGCAGCAGCTCAAGCCTAGGTCCGTTCCCTCGGCGTGGAGCCCTTGAGTACGCTGCTCGCGCGATACAGTGACACAAAATCTTACATCACTGCGACAACATTACACATATCACCTCCACACACGTGCACGCATACACGCTTACACATAATAAGGTGGAAGGGTTTTATTTTTTCCCTTATCAAACTGAAATAGTTTAGAATATTATCCGATACGAAATATATATAAGGGTTGTTGAGGTATGTATGCTTGGTACACATATATGTTTCAACAACTCATATATGTATGAATAGTTAGCTTAGCTTAGGTTAGCTCAGATAGGTCGCGAATCGCTTGTATCAGGCAACAGCCAAAGCCGAGGTGTGCCGCGCACCCTTGAGCTAGTTGTCAAAGTAAAATCGGCTGAGTGCCTTAAGCGCTCGCCTGTGTAGTCCGGTGAAGCTGTTAAGACCTTGCTTGGTCAATAGCGTAGTCAGTTCGAAAAAAAAAAAAAATAGGTATTTTTGGGAGGAGATAAGTTTATAATTTCCCGTCATGACATGCTACGCTAAGCATGACCGGCCGTACTGCGCTTGCATGGCTTGTGTCAGACTAGCGACGCGTCGGTTAGGAGCCTGTGTACATGTAATTTGATTAATTAATAGACTTTATAAAAATGTATATAATTATTACTCTTATTGCCAATTGATATGAAAACCACGCTAATGTTAATAATTTCAAGAAACAAATCATGGAATTTAAATATTGTCATTCACACTATTATTAATATTAAAATTCAAAAGAGAACACATTTGTTTCATTGTTTTGAGTTTTCACTTCTATCGGCGTTCCTTATGACTGCCTCGACTTTTTTTAATTTATAAAATCGTTGTATTGACCATATCATCGAATCATCTTGTGATTAAAGGCTCCAGCTTTTACATATTTATCCGGACTTTTAACGAATTGTGTGTGCTTGCACTATTCATAGTGTAAAAAACATCCCTCTGCTTTATTTCATCACAACTTATGGTCTCCTAGTACTTCATAACATTGTATTTCCTCTTTCGACTCTACCATAAATAAAGTAGAACTAGTGTCTTATTTAAAACTAGTGTTTAGTTGCGGCTCCGCTCGCTTATAGTGAAGTATTTAATAAAAATTAAAGTCAATTTGACTTCAATAACTAAAAACGCTTTAAATCATCCCTCTACTCTATTAGATCACAACTTATGATCTCTTAGTAACATAACATGTTGTATACATTATTATAAAATGTTATTTTTAAATACAAAAAATGGCTAAATTCTTTTTTTTTACTTTATTTTTGGCAACCAATCTTCCAGATTATTACTGCCATTGTCGATATTAATATTCCAATTGTCGAGTGATTATTTCAATGTCAATGTTAAGTTCATGTTTACGTTCCAACAAGACGGTGGCTCCCTTGTTAGAACTTTCCAGGGAATTTTTGTGGAATCTCAAAATTCATGCTCCGTGGTATTATTTTCCATTCACTTCACTTATGTGCATAAGTACATAAAAAAATATTTTTTTTTTTATGTCATAGATGGCAAACGAACAAATGGGTCACCTGATGTTAAGTGATTACCACTATCCATGGACACTAACAACACCAGAGGAGTTGCAAGTGCGTTGCCACCCTTTGGGGGGAGGGTTAGGGTTAGGGAAAGGGAGAGGAGAGAGGAAAGAGGAGGGCCACCGGCGCTCTCACTGACCGAACGAAACGCAACAATGCAAGCACTGTTACTTCACGTCGGTTTTCTATGAGAGGGTGGTACTACCCCGGTCGAGCCGACCCATTCGTGCTGAAACCAGTAATAGTATCAGCGTGGCTCTACCACCATTCAAATAATAACTAAACTATATTACGTAAAACAATTTTACAAAATATAGAGGTAAAAACACAAGATTATGAAGAAAAAAAAATCCACTACATGGACAGACCAAAATCCCGCCAAAAACTCCAAAATTAATTTTATGCATATGAAAAAAATAAACTCTTTATACTTAGTTTTCTAGAAAAGAAATACCATTTTTAAGATGCAGACCAACATAACGTAATATAAAGAACAATTTACAGCTCGCATTAAATGTACTGGAAAAGATAGTTAATTTAAAAAAATGTATTGCACCATCAAAAACTAACGTAAAAACAATTGTAGCCAAAACCAATTCGAAGTAATCCGAAGAGCAAACAAGGGTTGAGACCAAAACAAAAAACAAGAGATACAGTGTACGGACCACCGCGACACAACAATTACGAGTACACGCTCGCAGGGTTGTCGCAGTTAGTTCGGATTTTTTTTTTCTATACTTCGTCCGAGTGAGCTAGCTCGGTATCGTGAGCTGTGGCCGTGGCTTGCTTACATTAGTTTTTGTGGGAGCGAAGCCAACCCGGCTTTGGAGATTTAATGAGAATATTACACATACATAAATGTAAATTTATACTTTACATTTTAAGTTCTACTTCTGATATTACATTTCGCTGTGTTTTGTTCCGTAGCTGTGGTATGAACGCATCTAAATATATAAAAATCCAGTGTTATAATGTTTGTCCACGATGAACTCCTAAACTTCTCAACCGATCTTTATGAAAGTTGGCAGTCATGTATAATTTGGTACAACTTGTGAGATAGGGTAATTTATATTTCAATTAATGGGTTAAATATTTTTTAAATAAAAATTAAATGGTTGTCAATGTTGATTATTGTTATTAATTGTAAATTTCATTAGACTCGAACAGATGGCGCTTTAAACTAGTTCGTTGACAGAAAACTGTAGGACCAACTTTTATAGATATCTCATAGATGGCGCCACGTTTTAGTTTTGAATGTCTTTTCAACTCCTATTTATTTTATGGTGCACGTGTTCTGTTAATCTATTTACTACGTAACCTCGCTTTTTATTCTGTATCAAGTTTTTAGGCAGACTCGTTACTTCATAATACCAAATACTTATATTATATATATTATTATAATTTTATTTCAATAAGAAATAACTGAGCAATAGCAACGTGTGGCCGGGTCAGCTATTCGTTAAATATTGTACATAATTCTTATAAACTAGCTGATATTGGCGACTTCGTTTGCATTGTTTACTATGTTAGCAATATATTTTAAGTACAGAGGAAAAAATAATATAAAAGCAGCATCAGTTGCTCCATGACTCCAAGGTGAGATAACACACATCGCTGAATGCGTAGTGCTTGCAAAAATCGTGGTTTCTTGTAACTTTATTTTAAATGAATATGTGATGATATTTTTTTAGATAAGGACCAAGTATCTAAGACATTAAAAAAATCAATCAATCTATTTATTCATTTTTGAGTGATGCGCACATAACGGCAGATCTGTCACTTTATTTATATAGCTATATTGTTATTTATTTTTTAATATTGCGATTAACAAAACGTTTCTTTGTCAACTATGTTTTAACGGAATAACAAAAAACAGACATTAAATTTTAAATACTTGATACACTGGACGTTATTTAAATATTAATTATGTATTTAATACTTTACACGGAATTATTCCACAAAAACCTAGTTAACTTATTTTTCATGCCTTCATAGATTTGGTACTATGTTAAGGTACCTTTGCACAAAAAAAAGTAACCGGTGTACAACATTTTTAAAAACATAAGAAATACAGGTTATAAATATGCATGCAACGAAAGTTTTGATACTGGCAACATTCTATCCGGTTATCATTATCACGTTTGAAAATAGAACGCACGCGACGCAGGCAACCGAGTAATCGGGCAAAAGCTTTTATATGTCGACCGATATAATTCGAGCCCTCATTTTATATACCCATTTGCGTCTACGACCGTTTTTATGGTAGACCGCGGGAAGCGAGCGGGTCCATTTCTAGTGGTTTCAGTTTGAAGGCCTCGAGGCACGAGCTCACATGTGTCGGGACAGATAAGCGGCGGCATCCCCTCTCGAAAACTTGTTTAGTCGGACACGATAACTTTGTATTGTCTGTTAGAGACGAGTATGAAGACCGAAGTTATAAGTTGGCTCAATTAATAAATCGTGTACGAGACGTTAAAGGTAAAATTATTTATCTCCCTATTATTACCATGATCAAAAATACCGATGGACTTCTTTAAATATCTCACAGGTTGATTTTGATCTCTGGGTTTAGAGAGATAAAACGTATAGTTTACATAGAATCAATTTATCTAAATCCTAAATCAGTTCCCTTCAAAGTTTAAGCCGGCATTCCGTATCCCTTCGCTGTAAGCCTATAACATAAATTCGTGGCCCTAATTCAGCTAAGACTCGGGGGAGAAAACAAAGATCGATATCAAGTGCCCATGGCGCCAATGTGTGAGGCCCCTTCGACCCACCACCCATTATATGGAGACCTCACTAATCCAATAGTAATTCCCACGCGGAATCACCGCATAAAAGCGTGGGGAAGGCGACAGGGATCATGTTACGTTGGCAGCCGACGGGGTGCGTTCCGTTTATGGCGAAAGGATCGTGACGCATCTGTTCTGTTGCATAAAATATACGAAATTTAAAACAATGGCCCGGGAGAGGTTGCTATGGGGTGCACAAATATGGAATTTGGTCCTTTTACCCTTGTTAATTCCCACCAGCTAGTGTAAATACTCATAAATATTTTTTATTTTAGTGTTCGACAAACTCTTATATCAGTGGAACATCTTTGAAGTATATTTTAAAATTTACAATTAAATAAAACATGTAATTAAAGTTTATAAGCCGACCGAATTAAAGGTTTGAACCGAAAGATTAATCAAGTCACTATATATACTATTCCAGTAATATGAATATTGCGAAGTTCAACCGGGTAATGATTACAAATTGATGCGTATCAAGACCCAAGACTTAGAAAGCCACATGATTTGGAAAAGAAGAAACTTAGATACCGTAGAAAAATATTACACTGTATTTTGTTGGAAATTTATACATATACTACGTGATCTATGTATTAGTATATACAAATGGATATTGATAGAAAATGAATGACAAACATGACTAAATAACAAACTTCAACGCCGTTATTAGATCGATTACAGAATCGGCACACTTGTTATTTTTTCATAGATAGTTAATGCCTTATAGTATCCACTTTACTCACTACTAAATGAGGTTAGGTTGTGTTTTATTAAGTTTTATATTCTAATTTAACGCAGACCGAGTCGCGGGCGGTTGCTAGTCCATATTAATAAAATGATTATGGCCTGCCGTTGTGTGCGCATCATTCAAAAACTATAGAATAGACTTTTTTTTTACTTTTCTTCTTATTCAATTCGTTGTCAATTATTTTGTTGTTGATAAATATGTTTTTTTTATATCGCACTGCAATTTGTATGACACAATAATAACAGTTTATTTGATATTAATTCTTAGCTAATGCGTTCATCAATCAACACGATAATGAAATGAAAATTTGCTGTTCGTTTCATGCCTCAATTTAAATTACTCGAATGCTTTCTCTTTCACACCTATTGGTTGATATACATATAATGTTTGTTTGATTATACACTCTAATAACGACCATTGTTATTGTCAGTTATAATAACCAACAAAGGATAATGAACAGCTGAATATTGATGTTTTTCAATAATTTCGCTCTAAATCAGATTTAACTCAAAATTTACATTTTTCGAGTTTTCACAAGAAAGTAAATAAACGGCGTGAGATGAATACCTCAATCCAATCCAACAGCCACTTCAATACGATCAAAACTACTAAAATAGATGACAGTTGGTCGCTTTTTTTTATTTAAACGTGTAAAAAGATAGTTAATAAAGAAAAGTAAAATGAAATATGTCGATGTTTTAATAAGAAGCTGTTATTTTATTTACTCTAATTTATTTAAAAGAGAGCATTATTTCAGTTTATGTCATTTTATTTAATAACATAACATAAATAAAATAAAAATAATGTAAGTGGTAGAGCTACGCTGAAGCTATTAATGGTTTCTCTCTCTCTCTCTCTCACAGAAAACCGACGTGAAATAACAGTGCTTGCATTGTTGCGTTTCGTTCGGTCATTGAGAGCGCCGGAGGCCCATCTCCCCCAAGACAAGTTGCGACTCCCCTGGTGTTGCAAGTGTCTATGGACGGTCGTGAGCACTTAACATCAGGTGACCCACCTGTCCGTTTGCCTCCTATGATATACAAAAAAAAGAATGTACGTTGTTTTTTCGGTAACATTGCGACGCAATTAAGTTTTATAATAATTATCGTAGTGCATTATGTTGTTACTACGTGTGTATTGAAATTATTTTCCAATGTAATTCATAACAAAGTTAATTAAGCACAATTTTTTTAAACGCTTATTAAAACTTCTTTATGTTACTAATTTTGATAGTTTCTACATGGACCACATAGCAACATAATTACACTACTTATCCCTTCTTTTAGAATTGTCTTCATTATAGACTTCATTCATAGAATTGAGTACTTCATTTATTTTTAGGTGTAAATGATAAACTTTAAACGTATTTTCCGCCTAAATACAATTTTTGAGTTACTCCATTTTTCATTAAAGATGCAATTTGTTATCCGTTCCGTAGAAATAATTGATTTAATTTTTAGATTACAATTTTCGGTAAAAGATACCGGTGGTACGAGTAAAGCATTTTGTAATGAAGAGTGTGGATTACTACCACACTAAAATTGAAAATCAGTTAGCACGAGTCTTCCAACAAGCGTACGTAAAAGCTAGTTTACAGCCATGAACGATATGTATTTTAAATAGTAGATTATAAATTCATAACGAATGCTAGAAAATATTATATAAAGGCATAAGAAAAAATTGGACAAAAAGGGAAATATATAAAATATATCTGTGTTGGTAAAGCCTAGACCAAATTTAATCAAAGCAAACTGCCACCAAACATTCAATATCCGTGGACCGGGAGAGGGCGGCGCGGCAAAACAAACGAGGTTAATCCCTCCCGGACGTGTTGCGGAAAACTAACTAGCCCCTTCCCCCGTCACGGTCTGGATTATCAGACGTTTTAGTCCTTCATTCATTTACAAAGGTCGGACTAATAGAGAATTCTGCATTTTTTTATACGGATATAGCACAAATCTTTGCTTTTATCGTAAAATGCACAATGTATGAGGTCTAACTTTTTGTTTAATAATTTCCAATTAAAAAGTTTCATTCATTTTTAGAATATTTCCAAGACGTAGTACAGTGGACATTAACGTCGTTCGTTATAATAAAAAAAATCCATTAACTTTTTTTTTTAATTTTATGAAGGCTTAGTCGCCTGTGCGACTATATCGCCTCAGTGACATACAACTATATAACAATAACAGTGACGATAAACTTAACAATAGCTTATATTAATTTTGTAAAATTCTTTAGCATCTTTCGAAGTGGGTTCTGACAATAAGGAATTGTACAAACCCGTGTGGAACGAACCAGAAGCATTAAGCAGAGATCTAATTTCTCGCTGCGCACACATTCTGCCAGGATGTGGTGCACATCGTCGATGAGCCCACAAGTCTGGCAGAGTGGTGATGTGACTTTACGCATCAAGTAGGCGAACTTTTTACATGGGATGTGTCCTGAGCGTAATCTCATACCTGCGATTGCTTCCCGACGGCAAATCGTACTGTCATCAATCCATGGTGACCTTAAGGGATGTGGCTGAATCGTTCTGTACCATATTCCTTTTGTTTTAGAACGCTCATCAAAGTATTCCTTCCAATGCAAGTAACAGCTATTTTTAAATACTGAGCATACATCCAAGTAAGTTGGTAAAATATTAATAGGAGCACCTTCGGAGGATCCTTCTCTAGCTAAAAGATCAGCTCTTTCATTCCCAGTTATACCTATATGAGAAGAGATCCATTGTAAAACAATTACTTTGTTCTTTGCTTTGAGATCTAGTAATTGCTTCAAAATAGTGTAGGCTATCGGTATTCCTCGAAAAGTTGAGGTACATCGAGCTACGTGTTGAAGAGCACTTTTTGAGTCGGATAAAATGACAATTTTAATGGGTTCAGTTGATTGTGCAAATGATAAGGCCTCATTAACTTAGAAATTAGTTCCATTTGGTTGGTTTACCACAAAACTGTTATTTGTTCTCTTTCCTCCGTATAACGAATACTTTTTATAATGAAAAAAAAAGGCTTGGTCCCTTGAAATTCGTTATAAAGAGTTTACATTGTATAATACAAGTCTGTAAACGTCCCAAAGGCATCATTCCCAAAGCAGGGAAATTATTAGAAAGTAAAGTATTACCGAATTCCATTTGCGATTTTTGTGCAGTGATCTGCATTACTACAATAACCCATTATTTTTCAGACATTAATGTACTTAAAAAACAAACTGGTTTCTCATAACGATGTACTATTTAAATTTCTCTTTCATTTTTGGTATTCGTGGCGCTTTGCAGTACAAATAGGTGCGGCGGTGCTTTCGCGGACGAAACTTACATAGACCCTCCCAATGTCGTTCTTCAATTAATTAGCTTTGCGATTATTTTAAAACCATATAACACTTTCAAAAAGTTGATGAAAGCGAGCTTAATATTAAGAGATATTAATAAAAAATGAATTAATAAAATACATTGATTGATAAAGAAAATTTAAAATAAAAATATAATCGCATTCATAAAAATACACCAGAACCTTGATACCTTGCCTTAGTTGGCTAAACTTAGGTAATCTACCAATATCTCAACAACAATATATTGCGTGTTTGATTATGAGAAATTCCCTATTGTATCTTTAAAATCTAGAGTCCAATTCTGATGAAATAATTAAAAAATGGGACCTCCTTGTAAATATTCCCTTTACAATAAACAAAGAGGTTTCCAAATCGGTTTAGAAATGACGACGTCTGAGGTAACAAAAATTTTAAAAAATACAACCGAATTTAGAACCTCATCCTTTTTGAAGTCCGTTAAAAAACGTAAAAAAAAACTTGTTTCATTAATGATGTATTTGTTCATTCAATTAAGTTTTCACACGTGAATAACTTATTTATTACTATATTTTTATTACTTCCATTTTCTTGATTAACAGCGTTACACTTAAATATTATATGTATAGCCTCTCACTTCCACAATTAGTCTGATCTAACAACTTATAAGTTTAAATAAATCGTTTACGCTACAGACATGCCGAAGAAACAGACAGATAAACTTGAACCGTGTTATTACAAAAAAGTTAAATACGTATTAAATACTTGGTTTAAAAAAGTTTCCTAATAAATGCACCGCCCTCGCCGGAGGCAAGTTCGCGTTACCCTTTTTCACAAGTCTAACCTAATGTAACCAAAGCGAGAGAAAAGAGCAAGATGACGAACATTCAGCGACCGCGGTGCATTTAATACGACACCTTCTTAAAGCCAGGGTTCAATACGTATTTAACTTTTTTGTAATAACACCGGAAAAGTGGATTTGCTCCGTCGTCCTACGCGCACGAAGACGTCTATACCAGAAGTTCCGCGAGCTAAACCTCGCTGGTCTTGCGCGACGATGCGCCGCACTAGCGCCACCCCTTCGCGACCGCCTGCGGATCGCCGAAGAAGAAAAAACGGCCCTTTTCGGGGCCAACCGACAACCTCAAGCTCGCACACGGACTCCGCTGACTCCTGCACGACGACCACTGCATTGCATCCTGACCTCCGCACACCTGTGCATACGCCTCCCGTCGTGCCCGCGGACCCGCGACAGAGGCCGCCCGCCGGGCCGTCAACACTGACAGAAGCGTACGAGAGTGATATGCTCACTCTCGCCCAGCTGATTACAGCTGGGACTCTGACGGTGGGGATGTCTCGGTGGATGGCGCTGTACTTGCGTATCCAAAAGGCAACGGCGAGAGGAAAGAAGATCGCCGCCGAGGACGCGAAGGCGCTCGAGAGCGCCACTCGCGGCTTGCTCGCGCTTCCTATGATCCCGGACGATCAGATTAGCCCACTCGGTCGCGCGCTTCGCCGGAAGCGCTGCGAGCTCGAGGCGGAAGCTCACGCGACACCCGCGACGACGTCAACATCGTCGCAGCCGCCTACTCCTCCGGGCATCAGCAAGATTCCCCAGCTAAAGAAGAGGCGAACAAACGAAGATCCCGCGCGTCATGACACGCCGCGCGCGCCTAGTGTCGACCGCCCAGCCGTGCAGACGCTCGCACCCGCGCCAGCACCGGCTTCGCCGCGAGGGGCTGCCCGCGCGCAGCCCACGTACGCATCTGCTGTGACGTCACCGTCACAGCGAAGCAACGAACACCCTGTGGCGCCATCTGCAACGCCACAGTTTAAGAAGATCGCCGAAGTAACTTCGAGCTATACCGGCACGAAGACACCCGAGAAGGTCCCCGAAGTAACATCGGGCTATACCGACATGAAGACCCCTTCGGAAGCCGCCGCGACGATCGATCCGGCGCCTCGGCAGCGCTATCCGCCGATCGTTGTCGATCGCCTTCCCAACTGGGTTGCGCATTTCCGACGATTGGCGGACATGCTGGGGCACGAGCCGAACGCACGTCCGTACGGAAACGGCGTGCGATTTATTCCGAAGGATCACACAGAAAACAACATCATACGCGACTACCTAGCCTCGATAGAAGAGCAAGGGGTGAGCTGGTTCGCCTACACACCCCCTTCTGAGCGGTTCCTGAAGGTCGCAATACGCGGCCTTCCCCTGAATACCCGCCCCGAGGACATTGTCGCGGCCCTGAGAGATCAGGGATTTAACCCGGCATATGTCCGTGCGATTGAAGCGCGCCGTGGAAGATTCGGGTGCATCCACCACTGCGCACTCAACAGAACGCCTGGCCTATTTCCGGCCATTTATGAAGTAACGAAGATCCTCCTGATGGATGTCAGGATCGAAGGCTGGCGTGGCAAGCGAGGCCTGGCACAGTGCCATCGGTGCCAGCTTTTCAGGCACTCGTCGCACCACTGCCACCGCAAGATCGCCTGTGTTAGGTGCGGCGGGGAGCACCCGGCGCACCTCTGTGAACGCCCACGCGACGAACCAGCGACCTGTGCGAACTGCAGAGGCGCACATCCTGCAAACGATGCACTGCGTTGCCCGGTGTATCGAAGAGAGACACGCAACCGCCGTGCGGGGACCGTCGCCCGGTGTGGTGATGCCGAGAGCGAGAGGAAACCGACACAGGCGCGAAATAAGAAGCCCTTGAGAACGCGAAACGGAGGAGAGGCGTCCCAGCCGCCCACTTCACCCGGTTCGAAAAAGAGATTCCTGGATGTCCTGAGCGACATCTTAGACAGAAGCAGCGGAAATCCAGAGGCAGTAGAACTATGCCGGACCCTAATGAATGATTACCTGCTACATTGATGGCCATTCTGGACCGGCTGACACCCCGGCTCAACCCATGAGGAAGAAGCCCGACCAAAAATCACCGCGCGCACGACACCCCAAACGCACTCATTGATGAATGAGTGCATCTCAAGACAGGCCTGTTGACACAGGTCTCGCCGAATGGCCACCGATAAAGGGTACATACCCTGGTACGGATTCCCCGCACGCTGCTTCGCAGCGTGCGAGACGAAAATACCTCGACCGGAAAAGTATTGTTATTCTTCAGCGCAGCAGATAAAAAAGTTTAACAACAATCTGGAATAGAGATTTTAGAACGATATTCATTTTGAGAATTGTAGATTCTGTGCAAGATACTTCTCCGAAGCACCACCACCCCTATCGCAAAGCAATAGTGCCCAAATTGCTATGTTTCGTTGGAGAAGGTGTAGTTGGCAACATATAACGATACATGTAATGTTCCAACACAATCCATAAGAGTTGCAACCTATCTTTTGAACTTACATAGCAGTAATAGCATGTGGACTGCAGCTGTTTGCTACTTTATAAAATAAGAGCAATAACTTTTTGGACTAACAGATTTGGGACGTCCACATCAATTATAATAGCGACACGCTATGATGGCCGTTTTAACGTTTGTCTGCTCACGAAGTTTCGTATAAATTAAAATCTACATTTGAAGGAGCTAATTGTTGTCCTTTATTGTCGATGGTGATGTGTAGTTAGTTTTAAAATGTATCGAATTTTAAATAACTAGTGTTAAGACACAAAACTAATTTAGTACACTGATCTCTAAATTATATGTATGCATAATTTTATATCAATCTAACTACTACTATATGTAACTATATAATAAGCTCCCATGAACAAATCTATTTAAGTTTTTACTAACAAAAGAACAGCGCCTTTTGCCACAATGCTTTAATTGATAATTGATTATAATGATTACTATTATACTAGTATTATCGTCACTTCAGAGAGCAAGAAGAAACGTGGGCCTGGAAATAAATTTAAATAAAACTAAAGCTATGACAAATTCAGTAAGATATCCCATAATTCTTGACGAAGAACCAATAGAATATATTAATACATATATCTATCTAGGTAAACAGATCTCTTTCACTAAGGAAAACAACGAATTAGAAGTTGAAAGAAGAATTGCAGGTGCATGGAGGAAGTTTTGGAACTTAAAAGAAATTATGAAAAGTTCTATGCCTATAAAAATTTAAAAAAGGGTGATGGATTCTTGCATACTCCCATCCATTACATACGCATGTCAAACGTGGAAGTATACACACCGCGTAAAAAACAAAATAAGATCGTGTCAGAGGAGTATGGAGAGGAGTATTGCTAACATTAAAAGAATTCAAAAAATACGCCATAACATAATAAGGAACCAAACAAATGTGATTGATGCTCACGTATTCATTAAAACTGAAGTGGCAATGGGCAGGACATGTTGCTAGAATGAGCGACGATCGATGGACGAAACAGGTAACAACATGGGCAGGTCCAAAAGGTGCCAGAAAAAGAGGAAGACCTAAAGCAAGGTGGGAAGATGACATAAAACAGGTCGCAGGGAAAAACTGGCGAAAGGAAGCTGAAGATAGAAACAGCTGGATTAGGTTGGAGGAGGCCTTCATGCTCACATGAGGGGTTCGTGCTCATTTCAAATTCGCAAAATTATTTTTTAATATTTTTTATAGTGTGGCATATATGTGGCATGAAATAAAAGGCTTTTTTATTTTTATTTATTTTATTTATTATAATTATTACGTACTTATCTATAAAACAACTTGGTATTTATATTCTTAAAAAATCAAAAGTATATACTTACATGCAAAAATTACTACGTTTATGGGATCGTTGGCCAGCACAACTACCAACTACAGTAAATTCGCGTCAGTGCTTAATACAAATCAAAGCAGCATTTGTTAATTGTTTGTAAAAACGGCCATCATTGCGTGCCGCTGTTATAGTAGGAAATCGAACGAAGAATTAATTAAAGCGGTCGAACATCTCAAGTATGATATTAAACAGATTCATTTGCCGTCTCAAATTTACTTGGAGGAGTAGTTACCATCGTATCGGCCTTATCAATGATACGTAGCTTCCTAGTTACGTGAGACATAATATGTGTCGAGCGAAAATTTATTATAAGTATCAACTCAATTTTTTTATTAAATGTCAATAGTGAAAATTGAAGACGTCATATATCGTGGAAAACACAATATAATTTTATGAAGTATGAAGTTAGTATGAAGTTACTGCCTCCTATAACAAATCTGTATATATTCCTATTAAGACCCAGATACAAATTGTTTAGAATTAAACTCGCAAAGAGTATCAACGTTTAAAACTAAACGAGTAAATCCATATGATAAATGTAGATTTTGATTTTAATCTCTGTAATTGGGTGATTTATATGTTCTAAGAAATTCTAATATAAGATCTGGGTAAAACCCGGATTGACGCAAATCATACATTATAAACGATTGTACAAACTTTTTGTACGATTTAAACTTGTTATAAATGAACTGTTATAACTTATCATTATGTTGTAAACCCGAAGCGGTAAGTGACTATTAATTTACATGATTATTCTTCATTTTTCAAGTCAAAACTTCTTTAGTACTCTAGTTATGATTTGAAAATTTAAAAAATATATGATATTGCTAGACGGCTCAATTATGTGATGAAAAATAGTAATAACTGAATTACTTAGTCTAATTTAGAATATCAATATTAAAAAGAGACATGCATACGTCCATTATACGTCAAATCCAAAGGACATATACACGTTATAGTGTTTTTTATCTATAATAATATTATAAAGCGGTAAAGTTTGTGAGTTTTTGACGTTGTGAAGTTGTAGGCGGTAATCTCAGGAACGACTGGTCCAATTTGGAAAATTCTTTCAGTGTTATATAGCTCATTTATAGGGGAAGGTTATAGGATATAAATCATCACACTAAGACCCATAGGAGTGGAGTAGGAATGAAGAATGTTGCAAAATCGGGGTATTTTTTCCTTTTCAAAGCTTCCGCTGCGTCTTAATCCAAAATAACCATTCCACGCGTACGAAGTCGCGGGTAGAAGCTATTAACTAATTATATTATCTATACTAAGATCATAAAGAGGTAAAGTTTGTGAGGTTGTAGGGTGTAATATCTGGGGAGTCGGAGAAAAAATGGTCGAACGAAAACGTTTCTTACGAACGCTGCTTTAACGATGAGAGATATATGATTGAGTTCTAGAAAAATGTTGTAGCTTGATAATGCCTACAAAAAAGTCAACGACAGCATATGTCCAACTTTTATATTTAAGTTACAAAAAATAGTTTTTTATAAATGTTTACCGCCCAACGAAGTGGGCACGGGTCAGCTAGTTATCTATAAAGAAAATTGGTTGCCAAATTAAGAATGAAGAAAATAATAATAGAAAAATATTTCATAGTCTTTTTTACGTGATAGGAATATTTGCCCAACTGGACTTCATTATCATTACATAGTATAAAACAAAGTCCCCTACCGCGTCTGTCTGTCTGTCTGTTCGCGATAGATTCAAAAACCACTGAACGGATTTTCATGCGGTTTTCATCAGTGGATAGGGTGATTCATGAGGAACGTTTTAGTATATAATTTGTCAAGGATTTTTTCATAATCAGGGCGGGACAACGTCTACCGTGCCTGCTAGTATGGTATACAACGAAAAAAAGTTGCAATGTCCGCCGTTCCAAGTAACAGAACTATACAAATTTTATTTAAGTCTATCTAACAAAAATACATGTTGATATACTTGAAATTGATCATTGTGAAAGTTGACAAAACTGAGCGGTTTTAAAGGAAAAACTTATTTAGTGACATATAAGAATGAACGAAAATGAATCGCCACGCTCGGGTCGGTAATGTTGAATCGGGTTTATTCGGCTCCAGTCGTCATCATTAACGTTCGCTATCTCACAAGGAGTGCATTGTTGCAATAATTATGTTTTTCTTATTACGTATTATAATAATAAAATAATATTATACCTTATGGTTTGTATTGAAATATTAGTATTATTTATATGGATATATTTATTGATAAATCTTTATGATGTCTTAGTTAATAGTGTGTTTAGACACTGCATCGATGGATGTAGGTTCGAATCTCAGCCGCTGAGCCGTAGTTTTCGGTGAAGGAAAACATCGTTGGTAGGTGGTAGAGCTACGCTGAAGCTATTAATGGTTTGAGCATGAATGGGTCGGCCCGCCCGGGGTAGTACCACCCTCTCACAGAAAACCGACGTGAAGTAACAGAGCTTGCATTGTTGCGTTTCGTTCAGTCAGTGAGAGCGTCGGAGGCCCACCTCCCTTACTTCTCCTCTCTCCCAAAACAGGTTGGCAACGCACTTGCGATTCCCCTGGTGTTGCAAGTGTCTATGGACGGTGGTGGTCACTTAACATCAGGTGACCCACAAGTACAGTTGCCTCCTGTGATATAAAAAAAAATCACGATTTTTTTATAATTCCGTCTGGCTAGTAGCTACCACTCACAAAGTGAAAATCTGTCGCCAAGCACCTTAGTGTTCCGGCACACGCCCTTGAGAGCCGGCCCCCTAAGGTTTTGCGTGTTAAACATCTTAGACCACACCCTCATTTAACGTTATATATATAAAAAATTACGTACATATATTTATAAGTTTTCATTTCTATCGTGTCGTTAAAAGTACACACCGACTTTTTTCAAGGAGATTGTTATTCTATTAATCAAATTCTATAGCAGTTAACCGATATATATTCTAATTATTTACGCAATATCCCTTTTCCTATAACTCAATTACTACAACCAATAGTAATTAAATCAAATAATAACAAACGCGTAGGAAACTGCGTCGCTACTAACCTATATAATAACTATATTTGCGATCGGTATATGTCGTGTATGTATTTGAAATCATTTCCGGAAACGTCACAAGCAGAGACGCAGTCGGGCTGCAATGGATTGTGTTTGGAAAAGCAATTTATTTAGAGGCTCGAGGCAATTCCCTCGCGCACACTTTTAAAGGTGGGACGTTGCAGTGGAAGAATTTTTTGTTAATTCGTATGACTAGTTGATACCCGCGACTTCTTCTGCGTTATCTTTAAATATATTTTTATGTACAGGAGGAAATACATAAAAAAATTGAAGGTAACAATACACTTTGCTTACATTTCTTTAGTCTTATGTAAGTAGTGCTTATAAAATTGTAGATTCCAAAAAAAAATATATGAAGATACCGCGTTTTTTTTTAGATAAGAACCAAGTTAATAAATCATTTTTTTATATTTACAGTTGCATATCAACAGTGTCAACCGCCGTCAGGTTTAACCGTCAACCAATGAACGCATTATTCTTTTAGTTATGGTGGTAGAGCCACGCTGAAACTATTATTGATTTCAGCATGAATGGGTCGGCTCGCCCGGGGTAGTACCACCCTCTCATAGAAAACCGACGTGAAGTAACATTGCTTGCATTGTTGCGTTTCGCTCGGTCAGTGAGAGCGCCGGAGACCCATCTCCCCTCCCCTCTCCTCTCCCTTTCCCTCCGAAAGATGGCAACGCACTTGCGACTCCTCTGGGGTTGTTAGTGTCCATGGATGGTGGTGATCACTTAACATCAGGTGACCCACATGTTCGTTTGCCACCTATGACATAAAAAAAAAAAGTTATTAATATTTCGCTCTCTATTACTAGTTTCAGATGTAACCTTTTCGTTTACACCTCGGACAAATAAAATCTAACGTTTTTTGTGGCAGTGAGACGCGGTAGCGGCCAATCTATTCTAGGCGGAAGTGCAAAGTAACGTCTACTGTAATATTTTTTTTTTAAATGTATTCAGTAGTAATGGTGCACGTATAACAACATACCTCTATCATATCTATTGATGTATGATTTAGGGGCAATATTTAACACGGCGGTTTAAAACGAAACTAAATATACGTACCTTGAATCGTAGTCTAAAAATATTGAAGTGTCTATTATTTGTCGAGGCCAAGCTCCTAAGCGTCTGAATCGATTTTGACGAGATTTCTACATATAGGTTGAGAACTTTTCAATGTATGATCTACGGCACAGCTGAATGACATTATTTAGTAGCTGTCCGCTCCGGCGTTACAAAAGTGTACTGACGCAGAAAGTTATATCGAATCTTCGATTTACAGTACGACCGTATAATAAAATACAATAGCATATAAATAAAGGAATGCCAATAGGTTTAAAGATCTCGCTGCTGCCTGCTATCTGAGTAATTTTTATATGAACATTTGTTAACCCAAAGTTTTCATTGTATTGAACGATTTTACATACATTTTCTCTTATTCAAACCCTGTAGAAGTAAATGTCGTAATGGTTTAGTGGTTTAACAACTCTATGTCCGCAGGTTCGAACCTCCGCATGTGCCAACGACATTTTCGGAATTCGCGGACATTTTATAATTTAAATTGGTAACAGTATCGGCTGATGGTGAAGGAAAACATCGTGAGGAAACCTGAACCTGAGAAATGTTCTTGTAGTATGTAGGAAAACACAGAACTGTGGATTTCTCAGTTTAAAATGGCCACGTCGTAAGCTGGTGTGGTGATTATGCAGTGTGCCTCTAACACGCTGATGATAATGAAACCTTGTCCGACAAATACATACATAATGGACAAATAATTAGATAAATAGGTGCATACTTTTTGAAGGGATGTGCTTACTACATTAATTCGGTAATTATGATTTACATACATTACATAATAGTAACAGCCACATAAAACTAATATTGACTGGACTGTACCAATTGGCTGTTTATGAAAATAGGCTGTACGATATATAGGAAAAAAAATTGAAGTTTTCGAAGTGGGCCGGCTTCGAATAACCAGTAAACGTCGTCCGGTCGATGTCGTTTGGCATTCTTGGCACCGCCCGTAATTCCGTTGCCAATTTGCAACGTTGGCTACGGTAGTGCAGATTTGGCAGGCCCGCATATTATTTCAACACCTTGTAGGAAGCAGTATATACACTCTCTATTGATTTACTAATATTTAGTCCACTTTACTAAAGATCAAAATATTTTTATTACACAATCTAAACGTAACAATGGATATCATGTCGTTTCTTATTAATATTCAATGTCGAAGTAATTTTATAATTAGATAAAAATAACCGTGCAACATTGTTAAATTCAACTACTCCAAGAATTATCGACATTTACCATTAATTAACCTGTCAATAAGCAAATTATAATAGCAACCAGTAACAGTACCAGATTTTTTTTTCGAATACAGTAGAACCTCGGTAAGACGAATCTCGGACAAGACGAAAATCTACGCTACTCGAAAGAAATCCAAGCTCCAATACCACACGATTGCTTGAAATCTAAGTCTTCAAGAACTAGAAATAATCATTATTTCTCTGTAAGCTGTTTCGGTATACTATTTTTTATCTATAACTCAAAAAAAAAAATTGACATCTACATATCGAATACGTCCATTTTGGATTGTACTCTGGTTCTATACATACGACAGCACTTACAACAAAATATAAGAGTCAAATAACACTACGATTATGAATAAAATATAAAAGTCACAACATGATAGAATGAAATCCCGCCAAAAAATCTCAAAGGAGGTTCTACTGTATAATTTAAAAATTTAAAGTTTTGTATGTATTAATAATCTGTACTATTAATAATCTATATAAAGAAAGATGTAGAAGTTGTCATTAGCTATACTATAGATTATATGTATCACTCTTTACAACTAAATAGAATTCATTTACGTACTTAATAGTAGATTGTAATATATAATATTAAAGTAAAAGAAATATTCAAGAAATATATAATCGTTTATTAAAACATTAACTAAAACGAAGAATTTTGTTATATATATTAATCAAATCTTATTAATTTAACTTTTATCTACCATCTCATATAAAAAGTTGGTATGCCGTCGACATAATTGCTCACTTACTGCTGTTCGCTTTGATAATATCTTATAAATACACCAGCCCGCATCAATAATTATACATAATACGTGTTGTAACATTCCAAAAATATGTTTAACCAACGCCACCAATTAAAATAGTATTAGTTGAAACACAAAAAACGTAAATTTTCAAAGTCTAATTAGTTTTAACTCGAAAAGACGATTCAGAAAAAAAAAGGCTCGCGTGTCATTACGACCCCCGCGTGCAGACGTACTGTTAAATAATTCTAGATCTTATTTCAAAGGTACTACGAACTATAATGTCTTGTGTGTTTTTGTATACAATATAATGCCCCCTGGGAGACAAAAGTTTTTTTGTAAGCCGGTACCTGAGTTTTCGACAAAAACTCCACCCAGACATAACCGGGCGAGTTGCGTATATTATACCTATAAAGAACAAGAAAAAAAGATTGGGATGCGTTCACCACGTGTTCACGGAACAATAATTCCGCAATAGATGTATTTGGAATGTAGTTTGCTGTGTTATAAAAAAAATCTAATATACACCCTTTCTTTTCTATGTTTTACACCAAATACCATTATGTTCTTCAAAATATTCCTGTCTATATGCGTTAGAAATTAACTTTTTTCATATTAGCATGGTTAAGTGACTGCACTGCATGATCTATACTATCTAAAGTCTATTGACAATCTTTTTTTTTTTTTTTTGAACTGACTACGCTTTTTTTTTTTATGTCATTGGTGACAAACGAACAGGTGGGTCACCAGATGTTAAGTGATCACCACCGTCCATGGACACTAACAACACCAGAGGAGTCGCCAGTGCGTCGCCACCATTTGGGGGGAAGAGGGGATGGAGAGGAGAGAGGAGAGGAGAGGGGAAGGGAGATGGATCTCCGGCTCTCTCACTGACCGAATTTGCTATTGACCCAGCAAGGTCTTAACATCTTCACCGGACTACTAAGGCGAGCGCTTAAGGCACTCAGCCGAACTATTGTCAATCGCTGCTGTCTTGCTGGTCTGTAAAATTCTTATCAATTGAATATGTACTGGCTGATTACGAAATCATCATCTTACCCTTATCCCCACTAAGTAGGATCGGCACAACATGTTTTCCTATTCCACACTCCCCTGTCAGATGTTATCTCAGTATTCACACCTTTTATACATTTATCATTTTCTCACAATATCTTTTTCGGTCCTAGCCCTATATCCGTCCACTATACTTAAAACTTTTCTAGTTGCATGGTTTTCATCTCTCCTCATGATATGCCCGTACCGTGCTAACCTATTACATTATTATACATTAACTTCTCTGTCACCGGTGCTATTTTCAAACTTCATCTGATATACTCATTCTTACTCTTATGCATTCTAATTACACCATACATCTACATTAAGGTTTGCATCTCTGCCACAGGTAGTTTTCTCTCATCCGTCTTGCGCTGATCACGAAACAAAAGAAAGTCATAGTGAGGGGTAGTTATATGTATAGTGGCGTTTAAAAACTGGAAACATGTCGGTTGAACCCGGAATACATAATACCTAAGCGTATGACCATTGTATTTTAAACCTGATATTTCGATGTCCCAAGTCAGTCAAACAGGATGTAAAATTTTGCGTTAAGTTTTGACTGGAGTTTTAAATTTCGTGAACGAAACTTGCATTATTTGTATATGAACGTAAAAATAATTACAATTTACAACGCCAGATTTCAAGTTTGCTGGTTTCCGGCGGTTTTTCGGATGTCGTCACCTCGTTTAACCATGGTTCGACATTAAAATAATATTGCAAAAATACCGCCTCCGCTCAAGAACTTGTTCGTACAACGGTTACCGGCCCTGAGATCTGGGTTGCCTTAAATTAAATTATCATATACTTCTCTAAATGAGATGTAAGCAATAATTATTTCCGTAGCATTAAACGAGATGATACGGTTCGATTCTGTACATAAGTGAGTTGAATAATATGATTAATTAACTTAATTGCAAATTGCCATAAAATCTTCTCAGAAAAATAAAATAAGACTGTAACCACTTCAAAAGAGAAATACAAGACAACGATGCCACATTATTCAATCGCACAATGGCTTACAACAATGGTTCTCACATTGAAAAAAGAATTGAACAATTTTGTACTGAGACTTTTTTTTAACTGACTACAACGCCCTTTCCAGCTTCTTTGGGTTCGATGGCAAGCGCAGTCAGCTGAAATGGCAACCAGGGGAAGGGTGTCTGTCAATTGTATTGACACTATTCGAATCGAACTAATAGTTGGTAAAATCACGTTTTATAAAACTCAACAGAAATCTTAATAACAACTCTTTGTTCCATATAGATGCATTAGGTATGCATTTTATTACCTACAGTCAAATTACAATCAAAGATATATTATATGAACTATGTCAGGGGTTCCTAAATTGTTTTCATTCCGCGGCACCCTTTTAAGCTTGGCGCCCTAACCTAGTTGAAATAGATACAGATGATATAAATATATACAATGATACTAGTTAGAAAGGCAAAAATATTATAACAACCACAACATGCGTCTGTGTGTGCTGTGAATTTAATGGTTTATGTTGTATCTGCGAATAACTAAGTTAAACTGCTGGAGAAAGATTAAAAGGAATACCTCAGGGCGTCCCTCTTTACTTTGTATGGCTTACACTTTGTGAACCTCTGTACTCTGTTACAAGAAATTCTAAACTGATTTCAGGTATCACGCCGATTGAGCCGTTCAGACACTGCAGTGTAGGAGGCATAGCACATTGACTTTCTGGTTGACGAAGATGCTGTGACAAAGTTACCTGTGTCGTACAGGCCGCAAGTTCTCATTGAGATGTCATCATTGTAATAGTGCGTTCAACGACGAGAAACATATGTTTGCAATATGTCTCGTACAGAACACAGAATGCTGCTAACTCTATGCGTAAGGACTGATCCATCGCTTCGAGCAGTCATTCAAGCGATGGTCTTTATGCTTTTTGCAAGCACATGATTGTTGCGAAGGAGATATTGTAGCGTAAAAATATGAAAATATCACAAGGTTTTGGACTGCTTTAGACAGGGTCTGTAGGATGAGGGGAGGTTTGGGCACGTCCGACACCCACACATTTGAGTATAAGTTTGTTAAAATAGTAACAAACGAGGCCTCGAATCGATACTGATTCTTAGTATGTGATTTTTTTAGGAAAGCATAGTCTTGCCATTGATATTTTGCTTCGATACATTCCTTCGCTGGAAGCTCTCACTAGCTGTAGTATTCGAAGCCACGTTTGTCAGCGCGGTGGCTTAGCAAGCTACAAGTACATACAAATCTTTTACCTTCCATGTTAAAGTTCTATGAATTATAAATAAGTTTATACCATCCTGCTAAGGTACTGACAGTAAAAAAATTAGTGTCCGAGCAAACATTCGCTCTATAACCAATGAATTCTATGTTGCAGTAGAGCCGCTGTTTGCTACCGAACAAAATCGGCCACTTGCCAATATATACAAGTCATGTGTTTACCAAAAATATGTTTTAATGAAATTAGTACGGGATCCTTAGTCATCACCCTGTTTATACTTGGCTAGGTATATATTATTACATTTGCTTTTAACTTTTGCAATATAACCAAACACAGTTTTAAGTTCCCAAATTTCATTGTCTCCTAAAATCAATTTAGATAATGCATATAGTTTCTGTGACACAATAAAACCATTATTATGAAAACTAAATCGCTAACACCAACAAAGCTCCCATAAAATATGTGTATATATGTCTATCTCGTTTACTCCTTACGAAAGTCAGGTTAATACGAGCGGTGCTGCGAATTGCTGTACCAGTGTAGCCACATCGCCAGATACGATATACTTGTACGGGTTGATGAGACATCATGAACGCATGTATAAATAGCTATCTTAGTAACGGCCTACGTTGCGCGTAGTCCGGTGAAGCGATTAACGCCTTGCTAGACCAATAGCGTAGTCAGTTCCAGAAAAAAAGGTTGCGCGCTTCATGTAATTTACAGCAACAGCCCACGCCAAGGATGTCCATAGGCTCTTGTGCTAGTTACTCATCGGCTCAATGCCTTAAGCGCTCGCCTTAGTAGTTTGGTGAAGCTGTAAAGGCTCTTAAAGCTAACAGCATAGATTAGTTAGAAAAAGAACATTGTTGAACTTTGTGTCGTTGTCTCCCGGCGCGCCGTGTCGTACGTTGCAGAAAGGTCTTTCAAAGGCGTGATAGTTTTAATTCCAAATTGCTTGTCTTGTAGAATACATCGTTATTGGTCATCAGACAATGTTGTTTATTGCCGTGCGTTAACTTCAACCCAGGTTTTACGACTCGACCGTTGGGGTTTCTTAGTTTTATTGATGATATTTTTTATTGTAAACATGTGCAAAACGATTGAGACAATGGGTCGAATCATTTTATTACCCATTCGACTTGCGTTTTTACACAGTCCTTGAGTACTTGTTAATTATTTCATTTTTGGTTTATAATCATTTGGCTTGATTTACCTCTATTTACCGCAATAAATATTTTTCTGTTTAATCCCTGTCATTTCACACATTTTAAGTTAGAAAATTATTCATATTTTCCTGGTTTAAAAATATCGTTTTCGCTTAATATTTATAGAATTACAATGGAATCGACCTGTCCACCTCTGTATTTTAATTTTAATCAACGCGTGGTTTATTGTCGATTTTAAAATTATTCTACTCCGCATATAAAAGTCATTGTCAACATAATAACTTGATGTACATTTGCATATTTGAAAAAAATGAATACTATTTCAACATATGTATTTATTAGGTACATTATCTATTATGTACATTGCAAATACAATTTTTTTTTAGTGATTAATAAATTTTTCTTTTTTTTTAATAGCGTTGTCGACTTTATTTTGTAGTTTGCTGGAAGAGAATCGTCATGGTTTTAAGTGCACTAGCGTATAAAGCAAAACGCGCAATAAACTATGATTCATTGAATATAATTCAACATATACAAAATTTTTATTAACATTACTATATTTACACAAGAAAACGATTTTCTTTATATTATATTTTTATTTCTAATATTTATGTAAGATTTTGTTATAAATACGGGTTTAAGTTTCGGATAATAAAGTTTTATCAACAAGTAAATTCGAAGATGGCCGTGATTTGAAGACATACACTCGTAGGGCTGTTATTATATGCGTGTCCTAACTCCACACGGCCGTACTAATGAAGATTTTGAGACCAAATGAACAAATCTTCCTCTACAGTTATATGCAAAATACATATTTGTATTCGTGGCAACTTTGGCACCCTTGAGTTTGTCAAGTGGCCGAGCGTCACAAACGCTTACCCCGTTGAAGTTAGCTAGTAGTTAGAATGAAGCTATATGGCCCAATAGCGTATAGTCAGTTCGAAAAAAAATCATTTAGAGTACAATCATGTAATAAAACGAAACCGCAAATAAACTAAATGTCAACTTGTAAATTCTGTCAATATTTCCAAAGAAATTTCCTTCTTTCTTACTAATTCACTTACGTTTTTATATGGAAAATTTTCAACCTAAACTGTTTAACTTTTCCTTGCGGTTTTTCAAATGATTTCTTTCATACAAACCTCTTTATGAAAATTATAAATACACAACAAAAATAAATCCAAATAGGTACAGCCATTCTGTAGTGATACGAGTACATTCGGCAATTGTATTATATCTATACTAATATTATTAAGAGGTAAAGTTTGTAATAGTCCGGTGAAGCTGTTAAGACCTTGCTTGGTCAATAGCGTAGTCAGTTCGAGAAAAAAATAAAATAAGGTAAAGTTCGGGGGCCCATCTCCTCATTGCACAGGTCCTGCGGACGAGGGGGGCAGCCGGTGTGTACCCGGTCTGTCCCTCTATAGGTAGGAGCCCGGCGGTCACCTTCCGCCGGGCGGACCGTGGGGGCGGCTCTACAAGGTTGATTAGCTTGAACGATCCCTTGCCGCCCCCACAAAACGGTCTGTCGGTACACCGTGGGGTTTTAGTCCGTGCGACTCGGACATAACCCACCCTCTCCCCCGGGAGGGTGGCGTATCCATAAGGGATTTCCCCACGTTAAAAAAAAAAAAAGGAACTACTGGTCTGATTTGAAAAATTCTTTCAGTGTTTATAACTGATTTATCGAGGAAGGTTATAGGTTATAGGTTATATATCATCACGCTAAAACCAATAGGAGCGGAGCACCAATGAAGAATATTTCAAAATCGGGGTATTTTTTCTCTTGAGAGCTTCCGCTGCGTGTTAGCGTTAGTCCAAAGTAACTGTTCCACGCGGACGAAGTCGCGGGCAGAGGCTAGTTTAATATATATAGAACTAGCGAATCCGGCCGACATTGTCCAGTCCTGATTATAATCAATGACAAATTATATACAAAAACGTTTCTCATTAATCATTTTATCCACTGGTGAAAACCGCATGAAAATCCGTACAGTAGGTTTTTGAGTTTATCGCGAACAGACAGGCAGACAGACGCGGTGGGGGACTTTGTTTTATACTATGTAATGATGATGATATAGATAGATGAACAAAACAAGTGACTTACAGATTAGGAATTTTACACTATGTACTTAGAAATTAATTAATATAAATGGTAAAATATCACGCATGTTGCTTAGACTTTTTTGATGTGTGTATATACTTTAACTTGTTTTTTCCCAGATACGTGTGTTTCTTGAAGACTTCTTTCCGGTTGTCTATGATTAACCATAGTTACAACTATATTAAATGAGATGACCAGTTTAAAACCAGCGGGACTTTATGTATTGTTGATTCATACTCTAAAACAAGTTATAGACAAATGATATCATATTTGAGGAAATAGTCATATTAATTGTTTAAAATAGATACTCATATAACTTCGAGATTCGTAATTGAGAAGGTAATTTACTAGGGCGATTCTACGATGACCAAACCTAACTACAGGACCGCAAGAGAGATTGCTGCCGATGCATTCGTATTAGTAAAATATTTCTACCAGTTTATAATGACGAAACAATGATTGCGAGATTACTTCGATCGATAGCTTCGAACCCCTGTAATAAGCCTCAGCCTTTGATCTTCGTCTTTCTAACGTTTTCCCGGCCTGGTATCAGGGTACGCTTTCCTACTTTCTCTACTTTACCCGGTCTTTGGCACCCTTTGTGTGAGGTGGTTCTACTTTATCGTCCGCATTCACCACATCCAGCCAGCGTCTTGGGCCTGTCGTGAGACCTTTGGCCGTGTACGAATGATGTCGAGACATTTATTTCCGACGTAGTCTGAAGGCTTATGACTTATGTGACCGTACCAGCGGACACGACTTTCCTGCAGCATGTCTAAGCTAATCTAAGCTTGTCTGGCTATCACCTTCAAGTTGATGACCTGCCGCCAATCACGTGTAGGGTTGTTCTGATAATTGCACTTTAGAGCCAGTCCTGCTCTATATTTATAGTGTTTGCCATCTTAAACCTCAACAACATTTAACATGAGTTTGTGGTAAAGTTTAACCTAAAAAGTTAAGAAAAAAAAATATTGAAAAAGATAACAAGACGACCACCATCTCGTTAGTTCATTGAAATGATCGCAAGAAATTTGTAACATCATTACCTACTCGACAATGGCAGTAATAATATTCTAGAAGACTGGTTGCCAAAAATAAAATAAACAAGAAAATATTGAGTTTCTTTTGAAATAATAATAATGAATACGGACAGCCCTATTATGGATGTAATTTATTTAATTATTGATACAGCCTTATTGTTCTAAATTACACATGATTGCGTTAGCCGAATTCGGGTCGGATTGGCCCTCGGTCGCGCTCCGCGAGTTATTTATAGTTCCGATTGGTTTTCAAACCGACGACCGAATTTGTGGTCCACCACGGTATTTCCTGTATTTTTGCATATACTCCAATTTAAATTAATAATATATGGGTATGAATTTTAATTTTATTCGCGACTTTGTGAACATAATAATCGTTTTATTACTTTAGATAACTATGTGCTTTACACGGATTGTCTTTTAATTTCATTATTATATGATTGTTCCGACGGATTTCCGCCATGGCGGCGGAATGGAAGCGGTCAGCTGAGCAGAATATATTAAGATGTACCAGTGTAAGCGTAAGACACAGGTGCATATACTCATCCTTGTTCTTCTGGATCCAATGGACCGTTACGACCGGAGAAGGACTCCGATAAATGGTACAAAATCATGATGAGAAAGTTACAAGGAGTCAGTACTATCTCGTAAACCAACGGGAAGATGTGACGTGGTGCTATTTTGCTCTGCCGGTACCACACGGCACGGGACGGCATTATACATTCTATAGAATTCTTATCGAATTTTGTTTATCAAGTTTGTTTGTCAAATAAAATCGGTTGAGTGCCTTAAGCGCTCACCTTAGTAGTCCGGTGAAGCTGTTAAGACCTTACTCGGTCAATAGAGTAGGCAGTTCGAATATATTTTTTTTAATGCGACGTCAGCGCCATATAACTCTTCCACACGGACGACGTCGCGGGCAGAAAATAGTTATATATATAAAGATAGATTACTTCAGTAGGTATAAATCGAATTGCGTTGTATTGAACACAGAGTATCTAAGATTTTTTGTTTGTAAGAAAAAACAACGTAAAACTATAAATAATCTTTTAGTAACAATACCATACAACCAATTTGAACCATTATTATGGGAAACGTGCTCCAAGACGGAAATCTCTAATAATACGTATTTGTAATTTTGTACGATTCTATTGTCTCTCAAAGTAAGAATATATTCTGTATTCACGGTTCTTGAACTTCACATGATCGTTAACTAAGATAATCTTTTGTAAAGTGATTAATATATATGTACACAAACAGACGCGGCACACTTCGTTCTAAAAATCGCCTGAGTGCCTTAAGCGCTCGCCTTAGTAGTTCGGTGGAGCTGTTAAGACCTTGCCAGATCAATAGCGTAGTCAGTCTGAGTGAAAAAAAAAAATGTTCTAAAAAAAAATGAAGACAAATCATCATCACCTTCCGGGTCGAATTTTGAATTTAATAATGTTTGTTAATATATTATAGAATTTTTATTTTATTTATTTAATTTTATTCGTTATATTTTTTATACCACCGATCTAATATAATTATAACGTATTAACAAGTAAATACTAAAAATGTCGATTCTAAAATGTAACAATGGAAACAAATGAGGTAGTAGTAATTGGTCAAATACAAAAATGTTTTAATCTTGTAAATGAAAACGAACTATGAAATGTATTTCATCGGTTTAAAACTTTGTTGAAGTTTTTGGCGGGATCTTGGGATATTATGTAGTGGATTTTATATTTTATTCATAATCTTGTGTATATTTGGGTTCTATATTTTGTCAAATTTGTGGTGTTTGACGTAATATAGATTGGTTATTGTGCATAATTGATGTGGATGGGAAATAATATCACGCAGCATGAATTCTGAGATGCCACAAAAACTCCATGGTAAGTTCTTACAAGACGACCACCATCTTGTCAGTTCACTGAGGTGATCCCAAGAAACTTGGAATATCACCTATTTGACAATGGCGTAATGCCAATAGAAAATTGGTTCCCAAAAACAAGATAAAAACAAAAAAAAACGTTGTTTTTATAGCTCGATACGTAAATTTCAGCGAATATAGCAAAATGCTAGTTTTGCTACAGTAATAATTATTATGATATATCGCATTTATTTAGTACAGTGAGTTTTTTAGGTCGATATAATTACAGTAGCATGCAACGCTCGCGAAATAAAAAAAAACATTTCACAATTAGCGTGCTAAGTAAAAATTACAATATTTATCACATATAATTTAAAATCACAATTACATTGTCGTAAAAACGTCCCAACTAACAGCACTACAAAATATGAAGCGAGTTCCAACTGAGCTAAGCTAAGAGCCGATAATATTGTCCGAACAATATCGCATTTATTTAGTACAGTGAGTTTTTTAGGTAGTTATAATTAGAGCAACATGCAACGCTCGCGAAATAAAAAAAAAAGTATTTCACAATTAGCGTGCTAAGTAAAAATTACAATATTTATCACATATAATTTAAAATCACAATTACATTGTCGTAAAAACGTCCCAACTAACAGCACTACAAAATATGAAGCGAGTTCCAACTGAGCTAAGCTAAGAGCCGATAATATTGTCCGAACAATATCGCATTTATTTAGTACAGTGAGTTTTTTAGGTAGTTATAATTAGAGCAACATGCAACGCTCGCGAAATAAAAAAAAAAGTATTTCACAATTAGCGTGCTAAGTAAAAATTACAATAATTATCACATATAAATATAAAACCACAATCACATTGTCGTAAAAACGTCTCAACTAACAGCACTACAAAATATGAAGCGAGTTCCAACTGAGCTAAGCTAAGAGCCGATAATATCGTCCGAACAATATCGCATTTATTTAGTACAGTCAGTTTTTTAGGTCGTTATAATTAGAGCAACATGCAACGCTCGCGAAATAAAAAAAGCATTTCACAATTAGCGTGCTAAGTAAAAATCACAATAATTATCACATATAATATAAAACCACAATCACATTGTCGTAAAAACGTCCCAACTAATAGCACTACAAAATATGAAGCGAGTTCCAACTGAGCTAAGCTAAGAGCCGATAATATCGCCCGAACAATATCTATATTTAAATAACAAGGAGATGAAAATCTGTCGGGAACACGTGTAGCTGTGTTCCGACAGTTGCAATTTAAAACCAGTCATCCTTTAGATGTTACTATTCAAGCCCACATCGTTTAGAGATTATGGTAAGCATTACCAAGTAGAATCATAGTGAGGCTGGTCTATTTCCTCAAACAATCATGTCTTGTATAACACATCTGACACGATTATGTTATCGGAACAGTGTAGTGGGTCAACAATACACCATTCGCAACTAGGACGCGACCGCATTAGTTTTGTATAATGTATCAGAAATATGTCGATAGCGTCTCGTATGAAATTATCAATCTATTGCGAAATTAGATAAGTATTACTGTTTGCTTAAAAACTTTGACTGACGCATACAAGAGTATACAAACGATTGGTTCCGGTTCTATGTATATTTGCTGTAATTGGTTACTTGGATCTACAAAATGTCCAGTGAGAGTTTTTAGTGGGATCTTGAAATGTCATGAAATGGATTTTATATTTTAATCACAATATTGTGTTATTTGGACCTTCATCTTGTAATATTGATGGTGTTTTACGTAATATAATTTAGTTATTGTGCACAGGTGAAATGGATGAGAAATAATACCGGAGTATTGATTCCGACTTGCCATAAAAACTCCCTGGAAAGTCCTAACAAGACGGCCATCATCTTGTTAGTTCATTGAAATGACCGCAAGAAACTTATAATATAGTTATTTACTCTATAGTAATAATATAATAAGTATTTTGGGGTGTAAGGGGTGTCAAATAACATCTAAGAATTGAGACATCCAAGCCAACCTCACCTGCACGTGGTGCACCCTGCTGAATAACGAACGAGGCAATGGCGATAGCGGGGTGGTAGGGTTGTACAGCCTGACTGGGTCGCAACCACCATGTATATGGCGAAAAAGCCCGTCATAGTGATTCGCTTTTGCGGGTCGCGTTTCGGGATCAGCCTGTGCATATCCAGCTTTTCGCAGGCCGGCATGACAGCGGCGACCGGCGATGGACAGTATGTACTCGTTGGTCGCCATTGTTTTTGGATTGTACTATGCTTACCATCAGGCATAGTGCAGTCACTTTGACATGTTACTATAAAATATATATATATATATATATACTAGACGGTAAAGAGGGCATAATATTAAAGAGTTCCTCAGAACACTCTCCATTATACATGCGGTAGAGCACATCTAGACAGACTAACTCCTTAGACACATTTGATCGTTATGTAAAAAAATACCACGATATCTTCATTGACTATGGACTATTTCTTTATACATAAAACATATTGTTAAGATAATAAGCAACACACGCGAAATCGCGGGTAGCAGCTAGAGCTCTATACATGTCGGATAACAGTAAATTCAAAGAATAAAAAATTAAGTCATTGTTATTGTTCAGACTGATCGAACGAATGTTTAAAAAAATTAAACATGTCACAAGATATATTCCCGCAGACCCACAATAGGACGACGGCGGACGTCAAGCCAGCATCCACCATTATAATTGACAATAATAAATGATATGATCTCCATTACAAATACATCCCGACAACGGTTTGATGAATATTGCCCGCTATTGTAGCGCAACATGTATTTAAAGTTAATAGATCATTCTAGGCTAGTAAGAAAATTAACGAGTCATTTTTTAAATTAAAAATAACGATGTGCCAGGTATTGTCAATTTTGTGGACTGGTAACAAAGCGTGGCTAAAATGTTCTTTTTTTAAATTGTAATATGTATGTAGCCAGTTACAAAATTTATACTAATATTATAAAGAGGTAAATTATGTGAGTTTGTGACGTTGTAAGGGGTAAAGCTCAGGAACGAATGGTCCGATTTGAGTAATTCTTTCAGTGTTATATAGCTCATTTATAGAGGAAGGTTATTGGCCATCACACTAAGGGTAATAGGAGCGTAGTCCGGTGAAGCTGTTAAGACCTTGCTAGGTCAATAGCGTAATAAATTCGAGAAAAAAAAACCCAATAGGAGGAGACAAGTGTGTATTAAACATATTTTTTCCAAAAATTAAATTCGTATCGACACGAATAATTACAATAAATATATCGTTACTTTTTAAAATAAGTTCAATCCAATTTTAGCTGTTCTTAATAATTTACGTTATTTTTCAAGATCTTCAAATTTTTACATGTAAATAAGAAGAACATAAAAAATTTAAAATCCTTATAAACGGCATAATTTGAATTTCGATCTCGGAATACTCGTACAGTATAAAAAAGTACAATTCGTATATTTCTTGTGATTTTCCATCGCTAACTTATTAAGAATTAGCTGTGTCGCGACTCCTGTTTCACTGTCCGTATAAAAAGTGACTAAAAATCATCTAAATGTATAAGTCCATATTGTTATCTACTTTTCTCTAGTGCTTAAGTTGCGTCGTCAGTAAAATTACAATAACTTTTGATAGATTGAACCGATTTTAATGAAGCCAAGACTAAATGTTACTCGAGAATATTCTTTACGATGAGGTTTTATCGTGAACGCAGTATTTTAGCAGTACCAGAGAGACAGACCTGCAGACATTTCTAAAAAGGATTGAAATGTATTTTGTTATTTATTCCCAGACACCTGCTACACAAAAATCTAAACGGTACAGACACGTTAGATTTTCATTCTTATTATATGTATAGACTAGCGGCCCGGTGGTCTTTCTCCAGCCTTAATAATAAAACCTAAAACTTCCTCACAAATCACTCTATCTAATGGTGAAAACCGCATGAAAATCCGCTCTGTAGTTTTCGAGTTTATCGCGAACAGACAGACAGACGTGGCAGACTTTGTTGGTATTCGCAATTTAGAGGATACATTTCCAAAAAAAGTCCTTAACACTTACCTACGCTATAGTAGTCGACCGGTTTAAACAGAGTTGGTCTGTAAGCCTTAAAAGATGTATTATGTACAAGATATACAAAAAATGTGCCCACAAAACCGGACAACCGAATGTATGGTTTTTCTTATGTTTTGCACAATAACTCACTGGTGAAGTAATTACCATCATCTTATATGTAATTGCAAGCGACTTCCTTGTTTTTACGTTTTTTTAATTATTATTTCAACCGTTATTTTTATCTCGTCTTTGTCTTTAGTAAACATTATAAAACGATTTCGTGTTTATGTATTTCAGTCCATTTCGGAGAGTTGGAGTATTGAAATTATTTAAGTCCTCTTATAAAAAATAATTTTGAACAATTTAAATAAAGAGTAGTTAGCCGATTCGAATTCAATCATGACTTGACTAAAGTGTTTTACTATTTGATCAAATTAAAAAAAATCTAAATAATAGAACTTAAGCATAACTATATAAAATAATAATTTTAAAGATTTCCTGTATTTCTTCCTATACAGGAGATACATAAAACGGTAGCCGCCATAACAGATTCCTATACAACGTTATTATCATCATTATTATTTTATTACATAGTATAAAAGTCCCCTACCGCGTCTGTCTGTCTGTCTGTTCGCGATACTCAAAAACTATTGAATGGATTTGCAAGCGGTTTTCGCCAGTGGATAAAGTGATTCATAAGGAACGTTTAGGCATATCATTTGACAAGGATTTTTTTATAATCAAGGCGGGACAACGGCCGGGCCCGCTAGTATTATACTATACGTCAAATCCTAACGTTATTTCCTTTTATTTTTCAAAACTGAAAGTATATGCTCTGTCGTTTACTATCTAGTGACGCCACGGACAAAAGCATCATGGCGGCTAGCGTTATCACGCGAAAATTTAATACGTAAAATTTGAATGCAGTTTAAAGTTCAAACATCGATCTCTTGAAAATAAAATTGTCGCGTAATTATAAGTAAATACCTTTTTGATTTAGAATTTTTACCATTTAATAATCATGTATTACAATTATTTTTTTCTATAAATAATATTGTCATAGTGACAAGCATGGCTATTTGTAGTACATCGCATATTTTTGAAAATAATGAGAGAATGCCTCGTTTTACCAAAACAGAGCAGTGTCGCAAAAAAGTTGAAATATCTGCAAAAATAACCTATCCCTTTATATCGCTAAAATGCATGGTTTTGAAGAAATGAGAAGTTGAATATTTTATAATTGAGAAAATGTTGTATTAGACGCCGACTTAGGATCGTCGGATTGTTTTTTTTAATCAGTAAATTGCTACATCACTCATAACGCGAAGAAAACGCGTGGAATTTATTTCCGACGTCAGTTTTTGCTTCATTGTCCTGTTTTTGTATCAAGTGTGATTGACGTAAAACGAGACGATCTTAAGATAAAAATCATTACTGGGCAAAATTACTTCGATATATTTGATAGTAATTATATGAAGACAATGTTGAACATACCACTATATCCACACAGTTTGGTATACAATATATGACAATGAAATGCAACATAAATCCTGCATTTCTCATCATAATCAGCCTGTAAGAGATCCACTACCAGTCCATAGGCCTCTTCCTGTATGGGCATAATCACCACATCAGGGCACGACATATTAGCGATTTCAAACTCTGAGAAATCCACAGTACTATGTTTTCCCACATACATTTTTCACGTTCAAGATTCCTCAGAGCCAGGATTCCTCACGACGTTATCCTTCAAAGTCAGCCGATAGTGTCACCAACTTGAATTGGTAAAGATACGCGAATTCCGAAAAAATCTTTGGTACATCTCGGGATTCGAAATTACTAGGCCACCACGACATTTTGAATTCCAGCATTATTGAGAAGTTATATATATAATTTTCGACAAAAACCGAATAAAAATCACCTATTGTTCAAGCAGTATTTTACAGAACCCTCTACATTTTATTACATTTAAAAATATATCCAAATGAAAGTAACTTTTTGTCATTTGTCGAGGCAGCGTCAAAGAGTGTGCTCAGTAATAACTTAATTCACTCTTCCTGTCCATTTGATTGGAGCTAATTGCGTGACCTCACGGCTCTCACCCTCTTTGTGCCGATAATTGAAGCCTGACCTGGACCCTGAGGGTATTTGACCCCTCTAATTAACATTTCTAAAAATATAAATCACATTATTAGAGACAATTAGTCAGCCCAGAATTTATATATAAAGTATTCATCACTTCTAACGTTTTTCTGAAATGGTAACATTATACTCTGGTATGTCAAAAGTGAGCGGAATAGTGGTTTTGACGACAAGTCTCATATTTTTATTTTTAGGCATTAACTTGGGTCATCTAACGGTATGTTGCGTAATATAGTTAAGTCATTATACACAAGTGAAATGAATTACAAATCAATAAATAACAAGGCGTATGAATTCTTCGATAACACAAAAACTTCTTGAAAGTTCTAACAAGAATGTCAACATTTTGTTAGCATTGAAATCATCCGGGGTCACTAATTTGTAAAATACGAAATAATACCACATAATAGATAGCAGTAGGTAATAAAAACAAATCATTTATTCATAATACACTATACAATACAAAAGACACAAAAGTGGATAAAAATCTGCACATTCCGGCATTATGGTGTCCATCTCAACATATGCTAAAGTATCATAAGAATCGCTCATTGCTGATTTTCGGCTGGAACCCAAAATAATAATTTTTAATAAGAACTTTTTAATTTTGTGTAATGTTGAATTATTAATTTCTTTTTTACTTTTTAATAAGGATTTACCGAAATATGAAACAAAAAAAAGGAAAAGATTTTTTTTTTCGAACTCACTACGCTATTGACCTAGCAAGGTCTTAAACATCTTCAACGGACTACTAAGGCGAGCGCTTAAGGCACTCAACCGATTTTATTTTGACAACTAGTTCAAGGGTGCGCGGCACACCTCGGCTTGGGCTGTTGCCTGCCTGATACATGCAATTCGCGACCTATCTGAGCTAATCGAATCTAACTATTCATACATATATGAGTTGTTGAAACATATATGTGTACCAAGTATACATACCTCAACAACTCTTATATATATTTCGTATCGGATATTTTTCTAAACTATTTCAGTTTGATAAGGGAAAAATATAAAACCCTTCCACCAGCATGTGCTATGTGTAATGTTGTCGCAGTGATGTAAGATTCTGTGTCGCGAGCAGCGTACTCAAGGGCTCCACGCCGAGGGAACGGATCTAGTCTTGAGCCACTGCCGAGGGGGACCTAGTCTGGTTAAAAGAAACATAATATGCTGGTTCTTATTGCTAACAAAGAATTAACAAATTATAATTATTTGCCTTATCATTTCCCAGTCAGCGTATTTCTTCTCAAATTACATGTTTTATTTTGTTCTATGTATATTTTGTTGTTACCTATTGTAGGAACTAGTGTTTACCCACCACCTCACCTGATATTAAAAGACGATGCAGCCTAAGATTGTAACAAGATAAAATTTAGACGACTGAATCTCAGGTGCAAATTGAAACATCTATACATATAGCTTAATATTTTCAACCTGGGGATGCAACACCCACTATAGAGTTACCCTTAGGCTTTATCTAGTAATCAAGCGGAATGGTAGCAGAGTATTTTTACCTAAATCAATCACGAATATCATACATAGGGTGACAATTCTGTTGATGTGCCTTTCTTTAGGTTTTACTCCAGTAAATATCCTATTGCAGAGACGCTTGTAAGCCGACAAGACAACGACAACTGCTGATCGATTTTAATCTCTGATTGGTCACCATTAGTTTTATAGTGTACGGTGCATAACAATCACGTGTTATTCAGTCAATATGCCGAGTTAGTGTAACAAGCAAAAATTAAACATTTCCCATTGGCGCGCTCGGCTGATTCAAAATAACACACCGACCGCACAATCAGGCGACAAGCGAAGCAGTTTATACACACGTGTTGCAACACTGTTTATTCTTAGTACTGTGTATTTACAAAATGACAAATGTTCATTGTTGTATGCAGTGTTACACATTGTAGCTAGGGTTGCCACCACTGTCACATTGTATCCGGTCTTTTCACCAAGAACGACCAAAACGTTAGGTAACAGATAAAATATTTTTATAGATCGTGTGGTGTAGTATTACTTTAGCGCGGAACTGAGAGGTTGCCAGCTCGTTTCCTGTATAGGACCGACTTTTTTCAGTTGAAATTGATTGACAATTTTATGATTACCGTGTTTAAAACATATTTTACTTAGAATGAAATGGCTTGTGTGAATGAAAAGGGTGGGAAATATTTATACACAAAATATTGCAGATGAAACTATGGTTATTGAGATAATTATATTTTAAATCCAACCGAAGACATACAAGAATATCGATTGGCTATTAAAAACACACGATAGAATTGAAACTTTTGTATTACAGGGAAAAATTTTAATTTGAAAAATAAAGCAAAGAGCCAACGTCACTTTGTGTTCCTATCCGGTCACCCATCCAAGTACTGACCGCGCTCGACGTTGCATAACGTTGTGTTGCGTTGGCGAATGGGCTAGACCCGGTGTTTTAAGCACTCTAGACGACACAGTGTTTATTTTTCGTTACACAAAAAGGTTGCTAATCATAATTTTAGAGCATTCCCATAACAAGTTTAATTTAAATATTTCCTTTTTTTTAATGAAACAATTCCTTGTAATCTATCAATATATTATAGATATGTAACTAGAATAAAATTAATAAAAATGTATTTTATTGCCCCCACGTAATTATAATGCTATTTTATTCCACAGGTCATAAATCAGTTAATACTGCACGAACAGTTGACAAATGGCAACTAGGAATGTATTTAACGATTTTATCATCTATCCCCAATGTATAGATAAATGTCTTTGCTAAATCAAAGCAGACGTTCAAGTTTTATTACTGTAATTAAATAAAAATGACATAAAACTAAAACAAACTCATCAACTATGATGACTCAAGGAATACTTTATTGCATACCATGGAAAATCGAGCAGCGCCAGTCAAAACGCATTTGACTGTGCATTAACAAGTAGGCCATAGCCATCTGTAACAGTCATACCGATATGACCATTTTATAAAGAATACCGACCACTAAAATATCGATTATAATTCGAGGGTCTAAGTTGACTGGACGTTACAGTTTTTAAGCGTTGACTCAATTAAAATTTGTTTACATTTCTCACACTCAATCAAAATATAATTAATCCTCTTTCGTTTGATATTTACTTACTTTTGTTACCATTATTGTTATTTATCTGTGAACTGATTAATGCATGCAAAAAAATCATGACACATAATTATTATAAAGAATCGTTTTATTTATACCTCATTTATTTCGATTAACTTTATAATCTTTTGTATAATTGTTTGCTTTGCTGTTATAATACTCTGTTGGTGTTACGCGAAAAATTATCGAATCGAAATGTAAGTAAATTCTACTAGCTATTAGAATTATTCTAACTATATGTTTACACAATTCATACATTTATCAATGAATAGGAATTTAATAATTATTTGGCATTTGAAAAATATTACAACTGACCAAGTTACCTGAATTATTAATATAATTTGAATCATCTGAATATTAAGGTTTCCGAATATTTGACTGAATGTATTATTATCGATTTATTCGATATGATTAGTCGACGAAACGAATAATTCATTAATTTGGATATTCGCACATCCCTATTCAGCACCCATCGAAAAGCGAATACATAAATTTGAAGAGAGTAAAAGAGACTTCCAAGGATAGAGAGACCGTCTTCGTTTATTCGATTAGTAAATAATATGAAAATTTACAACAACAAAAAAAATAGATAGGAAACATATGAAAGGTTTTATTCTACATATTATATCGTCCGACGTCTGTCTATTAATGTGCTTTCATATGATTCCTTATTTATTTTTATTTTTTTATGTCAAAAGGCGGCAAACGAACATGTGGGCCACCTGATGTTAAGTGATCACCACCGTCCATAGACACTAGCAACATCAGGGGAGTCGCAAGCGTCAGCCCAGTCCAGCCTCTGTATGGGATAGTGGTTGAGGAAAGGAGGTGGGCCTCCGGCGCTCTCAATGACCGAACGAAACGCAACAATGCAAGCATAGTTACTTCACGTCGGTGTTCTGTGGGTCAGGTGGTAGTACCCCTGACGAGCCGACCCATTCATGCTGAAACTAGTAATAGCTACAGCGTGGTAACCTTCACCTATTGAAATCGTAGATGTAGATGTAGGTCCCTGGTAAGTATAGTGTATATTTTAGTCTATATAAAACAACATACGACGTTAAAAGTAAATTAATTCAACACAAAAAGACTACGAATCGATTCTGTTGCAATATTTATCCTAAATCATTCGATTTTAAAAATATTACGCAATACACAATTGCTTACAATGGAATTTCATAATCATTCGTCATTAATTCCATTTCGTTAAATTCATTTTCAGTTTAATTAGTACAACTTTTGTCTCTAAATAAAATACACAGTAATAAAGATAAATGTGACTTGCAAAATATAAATCTAAATCGAATTAAATTATTTTGTCTTCGTAATTGTACATAAAATTAAGTGATAGATATTGTGTAGGAAAATAGATCATACAATGTTTAAAAAAGTTTTGTACAAGAAACAACGATTAATTTGTGTAATTCACTCGAACGGAATTACGGGAATAATTAGTTTAAAATACTGTGTTAATAGTTGTAAATACAAGTATCGAGATACCTCGATATATCTATCTCATTCGCTCTATAGTATAATAATACTAGTTCAGAGTAGTGTTGACAATTATTTATCCATTTCGATGCTAAAACAAAGTCAATCATTTTTGTAAGTTTTTGTTTAATGACAATGTAATTATTCATATTTAGTTTTTAAATTATATTTTACTGTTTGTAATAAATTCATATTTACCATCAATTTTAGCAACGCAAATTATACGTAGCACGTAATTTATTTCCTAAATTTCTTAGAGATTTTTCAACGGACCCTTTTATATATCTAACAATGAACATTTATCCGTGGGCCATCAAATCAAGCATTCACGACTCTTCACAACCTTGTTTGCCTTCAACTATGAGCATTACACAACAATAACATCCCGACTTGAGGCACTGCAAAATCTTCTTTAAATTTATAAGCGTAAGGTACAACCGAATTGCAAACGTAAAGTTGCAATCGAGTTCTAAAATGTGGAGGTGCTTTCGGTACTCAACAAGCACGTCTTTGTAGACACGACCAGTTGTACAAGAGCTCCCTTGTCCTTCGTATTTGATATAAAAACAGGCGGCATCGGGGTTATTCGGTGCGGGTTGGGAGATCGCGGAACACTGGTATACGACCCGAGGTCGGGCGACAGAAATGTTCTTGTGTAGACTATGAAACTCTGTTATTGGACAGAAGTGCATTCAGTTTGTCGGTTCGTTCAGTATTTCCTTTGTTGCTATGAATCGCGTTTGTACTAGCAGATGTTTGGGAGGCTTTTTTGAGGATATGATTACCGTCCTAAATATAAAGACTTTTATTGTAATCGTTCTTTCGTTGTATATATTTCCTTATATACTAGTCATTGCCCATTGGTGAACATTCGACCATAAATCATTAATTTTTCAAATTCCAATATTAACGAAAAAAACTATTTTTTTCCAAAAATATATATCTTATTAGCAAAAGAAAAAAACGGCTGAGAAACAGAGTAGGCAGACATTGTCAACTATTTTCTCTCTGCTTATAAATATATAATTGCTGACGAATTAAAATATAGCCACTTCTGTCGCGCAGCAAGTGTAGCCTGAAATAGTTAAAAATCCGATGTCATACGAAGTTTTGTTCAATTAATTATTATCATAACCCATTGTAGTTAAAATAACCATTATAGAAGCATAGTAAGGTGTATCACGTTCTATAATCAATCCTACTGTGTCGAGTATTAAATTTTTTTTTGTCTCGAACTGACTATGCTATTGACCTGGCAAGGTTTTTACAGCTTCACCGGACTACAACAGTATTAAATGAAAATGATAGGCACCTTGCAAAATTGCATATTAATTATTTATTTCAAGGAATATTAACAGCCGTTAAAACACAATTCAAAAAACAACACATAATTTACAGATATTCACTAATACACAATTTTTTTTTTTTTTTATGTCATTGGTAGCAAACGAACATGTGGGTCACCTGATGTTAAGTGAACACCACCGTCCATGGACACTAACAACACCAGAGGAGTTGCAAGTGCGTTGCCACCCTTTGGGAGGAAGGGTTAGGGGAGGGAGAGGGAGAGGAGGGGGAGAGGGGAGGGGAGGTGGGCCTCCGGCGCTCTCACTGACCGAACGAAACGCAACAATGCAAGCACTGTTACTTCACGTAGGTTTTCTATGAGAGGGTGGTACAATGAAGTAGTAATAAGAAGTTATAAACCCCTCGGCTGATTTTTTAAGACCCGTTCTCAAAATGGCAACACATGTCTTTAAAATTCTATTTTTTTAAATTACCGTTTTACATTACATAGTTTAAAAGTACATTAAAGTTTTTCAAGTGTTGTAATAAATACGTTATTTTTTTAAACTTATGCTGCCAATAGTCTACTAGTGCATCATAGGGTCTACATTCGTTTTTATGGGACTTAAACCCTTACGGTTTTATTACAAAAAAATTATATACGTATTGAACCCTGGCTTTAGAAAGGTCTCGTATTAACCGCACCGCGGTCGCTGAATGTTCGCCATCTTGCTCTTTTGTCTCGCTTTGGTAACGTTAGGTTCGACATGTGAAAAGGATAACGCGAACTTGCCTCGGGCGAGCGCGGTGCATTTATAAGGAAACTTTTAAACCAAGTATTTAATACGTATTTAACTTTTTTGTAATAACACGATTATAGTTTTGGACAGTCCAGGGGTTAAGTGCCACATCTATACATATAATAAGAACGTAACCCGAAAGTGTCTATACTTTTAGATTTCTGTGAAAAAAACTGTTGAAGGTATCTTGGAATTAGTAATAGAGTTCACTCTATGAATAGTTATTCTAATTTTAATGACGACGCGACTTAAGTACGAGAGAAAAGTAGATAAGTAAATGAACTTAATATATTCAATGTTTTTTTTATAAGTTTCCACGCAGACGGAGTCGCGGGAACAGCTAGTAATAAATATGTTTCTTCAAATAGTGCAGTGTTATTTAGATTGCGATAAGCTCTGTTACTCTGATAATGCAAAGCATACAATTTCCGTCAGCCTCTGAATATGTTAAGTTACAGTACCTTACTACTTTAAGCATACTGCGAGCCGAGAAATCTATGCAAGTAAATTATAGGTTTTTTTTTTGCAAATATGTCAATGATCATGTATCGTTTTATTTATCATTCTAAACTTCGTAGTTTGCCGTAGTATATTTCGAGCAAGAGAGAAGTATATTTGCAATAATAGCAAGGAACAAAAATTTACAAAATTATCCATATTTTTAGTAAAATTACAAGCACTTTAATGACATATTACCGTCGAATATATGTATCAACATAATAGCTTACATCGAATGAAGTAATAATCCCAGGATAAGATGAATCTAACCGTAACATAATATTTTCAACAGTAGGAAACATTGAAACTGGATAATGCTACTACGTTGTCAACAAAAAAAAAAAGGAAAGGAAACTGTGCTGCGAGTAACGTAAACCCATTGCAGGACATATTTAGTATTTTCAATTTCGTTTTCCTCCATTACTGCTACGAGTAACAATAAGCGAGTTCAACCGATACATCCTGAATAATTTTCCTATAACACCTTCAATGAACAGTCGCACATTGTGCCTAGCCACTAAATTATTGTTATTTTTCCCGTCATGATTTAATATTATTAGTTTAAATTAAAGATATTACTAAGATCTTTGGGCCCGTAATCATTGAAAAAGTTTTCTTTTTTAATAACTTATATGTTTACAGTTTTGACCAGAGGGTGTGACAGGCCTATTTTCGAAGGAAGGGATGGGTCAGCCCAGGCTGTATTCCAGATTTCCAGCTCCAAGAAATCCAGTTATATATTTTTCCATATACGGTGGTAGATACTATATTCCTCAGGTTCGGGTTTCCTCATGTTTTCCTTCATCGTCAGCCTATAATGTTACCAAATTTAAACTAGTAAATGTATGCAAATTTCAACGAATTCATTAGTGCAGGCCAGACTTCAAACTTGCGCACATCGAAGTATGAATAGTTAGCTTAGCTCAGAAACGTCGCGAATTGCATGTATCAGACAACGGCCAAAGCCGAGGTGCGCCGCGCACCCTTGAGCTAGTTGTCAAGATGGAATCGGCAGAGTACCTTAAGCGTTCGCCTTAGTAGTCCGGTGAAGCTGTTAAGACCTTGCTTGGTCAATAGCGTAGTCAGTTCGAAAAAAAAAATGCGCATATCGAATTGATATTCCACCTGTCATACCACTTGATTACCACGACTTAACGATCAAAATTTTACCTGGTATTAAACAACAATATTACGTAAAACGGTAACAAACCAAACTTAGAGGACTGGATCACAGCACATAAGTGCTTTGAATTTTTTAAGTTGATCGTTCTCAAGCTATTTCAGTTACATTATCTTCTGTAATATATTATCCAAGCAGAGATACTTATATTATCCCAGAAGTATATTCAAACTAGTGCCAAGTGTGTGGCTTAACTGTGCTACTTAGAAGTTATTTTAAGCAATTATAAATATTATGTTATCACCATGGTTCTGTAAGAACGTTTTAATAATTATACCGTCAATTTCAAGAGAATGCCATATCGAAGACATCGTTGGGTGTGGGTTTGGATTGATGCCATCCTCTTACCCTGACTAGTGAGGTCGATTGTAACAATCTAAGCAATTCATTTTGGCCACAACTTACACTTGGCACGGAATTTGTGGTAACTTGCCATTTACTATAGATTTACTATCTGAAAATGGAGTTTCTAATGGGTTCCCGACACGACTATTCCAAGCAATGGTGTTTATGAATGTTACCAAATCATTCAATCGAAATACTCCAAATTTAATACACGATTTACCATAGATTTAACATTTCAATACAGAATTTCAAATATGTCCCCGACGAGAACAGTCGAAACTATAGATGCTTATCAATGTTTCAAGATGATTCAATCAAAATACCTCAAAATTTAATCAGCTTTAACGTTGGTATACACTAATGGTTTAATTTGATTGGGTGATGCATAAGATTAAGTCTTCTGTTAAGACACAAGAAATAACTACATATGTATAAAAGGAGAGTAGCTGTGAATATCAAATTGAAAGGAGCAGAAATGTTATAGACGTGTGGTGTAACTAGAATAATAAAGATTATGATTGACTATAATATGAGAAAATTTGACAATAGTACTGGTGACAGAGAAATTGAGGAATAATAAGTTAAATATATATGTATTTGTCATAAGGAGAGATGAAAGTCGTATAACTAGATAACTTATCTATGAAACTGGGTGAATATAGGAGTAGAGAAAGACTAAATAATTAAACATGGATTATGTGAAGAACGATACATTTATGAAAGATGTAAATACTAGATTGAAAGCTTATGGAGGAAAGTGGAGGCAGAAAACATTTTGCACCAACTCTACTTAGTGGGGATCATTGAAAGGTGATGAATTGATATGAACTTTGAATTTGCGGAGTGGTAGGGTTTTACAGCCTGACTGGGTCGCAACCACTGTGTATATGGCGAAAAAGTCCGTCATAGTGATTCGCTTCTGCGGTTCGCGTTTCGGGATCAGCCTGTGCATATTCAGCTTACCATCAGGGGTAGTGCAGACATTTTGCCGTGCCACTATAAAAAAAATGAACAAATAGTTTTGTCAGTCTCAATTTTACCTCAATATAACCTCGTTATTCCTTTAACGTTGTGCATTGATCATTTTATTATGTTTAAATAAATTGCATAATTTCCCAAATCTAGTGTTTGTAATAGGTTTTTTATGTACATAACAAATAGGTTCATCTATATGTCATTCCTCAGCTTCGATACCATGTACTTCGCCTCCATTGGTTTATTAGCATGCTTCAATTAACCTTCGTGAATCGTGAATGACACATCAATGAATATTCGGCAATTTCAATTTAGCTGCAAACGTTTTCTACGCGTACATAGAGCGATGATAGTATATATTCCTAGCCTATGCCTGTACTTACCTATATCTACAACGTAAAATTCTAGACTGCTTGGCTATACGTATAGCTTAAAACGGTGGCTCTAGGAGCATGAAATTTTACGCAGGAATGCCTTATATAAGTTTACTAAAGGAAACAAAGAGAAGTTTACTACATGAGGGTCCAATATTCGGAAATATTGCCGATAGGATATCCCCCATCTGGTGAACAGTTTGTTTTAATGTACCTATTCAGTATTGCCTAACATATTATATTGCAGTGAGATATATACAAATAATTAAAATCAAACTATATGTTATTTGGACTTATTTGGTCTAATAATCAGAACTCCAATTTTTGGGTAAATTTAATGGCGGATAGGGACTTTTCAAACTATTATCTGCATATCATTTATACATTCCCACAGAGTCTAAACAGTACTGGTTACTATACCAGTGACTATGACAAAACAAATAGGTAGTTGTCATGAAATAACAAATCCATTTTCAGTTATAATTAACTATGAGCCAATTCACCACAGTATTCCAAAGTCTAAGAAAATCACCAAAAGGAAAATCAGACTAGGTCCGTTCCCTCAGCGTGGAGCCCTTGAGTACGCTGTCCGCGTAATACAGTGACACAAAATCTTACATCACTGCGACAACATTACACATATCACCTCCACACACGTGTACGCATAAACGCTTACACATGCAAGTGGAAGGGTTTAATTTTTTTCCCTTATCAAACTGAAATAGTTTAGAAAATTATTCGATACGAAATATATATAGGAGTTGTTGAGATATGTAAGCTTGGTACACATATATGTTTCAACATCTCATATGTATGAATAGTTAGCTTAGCTTCAATAGCGTAATCAGTTCGAGAAAACAAAATTAGACATCATACAATAATAACGACGTAAATTAGTCAACTTGTAAAGCCATTACTATCTAGTTGTATTAGTGTGCTCGTAAAACTAGTAATATTGGGCATTAACTATCGTACCTCAATTAATTGACCGCGGGAAATGTGCATACCAGTCAATTATTTGACAAAATTGTGGCTAAATCAGTTGCAAATATATCGCGTATATATGACCGATCTCCCAGTAATAGTGTTTTTTTTTGTCTGGATGAAAAAGGTTACCTTTTCTGTCTCCCTGGCAACATGTATGCAAAATATCAATGATTGGTTGAGTAGCTACGGCGTAATGACGTAACAAACATACATTAATAAGCACTTATAATATTAGTAAAGAAGTAAACATTGTATACATATTTGAAAAATAGCAGGATCGATTTGAATTTATTAATTCTCAATAATGCTGGAATTCAAAATGTCGTGGTGGCCTAATAATTTCGAATCCCGGCATATACCAAAGATTTTTTCGGAATTCGCGTACATTTACCAGTTCAAGTTAGTGACACTATCGGCTGACTTTGAAGGAAAACATCGTGAGGAATCCTGAACCCGAGTAATCATGAACCTGAAAAATGTATGTGGGAAAACAAAACTGGATTTCTAAGAGTTTGGAATCGCTAATACGTCGTGGCCTGGCGTGGTGATTATGCCCACACTTCACACTAGGAAGAAGCATATGGCCAGTAGGTCTCTTACATGTTGATGACGATGATTTTGAAAGAGTATAAAGTTTAACCCGAAGAATTGCTTTTATACTGCCATCAAAAGAATGAGGTGCATTCGTGTCGTTTTAAGCACTATATTCGAAATAAAAAAAGCGATGAATAAAGTCATTTGAATGTATTAGGTCCACTTATCTATTTTTCTCTCGTACTTGAGTCGCGTCGTCATTAAATGTACACTAACTTTTGATAGACTAAACTGATTTTAATGAAACAATAACTGAATGTTACTGGAAGATATGTTTTATGATTATTATTTTGAAGATTTTAATGTGATATTTCAGCAGTGATGCGTGTTCATAGAAACAGACAGACATTTTTAAAATTAATTGAATTGTATTTTATTTCTTAATCCTAGACACGTACAACTATTTATGTACAACAATTTTTTTCACAATAATCTAAAAAGTACAGACACCTTAGATTTACATTAGTATTGTATGTATAGATCAGTATACAGATAAGGTGCAATAGTATTTTTTAGTTACCTATGAGCTTCTGTTCTCAAATTACATTTAACTAAAAATATCATAACATAACTATAGTAACATCCACAACAATCTAGAATTATTTATCCGACAAAGAATAGGTTATTTTGTGGTAAAATTACAAAATTATCGTCACATAAAAAACTGGTCTGACCGCACGATGTAACAAGATCACAAAAGTGATTCTCTAAACGGCATCTTCAAACAGACATTTCGACCTACAAGGAACATGTTACAACGGAGCATATCTCAAATCGAGAGATGAATCACGGCCGCAGGTCAAAAACTTTATTTCAACCTTCTGGGAAATGTATGCATATTATATTATTGTAGACTAGCTGTGCACACGACTGCGTCCGCGTGAAACTTTATATAAAATAACAGCGATTAATAAACTTATCTGAATGTATTAATTCCATTATAATCGTTTTTTTTTTATATATCATAAGAGGCAAACGAACACGTGGGTGATCTGATGTTAAGTGATCATCACCGTCCATAGACACTTGCAACACCAGGGGAGTAGCAAGTGCGTTGCCAGCCTGTGTTGGAGAGGGAGGAAGGGACAGGGAAGGGGTAAGTGGAAGGGGAGCGGAGGTGGGTCTCCGGCGCTCTCACTGATCGAACGAAACGCAACAATGCAAGCACTGTTACTTCACGTCGGTTTTCTGTGAGAGGGTGGTACTACCCCGGACGAGTCGACCCATTCATGCTGAAAGCAGTATTAGCTTCAGCGTGGCTCTACCACCTATATAAGTCAATTACTTATCTACTTTCTTCTCGTACTTAATCCGCGCCGTCATTAAAAGTACAATAACTTTTTGAAAGAAGGAAGCGTTTTTAATGAAACAAAGATTAAATGTTACTCGAAGACATGCTTTATGATTTTCGTTGAAAAAGTTTTATCATGAATGTAGTCTTTTAGCAGTGATGCGTGGTTTTAGCATGAATGGGTCGGCTCGTCCGGGGTAGTACCACCCTTTCATAGAAAACCGACGTGAAGTAACAGTGCTTGCATTGTTGCGTTTCGTTCGGTCAGTGAGAGCGCCGGAGGCCCACATCCCCTCCCCTCTCCTCTCCCACTCCCTCCTTTAACCATTCCCCCCAAAGGGTGGCAACGGATTTGCGACTCCTCTGGTGTTGTTAGTGTACATGGACGGTGGTGATTACTTAACATCAGGTGACCACCTGTTCGTTTGCCACCTATGACATAAAAAAAAAACTGACAGATATACTTTTCTAAAAATGATTGAAATGTATTTTATTACTTATTACACTTGCAAATAAATTTTTTCACAAAAATCTAAAAGTACAAACACTAGATTTACATTATTATTATATGTATAGATATAAATACCAAAGTAATCTATGTAATATGTACATTTTCTATGTTCTTTAAAATATTTTTCTTGTCGAATATTATTTCTAGCAATTTAATACACTTTTTAAATAAAATAATAGTTCAATAATCTCAGTGCAAAACATCACAGTAGTAGCAAAAAATATATTTTTTTATATTTAAATACAATATACTTGACTTTTAAGCAACAATAAGAAAAAAAAACCCATTTGCGATTTTATAATTTCTAAGGCAAAAAATTAAAAATTATTTCACAAATTCATACATGATATACTATATGATACAAACCAGTTAAATATATTTGACTTTTAAGCAACAATAAGAAAAAAAAACCCATTTGCGATTTTATAATTTCTAAGGCAAAAAATTGTTTCACAAATTCATACATGCTATTTATTCTATATGATACAAGCCAGAATACTTAATAATTACCATTTTTCCTTTATTCTACCGCATACATTGGCATTTATTACTCGGGTGGTGAAACATCAATTACAATTTAAAAAACTCATTATTGGTTACAAAAAGAATGTAGCCTATTTTTTAATTATAACTACTTACATCATAAATACTACAATGTCTCGATATAATATGGTTAATAATTAGATTATAATAGTTAATAATAATTCCATTCCTAACAGACAACGTTCCGTATCGTATGATTGAATCTTGTCTTTATCGAATGATCTCGATTGTCCGTGGAACCGGTTCGAACTGCATCGTAATTCTAACGAACAGAATCGATATGAAGTTATTAACATTGAATTAAAATAAATTTACCGACCTTTGCCGGGTGTACTCGTTTATTTTTGCATAACAATCATGTAAATAAATGCAGGCGGCCATCTTTTCAGTGTTGCCAGAAACATAATGTAAGAATAATTATTAATATCAGAATTCAGTTACGAACTTTTTGATTTATAACTCTGATTATATATTAGAATTTTTAATATATTTATTTCATGTTAATTTTATATAGCGTCTGCATTTAACAAAAACGATAATCATTTCTAGTAAATACTGCATGTTGCAAAAACAATTACGTTCGATTTTATAATTTAACGAGTTTCAATGTTAAACAAGAAAAATATACAGGTTTTTTATTACATTTTATTAAATTACATATTAATTAAACAATAATATCCACACCAGTTTGTTAATTCTTATACTAATAACGAATTGTTTACTTTTCAATAATATGTTTTATATAACCACATTTTATAAGTAAACATTATTTTAATGGCTAATTCTTAAGAGATTCATAAAAAATAAACAATTATTACAATAAACTTCATCATCAATTTGATTAACTTTTAAAATTAGTATGAAAAGACCTAAATCGTGGCACTTTTTAGTGCCATGCGATTTCAATAAATTTCAAAAATAAACCAAAAGCGGGGCGTCTTGTCAAAATGATTAGCATGCACTTTCAGGCACCCAAGTGTTCTTTTATTCATGTATTTTAACTGAGGAGTCTCGTTCAGCGACTCGAACCATTGGCGTCGTCAACGTTTTGATTTTCCATAACGTGATATTCAACTGTGCCTGTTGTCACGAACGAGACTCAAATGGCTCGTTCGATAATTGCAACTTTGTAACAAGTATTAATTTATTAAACAGACGTGTACATTCGTGCTTCATGTATTGCCAATATTATCTCGAGTACTCTATAATATCGGCACGCTATGGTGGCCGTTTTCGCACATTACAATAGCGAAGTGCAATTTGTCGATTTATTTTCGAAAAAAAAATGTTATTTGTTTTGCATTGCGCATGGACGCGAGTATACCGGAAGTGGCATTTGTATTGACCAAAGATCCTATGTATATAAATATATAATTTCGAGTTAAATAAAATATAAATGTAGAGGTGAATTATAAATAAGTCCACTATTAATTATATTTCAATAATGATTCTGTCAAACAAAGCTGTTTTATCTCAGTAAAAACGTGAAAAGATTTTCAGCGTTATGCTTATATAGTTATATACATATATATAATTTATAAATCAGTTATAAAAAATCGTTTTGTGTCCTAAAAATATACGTTCGATAAATTTACAATCAAGAACAGCAACTTGCTCCTTGAAACGTAGTTATTTATTTATACTAAACTTCATAAGCGGACAAACGTCACAACGGCCATTATAGCGTGTCACTACTATAGTTTATTTTTACATATGACAGTAATGTATTTTTTTATCATTTTGTAAGCTAACGTTTAATCAAAGTTAAATCTTATGACACATGACGGTAAGTTCAAATATGGTAAAAATCTAAGCCAAGACAAGGATTTTAGAATACGTATGTTAGAAATTACGAGTAGGTCCTTAATGAGCCATGTTAATCCTTGAACCTGATTTCGATCAATTTTATTTATGTTTCTTCAGGAATCAGGTCCACATACTTGGTCATTTGGTATAGAAAAACACATTAGGGCATTTTGTGGTATTTGCTTAAAGCTGCAAACTTAATTAAATAAATAAAAACTTGCAATAACTTATGAATTGATTATTTGGATCGTATTTAAGAGTCCGATATAAAGTAGACCAAATTGATAAATTTTAAATTAGTAATAATTACCTATAAATAAAAATCAATTGACTAACGTATGTAACTGTACTTCAGAATGGCCACACCTATCTGGTTAATTATTATTTATTGTCAGGACAAAATTTGTAAAAAACAAAACAGTTGTAAACTCAAAATTAAAAGTGAAAAATTGAGTTAAAAACAGTTTCATATCAAAATGAGTGAGATAGAAGACACTAATGAGGTCTTCAAAAATATTGACAGATTGACGTTCGGTTGTTCCCATTTTATTTTATTACACAATCGTAATTTAAAGGAAAGGTTTGAAGTAATTTTCGTTCTTAATATAGGTATATGTGCGAAGCCGGGACGGATAACTAGTAGTAAATGAATATTAAAACTGAAAACATGTTTCCTGTATACACGTATAAAATCTTTAGAGTTTATGAAAGGTTTCAAGACAGTAATCCATTTAGCAGTTACGTAGTTAAAATATCTCATATCTATTTTAGAGAAGAAACATGTAATGTATCATGCAACCAAAGTCGTTGACTATCCATACCCATGTCTTTCTTTTTTATTACAGTATACTGATTACTTTGACAATAGAGAACGAACTTATTACATTTGTGTTCGTGTTTTAAGTAATTAGGAAGTACTTACGAAGCTGTAATTATTTATCATAAATTATTATGAAAATTATCATTGAATCGACATTCTAACGTCTGTATTATATCTAACGACAGTTTTAATTACAAAAATTGATACATAATTCAAGAATATACTTGTTTATTCTCCACAATACATGTCGAGTTCTGACGTAATATGGATTGTTTAAAGTTTATAATTTCATTAATATTTACATATAAATACAATAGTAGTTTCTTTTGTTTATATATATATATATTATTCGGGCTTAATATTCTTATGAATCTTTTTCAATAAATAAATAATATTTTTGGAATTTTTGGCGGGATGTTAGTCTGTTATGTGGTTTTTATATTTTATTCAGAACCTTTCGTTATTCAACGCCATATTTTGTAACTTTGATGGCAATTTAAGTAATATAGTTCGATTATAGTTGGTTATATTCACTGTGCATAAATTAAGTAGATAGAAAATAATATCACGGAGCATAAACTCTGAGATGCCATAATACTCCCTGGAAAGTTGTAAGGGGGCCACCAACGTGTTAGAACAGTGAAATTATCGCAAGACACTTGTAACATTGTCATTGTAGTAGTAGTATATAAGATTAGTTGCTAGAAATAAAAGAAAACAGAACGAAACACAGCCCCAAAATTCATCCAAACGGAATATGTAGTTTCCAAGACACGGCACAAACATTTTCATGAGAACGAAATTGTTTAGAGCAGCTAGTAAACACAATGAAAATCAAATAAATTACAAACTATTGTAATAATTTTGCGAGCATAAACAAAAAATAAAAGTGATAGAATTCAAAACTTCCTCAAGCGCGGTCACGATTGAAAAAAAATTTCTCAGAAACGAAAACAAAATGTTTTTCTTCAAGTGGGCGGTTCCTCTGATCGTAGATTGCATGACTCAGTTGATATGAGTGTGGGAACTTATATCACAGACCACTAATTTATCTCGATCGCACGCCTTGCATATCAGACACGTTATCATCTCTCGCTTGTAATATCCACATCCTTATGATTGGATGCCGGCCAGTTCCTAAAATTAGAACTACATAATTCGACATCAAAATTCGTAATATTCCATACATCTTTTATTATAATACACACGTGAAACATTCCAGAGAACATTATCTTAAGAAAGACAGCTCTACTGAAAGTTTCTTAAGAAGTGAAACGAAATAAACCGGTAATATTAACACAAATAAGCACAAATGAATAGCACTAGTCCTCCCACGATTGATACAAACCAGACCCGACCCTATAAATATGAAAAACAGCCAATTAATATTGTTTATTCGCGTCCGTTATTCAGAGCCGCGAGTCATATGCTATGCCACCGCGGATTGATGTCGCTACACGCCACTCCGTGCTCTCACTCCAAAAGAATCCGGTTGTGTAATTCTCTATGTAACGGGACATCCAGTTATGTAAATGCCAACCGAATTTCACGGTACATCTGCGTTAACTCAAAAGTTGACCTTAATTAGCCGTACGATCGATCGAATCAGATGACTTTACTGGAAAACGTTATTATCATAGTTCGATTATGTTACACATATACCTGTGGCTAATAGATGCGGAACTCGTTCCACGCATACTAATCGTTTCGTGTTAATTACGACCACTCAGATATGTGTATGCTTCAGGTGTACTTTAAACAAGGATATATTAATATAGCCCAGTCGCTTGCACTATAACTCATGATTAATGAATTTATTATGAATCGATGAAACGTCAAAGCGTGTACCGGTCCCTCGTCAATAATGAAAGGATAATAGTGAATTCATGAGGCAGGTAGGTGGAGGCCGTCCGAACTGATCACCGGGCCCGGTGCGGCGGGCCCTAATCTTCTGAAACTTTTACGAGGCGACGCATGAATAATTCCCGAGAGGAGCAAGCTATCGATCGCACACGTTGAGGTTTTTATTTATACGGCGCGGGTGGGCGAGGCGCATATTAGTAAACAAGCGCAGGCGCGCCGCGACACTCACCAACTTGCAGCACGTTCTCCACGCACCCGGCTTCGAGCAGTTTCAACCCGCGGCAGAAGGCGATGTTCCTGTGGTCGTCGGGCGGCGCTCGCGCCAGGGACGAGTACATACAAATGTCTCGTTCGTCCCGCGGGAACGACCAGTACACGCCGCGCCTCTGTACCGGTTCCGGGATGCGCTCATAGCGTTCCTCGATACGCTGGAAAGGGATCGCGGCTGCCACTATCTTCGCCGTGATGTCGAGCAACGTCGGCGGGGCGCGCGGCCGACAGCACGCGCGCGGCGCGCACGCGGACATGGCGTTCGCTCGGCCGCTCGCCACGAACTGACGAAACTCGGCCCCCCCACTAGCCGGCTCCCCCCGGACGACACCCCCGGACTCATGCCCCCGGGGATGCGCGCTCCGAATCGACACATAACAATAAATTATTAATATGGCGGGTATAATGTGTAATATATTATTAATACTTGGCATTTTTGTGCTGCATGTAGTTGGTTAGCTATAAATAAAATCAATAACTGTACCATTGTTAAAATTTAAATATGAGTATTTTAGCTATACTTAAATTGTACATGTTTTTATTAAATCAATAATTATACATGATAATAAAAATAATAAAACGAATTATCTAGGAACTTGACTAGGAGATCTATGCATAAAATCTGTATGATTACTAGATTATTTTACTTATTAATTGTTCACGAAATTGTGTATTTCAAATATCTAAGCATCCATTTATACCTAACCTCCCCGCATTACACAAACGAAGGGGAAAGGCCGGCGGGTCGCGGGGGGCGGCACATTAACAGCTGATGACTGCGTCTGTGGGAGGGAGTGACAGCGTGTGCGGGGGGCGTCTCGTCGACGTCAGGTGTGCGACCTGCTCGAGCCAGCTGTGATTCAGAGCGGTGTACAGCGCTGCAGCCGCTATCTTATGAACTTTGATCGTTGACCTTTTTGTTTATGTTTTTTTTCTTGTAAACAGTGGAAACTGGTTCGCTAATTAGACCGAAGAAAGCGTAACGTCACAAGCTAAACACTTCGATTCTATTATTAACATATAATTTAAATAATTATATTTAAAGCATAGGTAACAAACTGACTAGGGTGTTCATCACAAGCGAGGACTTTTGTAGCGTTCTAACTGATATTTATTAGGTAATATTGAAACGGGACACTCACATGAGATCATTATCACCATTGTATCGTGTTTCGTAATCTACCAGGCACGAACAACCTTCCACCAGCTTACTATGTTTCCCTTTGTGTTGTTCAGTACGATGTTTTGGAATTACGTTAGTGTATGTTACTAAAACCTTACTTTACTCACCAAAGTCATATACATATAGCAATCACCATAATGATCGAAGTAAACATCGCATCGTGGCGAAACCATTGCATAGATAAAGAGATAGATCATTCTCGAACACTGGCCTACCTTTCAGTCTTGTTTATGACGGTGTGTGTTCAAATCATTCAGTCAGATCCTGCTAAATTTAATATGTTAAAATAATGTTTAAATTAAAATAATAATAAAATAACTGCAGTTATAGTCAATATTAATAGTTAATTTACATATCGAATTACGTTACTTAATTGGTTTAAAAACCTGAAGCTATTCAAAAGCCGTAACATCAAGTCCGCATCAGAATGAACAAAAAAGAAAAAAAATATGAGAATGCAGATGCCGTTATAAATAAATTTTGATGATGACGGAAATAATAAGCATTTAAACGAACAATATAAATCAACGAACGAAGGATAGATGGCGCTTAAAACAAATCTGATGATTACGTTCCAGTATACACAAACAATTTTACCTATAAATAGAAAACCGCAAACTTTATTGCAAATGTCTCTTGCATAGTATGACATTCAACAGTAAAACGAACTCGATCGCATAATTTCATTTTAGAACCATTAATTTCTTCGACGGTATATTTGCATACAAAAGTTTTGATTTTTATTCTATTTATTTCAAAGAAATATACATCTATACATTCATAAAAAAGTACAAGTAAGATATTAGTTTCGCCAACAATGATTTTTCATTTTCAGTATATATATAGACATCTTTTACTTTTGAAATGAAATTGAACTGAAACTTCTTTATCGACGTAGGGAGGAATTTTAGAGCGTGTAAAAACGTATGTAACGTTTTTCGGTTACGCGCCATGTTTATTTCTAAAGGTGCGCTCACAATGATCAGATTCCGTGGAATGTAAACCATATATTTCATATTTCAGTTATCACAATAATAAATTTCAAAAATATATAATAACGATAACAATAATAGTAATAATTCTATAATTTTATAATTCTATAATTCTAATGATGAAATGCTATTATAATCTTAGTAACAATAAGGTAAAATAATTGAATTATTTGTATCCATGTCTATAATAATAAAAGTCTTTTGCTTAAACTTTATCTAATTTAACTTTATTTAACCAATTTCTGTGAAGTTGTAAATATGGTAGATCATTTTTCGAAAAATGATGTCATAAATAAGTTTCACTTCTTACGTGTCTACACTGATACAAGCACGTATTTTTTTATACTATAGCAGATGTCTGCATAGTATTCTCACACTTCCTTTAGCAATAAATATATGAATAAACAGATTTCATTGGCAACTCAGGACCAATCCTGCAAAACCATTTCAAGGAGTTATTTTTCACAAATATTTTATTAAAGTGAAACTTCTAATGCGACTTCTAACAAGGTTGCGTTAAACGTTTAACGCTACCATGGAGGGGGTATGAAAGCAATGTTGCGTTAAACGTTCAACGCTCCTGGGGAGGGGCATTAGAAAGAGACAGAGCGAGAAAAATAATCAACCATTTCGTCTTAAAGAAACAACATGATTTCACTTAAAATCAATTTCTACCTCTTCCTATTTTCATTTCCACATTACAAAGTTTCACTTCTTCCGCGCGGAGGGACTTCACGCACTATTTTTGTGCCTCGTGTACGTTCTACTTGGAGTTTTTGTGAATATTTTTAATGCCATTAGTTCAAACTGTGCGTTAATCATTATTAGTAAGGTATCAAATAAAATTGTATTAAAAAGATAGTATATAAATTAGTGACTTGCTTTTGTTAGGTATAAAGAATACTTCATCTTATCGTTTTTATTATTATATCTAATTAGTTTTATTTAATTTTTTGTGATTCTAGTTTTTTTTTGTCAATAGATATTTCGGTACCTATCTATACAACTAATAATAATGTAAATCTAACACATGTTTATACATTTTAGCTTATTGTGAAGAAAAAAAAAATTGGTGTAGATGTCTAGAAATAAGTAATGAAATACAATTCAATCATTTTTAGAAAAATATGTCTGTCTGTTTGTTTGAACACGCGTCACTGTTAAAGTACAGCGTTCATGATAAAACTATTTCAAGAAAATTATGAAGCATCTCTTGGAGTAATAATTGGTTTTTGTTTAATTAAAATCAGTTTGATATATCAAAAGTTATTGTAATTTAAATGACGACGCAAGTTAAATACGAGAGACAAGTAAATAGTATTTAGACTTTCCACATTCAAATGACATTATTAGTCACTGTTTTGTACACCAGGTTCCAGGGGGACGAAGTCGCGGGCATAGCTAGTTTCTTCTATATCTATTGCTGGTAACCACTTTTTCAATACATAATTACGCGCTTGGTAAAATATTTATAGGTATACTAAAAACTAGTAGGAAAAAATACATTACAAGTAATGTAAAATAATGACGTCATTTCAATTATACTTGGCTGCGTTTGAATCATTGTTTTATGAAATATAAATAAACTCTACTCATGTTTTATGTTATTAATCATATTTTAATTGCGGATGTGTAAATGATTCTAATAAATTATATCCCTTATACAATTCTATATTGAAGTCTAATTGGTTCTGAAGTTATTTCTCTGATACGTGTACGATGAAAATATTGTATTAAAGTCATCTCTACAACTTCCCATGAGTAGGTCGTAGTCCGGTTAAGCTGTTAAGACCTTGGTATGTCAAAAGCGTATTAAAAAAAAACAAAAATAAACAAAAGAAAAATAACTTCCCATGATGGCCTAGAATTTTCAAAATGTGATCAATAATACCAGAGATTACCTCGAAAATCCAAACTCACAAACATTACCTCTTTGTTATATTAGATAAATTAATTTCGAAAATCGCCTCAGAGTAGTTCGGAAGATTATTTCCTTCCACGATGTCAAAATTTGCATGTTTTAATAGTAATTATTAATGTAAATCTATTGCTATTATTGTGTAGAATCTAATGCGTTCATATTTGGTACATACAGAATATGTTATGTGTAGATTTAAAAACAGGAAACTATATTTATAGAACGTCAAAATTATACTACAGAAATAGTCGTGATAAACTCGAAAAAGTAACTGCAGAGAAATGTGAAGCGCTTAAGCTGCTTAAAGCCGAGTTTATCTGTGTCTCGGACGACATCGAGGAAATCCCTATATCTACTACTATAGGTTTTATATACAGTTAGGTACGAATGCGAATCGAGATTAATTCTGAAGTCAAAAATTTTAATTATAACAATTGAAATATTTTTTATTAAATTATATATTTATGTACACAATATTATTTTATTATATGTTTTGGACTGCATACTTCAATTAGATGAAGTGTCCTGTTTGTTACGTTAAAAAATATTTGATCATTATGATCTATGTCATATATACTCTAAATAACAAAGTATACTCTAAAAGGAATTTATTGTGATCACTTTAATATTTGTAATTATTTTAGTTTGAACGTTTTTCTGGTATGATCACAGTACCTGATGTTATATAAATGATTATGTCACAAAAATGGTTACTTACTAAGCATATAAAGAATTGATTTTTAATATTCCGATTTTAAAATAGATTACACCAGCTAATACTCTCAGCTTTGTCTGCGTTGTCCTGCAAATAAGGACCACACCGCTTGCTTCACTTCTCCACGGCAAAAAAATGTAGCTAAACACGTAACCTGTACCCGTGGTTTCTCAAAACTTTAATAACTTTATATTAAATGTAGCACTCTATATTAAATGTAGTATGGTGATCGTTTTTTAGATAAAGTCCAATTGTCTAATAAATAAAACTATCTCAGTGCCGTTCACGTACAAAACATGATTTAAGTTTTATTAAAAAGTTATAATTTTGGTAAAATAAGTCGATTTATCTACACATTGAAACTTTATTTTTCAAATAAACAGAAACTTAATATAGAGTCGAATTACACAAGATTATGAATAATAAGAGTCCGTTACATTCGTTTTACATGCCGGCTGGCCGCGTGATACTCTCAAGGAACGTAATAATAAAATTTTAAAATATTTACTTGAGAATTTAACCAGTTTTCATTGTGTACATAATAATAGCGAATTACGTGTAATCACTCAGCTGATCTAAACGAAAGCGAATAACTTGACAAACATAGTTTAAAATTTGAATAATTATATTGATTTTTGACCAATTGTTCCAAAACGAGGAACATCGCGTTTTTTTGTTGTAAGCGTCATAAAACGCAAAGGCCATGGTTTATGATTCCTTGACAATTCAAAGACGTTGTTCCAAGACTTGAAATAATTGATAGACCAGGTATACAACAAAAATTGTTAAAATAAGTATATATTGTTCTCGTAACGAATTTTTTGCTAGGTACAATAGTTTGCGAAAGTTTTAAAGTGGGCCGGTGTGAAATTACAACGATTTTGCGGTCGATACAGAGAAAAAAATGTACTAGTTGGAAAAAAAATGTAGAAATTAGAACAAATATCGGTGAAGCGCGGAGGTAACGACGAAAATTGAAGGTTAAGTATTTCGTTTCATTTGTTTTCTAAAATTTTATAAGTATATACTTTACTAGCTGATACCCACTTGCTTCGCTGTATAAATTTTTTAATCATAGCAGGCAAACGAACAAGTGGATTACCTGATGTTAAGTGATCACCACCGTCCATAGACACTTGCAACACCAGGGGAGTCGCAAGTGCGTTGCCAGCCTGTGTTCGGGGATGGGGGAAGAGGATGGAAGGGGAGAGAGGGAGGGAAGTGGGCCTCCGGCGCTCTCACTAACCGAAACGCAACAATGCAAGCACTATTACTTCACGTCGGTTTTCTATGAGAGGGTGGTACTACCCCGGGCGTGCCGACCTATTCGTGCTGAAACAAGTAACAGCTTCAGCGTGACTCTACCACCTAAAAAAATAGGATAGTGTCACTGGAATCCAAAACATAAGTAGCCGAGACCAAAAATCCACATGGTTATAATCGTATGTCAGTTCGTTCAGTGGTTTTGACGCGATTGAACCTTTTTTTCTTTACTTTTATTTTTGGAAACCAATCTTTCATATGATTAGTGCCATTGTTGAATGCGCAATAATATTAAAATTTTCTTGCGATCATTTAAATGTCTTAACAAGATGGGGGCTCCCTGTTAGAACTTTTCACGGAGTTTTTATGGCATCATAGAATTTAAGCTCTATGATATCTTCCATCCACTTCACCTGTGCACAATAACCGAAATATTTTATATAAAACACCACCAATATTATAAAATACAGAGTCAAATAACAGAGGATTATGAATCATTACATACCTACTATCAAACAAAGTCCCCTACCGCGTATGTCTGTCTGTCTGTCTGTTCGCGAGAAACTCAAAAACTGCTGAACGGATTTTCATGTGGTTATAGTGGATATAGGGATCCATGAGAAAGGTTTTGGTATATAATTTGTAGGTTTTTTTTAAATCAGGGCGGGACAACGTCTCCCGAACCGGCTAGTTAATAGATAAATCAAATCCACAACTGTCAATGGGGTGTATAAATAACTATTACTAAATCATTAGGGTTTTTAGTGAAATCTTGGAACGTCATGCAGTGGATTTTATATTTTATTCATAATCTTGTGTTATGTGGCACTAGATTTTGTATTATTGATGGTGTTTTACGTGATATAGTTTGGTTATTGTGTACAAGCGGGGTGGGTGGGAAATAATACCACGCTTCAGCGGGTCGCGTTTCGGGATTAGCCTGTCCATATCCAGCTTTTTGCAGGCCCGCATGAGAGCGGCGACCAGCGATGGATAGTGTGTCACTCGGTGGTCGCCATTGTTTTTGGACTGTACTGTGCTTACCATCAGGCATGGTGCAGTCACTATGCCGTGCTACTATAAAAAGAACGGAGCATGAACTCTGACTTGCCACAAAAACTCCCTGGAAAGTTTTAACAAGGGAGCCGCCATCTTATTAGTTCATTTAAATGATCGCAAGACACTTGTGCTATCGTTGCCTACTCGATAATGTCAGCAATAATCTACTAGAAGAATATTGCTAAAACAAAGTAATACTAAATCATTATTTAATTATCATTTTCATAAAAAAAAAAAGTTCCGCGCGGAAGAAGTGAAACTTCGTAATGTCGTAATGAAAATAGAAAAGGGTAGAAATAGATTTTTAGCGAAATCATATTGTTTCTTTAAGACAAACTTTATTAACATTGCTTACAATTCACAATTGTTCGCATCTTTTAATTATCATTTTCGAGTGGAAAAATATCCAAATCTATAACATTAACAATGGGATTATGATAACTAAAGTAATATACGAAAGGTTTGATTATTTTTCTTGCTATCTCTCTTTATATCCCCCCTCACCAGGAGCGTTAAACGTTTAACGCAACCTTGTTGGAAGTCGCATTAGAAGTTCACTTTAAAAATAATATAGTCGTATTTACTCTTAAAATATACAGGACACGGAAAAATTATATCACATAAAGAATATATACATCATAATAGCTGTTATAATAAATTAATATACTGAATACGCGATGATTCATTCATTACGAGGTGTGGGGGGAGAACGGGGTGGTTATTACGTCATGAGAGTCGACACAAATATTACAACACTTAAGATGGGGAGGGTGGGGATGTGTCGGATGTAACGCGACGACTGCAAAACTTGACACAGTGACTCACAGTTTCTCATTTTACAATATTAGTTACGGATATCCTAACGGCCAATATATATTTAGCAATAAAAAGAACTACACAATTTTTAACTCATCGACTTTGCGTCGAGGATAACCACCTTAGGGTGGGGCCTGCCCCTAAGGAAAGAGTTAGTCATTCATCTTTTCGGTTGGCCTGAAAATCTAATGTTAGTTTCCAAATCACGTTTTCTTTTCGTTATAATACCCACAAACAGCGCCTCTAGCGGAAGTCTGAAGGAACTAAAAATATTTGCACAAAAATAAAAAATTAGCACGTGTCAGTTCATATATCATAATGTTCATACTCTGTTGGAAAAATTACATGAGAATTCTCTGTTAGTCAAATCGTATATTTATGTTTCTTCGTTTATAAATCCGGGATACAGTTTAACCAGACTGAATGTAGAAAATACTCAAAAATGATTATACTGATTTTTTTATTAAAGTGGTGTATATGTATGTAGCATTAAATATAATTTATTTTATACCATAGAAATCATTTCTGTACGAAACGGATAGCAACTTTTTGCAATTAACATAAAATTTTATATGTATCCGCGAATCGATAACGCGTTCTGAATTTAAACTGCCGTATGCCCGCCATTTTTGTTGGATCTAATGAACTATTAAAGTGCAATTTGGCTGCGCGATGGCTGCTAGATGGCGGTGTGCGCACGTATTGATCGCGCGATGGGGGCCAAATATCTCGACATCAAGTTCTGCCAAGTCACGGAATGTATTGCCGGCTATTGTGGCGAAAAATGGGGGGGCTGAGATGGGATACTGAATGCCGCCCGGTCGCTTTTGACTCGGCTTGCAATTTAGGCACGCAATTTGAGTGCGCTCACGTGTTTTTTTTTGTAATTTCAATTTACCTTAGCTGTATAGCAAACATTTAAGAGTTTTTTTTTACTATTTAGGTTGTATCCTAGATCACTTTATTTGCGTGTTTTGGATGAATCAATTTACGGATTGAAATATAGTTTATGACAGTGGCTAATTAATAAATGGGTTAATGTCAGTGACTAGATTAGACAATCATAGAGAAATGTTCATTAAGAATTTGTTTAGTTGTTTACAGACACTAAACGAAAATAGCATAATCTTCATGTTTTAGAAATATTGTCTATAAATGTCTGACATCACAGACGTTTGTGTTTTAGCGAAAATCTATATAAATTTAAGTCAGTCTGTTGTTTTGTGCACATCACGTAAAAACTATTGGATAGATTTCGATCATATTTTTTCGTTTTACGTCTTAGAAGTTTCCGGTATTATTAAAAAAAAAAATACCTATTGAATACTTGCTTTAAAAAGTTTTCGTATTAAATGCACCGCGGTCGCTGAATGTTCACCATCTTGCTCTTTTATCTCGCTTTGGTTACGTTAGGTTAGACTTGCGAAAAAGACTTGCGCTAATCAATTAGCGTTTAATTTTTTTTTTGTAAAATTATGACTTTAATATTTTTGGTGTTATATAAATATTTAATATAAAATATATTATATTAATACTATAATCGAACTCTGCTACAGAGATAAATCACCGTGCAACGTGGTAACTAACTGTTCCGGAAACATAAATTCTATTTTGTATTTGGATTTTGGATAACTTTGACCTATTAAAAAAATCCAATAATTTTTGTAAAGGCTTCAAAGACAATTTTTTTTTTCAAACTTTCATGTTTGCAGTTTTTACGGCCCATTTCGCTATTTTTGAATTTCCCCTTTAAGGGCACTGCGTGCTCCACAAAAAGAGCCCTGGTTTCATATAAAGATATTAGAATTTTAACAAAGTACGATTTTTATTTGCAATGGTTCTGTGTCTATTTTGGTTAATTTCCGAAACGTTTGGACCGACTTGACTGCTTATTTACTTTATTATATATGCATTGCGGTGCAGTCTAAATGTGTTACACGGAACAAAACATTTTGTACATTTCCACGAGAACGTTATTGACATTCATATATCTGTAGTATGTATGTAATTGGAATTATATTGCTTTTTTGGTCAATTAGTGAATATTTTGTTTCATTTACCGCGCTCGCGTCTACATAACTCGGTATCGAGTTTTTGGCGGGATTTTGATCTGTTATTTAGTGGATTTTATATTTTATCCAGAATCTTGTGTTATTGGGCTCAATATTTTGTAATATTGGTGGTGGTTTACGTATATACTTCGATTGTTATGCACAAGTGTAGTGGTTGGGAAATAATGGTACATGGATTCTATCTTGCCATGAAAATTCCCTGGAAAGTTCTAACAACCGGGTTACCGTCTTGTATCATACTACTCAACAATGGTAGAAGATTGGTTGCCAAAAAAAATATTGAAGCAACAAAATCGTGTATGCGAAAAACCGTTACACGCAAGTCTATTATAATCACTGTGTTTCCTTGATTTTGTGGTAACCTTATTCCGTGTCAATAAATCTCAACAGGTGCTGGAGCAGTTCAATGTACGTATGTGCATTATACTTGTTGCAGCCCAAGGGAGCCCAACATCAAAAATTGTATCGTTATTTTACCCAGGGTATCTTGAAGCCTTCAAGCCACCAGCTATATAAATTTCTACCCCCTTGCAAAGGTACCTAGGATAAGGCCACTAAAATTATATTGTTACTTTGTATCACCTACACATAGGAGTAAGGAGTAGATATAAAATTGGTACATAACACAATAACTGTTACTGTTCATCACCTACAGAAAGAAGGAGTAAATATAAAAGTGGTACATACCACTATAACCCACTGAACTGGTTGCGTCGTTAACCATGTTTGGTATATTTAAATGTTAATTAATACGATATTTTTAAAATCATTATAGAATACCAGTAAAACAGTAATCCGATATGTGCAAGTCGACAACAGAATATGTCAAGGAAAATGTCTGAATTCGTGACTACGGATTAAAAAAAATATCCCTTTAAAGCTTATTGTGTTATGTTATATAATTATTTTATCGCTTTTTTATTTTTCATAGTATCAGATTTAATGCATTATTATAATCATTATTTAAATAGTTGTGTATAAAACTTATCTTAGTGCTACCTATTAATTCATCATTACAACTTGTTGGTAATGGTTGAATAAAGCGACAGTTATTAAAATCTTTTTAAACCGTGCACATAGATGGCACTATTTTCAAAATTGTTTTAATAAATATGTGCCGGTCGATACCTAATTGTATTTTAAATTATTGTTGAATGAATACCAACCAACCATTGTAAGATAAATTTATGTCAACGTGCCATCATAAAGGAATAGGCGTATATAACCACTGATATTATAAGCTTAGAAATTTTAAGTCATTAAATATTTTATCTCGCTTTTTATCATAACGAATTGTATAAATCTGATGTTGTTATTATTACTAGTTATTGCCCGCGGCTTCGCTCGTATTGATGTAGATTTAACCTATCCGTTGGAAACTATCTGTTTTTCACTTTCTTTCGATGAAAGGTACCCTATGTTTTTTATGTACCCCTGATAACGTACTCGTATATACAGAATTTCGTAATAAACGGTTGGCTCGTTGAGGCGTGAAAGTGTTATCCTATAAGAAAATGAAATAGAACATATCTCAAAATGAGATATTTCTTCAATATGTCAAGATTTTGATGGACATGTTATAAATATTTCTTCAAATGTTATGAAATATGAATGAGGAATAAAATAACCTTAACTTTTTCAAATTTTATAATTATTTATACGCTATATACAATTAAAAGTTATAGATCATTTTCAAATAAAAAAGGTACTGAAGAATAAGTTCAAAAAAGTATTGTTGGTTCCTTGCCTTTGCGAGGAGCTTGCTTACTAGTGCGTTGCATCTGATATTATCTCTCCATATTATTTAAGGTCCTGGCAGCTCATTATACCGTACTGGATAGGTGAGTTGGTTTCCTCGATCCCAAGAATAAAGTTCCTGAAATAAATACAATATTATTTTATACAATTAAGGGCGGAAGGGATATTTCAGCACTACGCAACTATTAATTGAAGAATATATAGAATTATTGTACGTCACACATATTTAGTATGTCCTATTGCTAGGGCATTGGAATAAAGGATGGTGCATTTTGAATGAATTACTAAATGTTTTTTTTAAACAGAACTATTATGAGTAGTTCAATTAAGTTGAGTGGCGTAGTTAGATATAAAGTGACGTGGTGTTATAAGTTTTTTGGGCGTGTTTTCTTACTACTGTTGTGTGACCCATTTTTTTTTGTTTGATCCAGCCGTAACTATGACTTAGAAACACTGTCATTCATTATTATTGAATCATTAAAGGACTCACTAAGAAGTTTCTAATTTTGTAGAAATTAAATAATTTAGCACTCATAACAAAAGACATACGCTACAATTTAAATGTGTTCCACTCTTTGTATTGTTATATTGTGTTGTATACGTACTGTTCTTAGATATAATATTAATCTTTGGCCGGTAATCATATCTGATGATGGTAGAGCCATGCTGAAGCTATTATTGATTTCAGCATGAATGGGTCGGCTCCTCCGGGGTGCTACCACTTTCTTACAGAAAACTGATATGCAGTAACACTGCTTGCCCTGTTGCGTTTCGTTCGGTCAGTGAGAGTGCCGGATACCCACCTCCTCGCCCCCTCTCATCTCTCCTCCTCCTCAGAGCAACGCACTTGTGTCTATGGACGGCGGTGATCACTTACCATCAGGTCACAGACCTGTTGGTTTGCCGCCTATAATATAAAAAAAATAATCTGTCCTTATCCCATTTGGTCACAGGGGTATGTCTGCTGCATTTATCATTTCTTTGCACAATATTTTTTGGTTTCAAACGTTTGATATTTGACAAATATCTAATAGTAATACGAATTATATGTCAATCATTAGATTTAAGAAGTTTTGCTTGTATAGTTTGCACAATATCTCACACCACAGGATGGCATTTTCCATATTAGTGGGGTATTTAATCAAATAATCAGTACACAACACCTTTCACCCACACACACAAGTCCTTTAACACTGACACGATACTGAGCTTAGGTTTGCTAACTAACCTAGTTGTAATGTGCCGCTATAGATGTACTTATAGGGTATCTATAACGTTCTACTTATAATATCATAGATATAAAGAATTACATTTTATTTTACTCAAACCGCAATACAAAATTATATGGTTTTTAAAAGATCCCGTTTCGATTTTGGTAGGTTACGCTTTCCATCTTATTTTTAATGGCGACAAGAATTCATAAAAACATCTGCCATTGTCAGATGGATAGAACAAATGACAAGTTTCATATATTACCTAATCTAACATAAAGATATACTAAAACGTAGCCAGGGAATAAATATATGATTAAAAAAAACTATGTAAGGGTTCAATTGTTTTAAGCACATTAACTGATAGATATAAAGAAAAAGAAAAACAGAAATGTCAGAACGTATTTGAACGATTTCCTCACCTTTCCAATGGTTTTGTATATATACTGGCTGTGTTCATATGGTAGGGAAATTTTAAACTAAAGTCTATTACCTTATGCGTATGATCATATCCGAGCTGCGTGGTCTTTCGGAAGGGGTTGGTAAACTGCAAAGACAATTCTAGCGGCTTGTTTAGGTACAAGTCGATGGCGACAACAACTTTGCTCTCTCTTTCTGTCGCAGAGTCTAATGCGTAAAGTACACCGCATACTATGAACATTTCGCCCACCTATAATTCAAGTATTATTTAGTGAGACAATTTTATTTAGTGTAAATAAAATACTCATGCTTTTTTAGTTTTATTTTGACAGCCAATCTCCTAATAGATTACTACTGCCATTGTCGAGTAGGTTGATAAGAGTAATATTACAAGATGGTGGCCATCTTGTTAGAAATTTCCAGGGAGGTTTTGTGGCATGTCAGAATCCATGCTCAGTGTCATTATTTCTTATCTATTTTATTTGTAATAAACAAACTATATTACGAAGAATACCACCAACTTTACAAAATTTAGAGCCAAATAACAAGATTATGAATAAAATATAAAATAAACTACATGACATTTCAAGAACCCGCCAAAATGTATTATATTAACATTTTTTTTAAATTAATTTTTGGCAACCATTCTTTTATATTAATACTGCCATTGTCGAGTAGTTCATAGTATTACAAGTTCTTCCATAATATTTTCATTGTCATTGTCAAGTGAGTATCGATATTACAAGTTTCTTGATATCATTGCAATGTACTAAGAAGATGGTGGCCATCTTGTCAGAACTTTCCATGGAGAGTTTTGTGGCATCTTAAAATTCATAGTCCGTGGTATTATTTTCCATTCGCTTCACTTATGCACAATAAACAAACTATATTACATAAAACACCATCAATTTTACACAATGTAGTGCCAAATAACACAATATTATGAATAAAATATAAAATCCACTACATGACATTTCAAGAACCCGCCAAAAACTCCAAGGAATGTATTATTATTACATTTAAAGTGAATAAATAATAATGATTGTCACTCACTTGTCTATGGTTTAGCGAGATATTCCAGATATAATCTATGTTAAGACTGTCTTTGTTTGGATCGAAACTGAGCTGAAAACAAACGATTTATTTTTTAAATCACAATATATGTTAAAAATCTTTCTGTGTCCCAAACGTTTGTATGAACATTTCTGAAAAAGTGCTATTGTTCGAAAAAGTACATGTTTACTGGATCAAAAAAACATAACACTATAAGTAGAAAAATAAATCTTCTAAAATAAACTTTTCATTTTAGCTCGGAGTCGGTCGGGTAGATGCAATGAACTATGTAAAGATACTTTCGTCCACAATAAAACCACAAAAATTTGTACATAAAGTTAGGCAACGTATCTTTTATAAAAAAAAGTGTGTGTACTTATGTACACGCGTTATACTTCTTTGACGTAACAAGATAAAAATGTTTTCAAATATTTTATCTTCCGCCTTATTCCACGTTTGTAGAAAAAACGACACTAACAATAGAAAAAAGGTATTTAATACATTGAAAGTTTTAATACAAACAACAAATACAAAGAAACAGACTATAGCTAACTTCAGCTAACTTTTACGTGGGGAAATCCCTTATGGATACGCCACTCCCGCGGTCGAACTGCCGCCTCCTCCTGCCTGTCCTCCGTTGGCGGAGAGGGTCACTTTGAGGGTTCTCCTCCCGGCCCCTCTCCGCCGCCTCCTTCTGCGAGACGACTTCCTCGCAGAAGGAGGCCATTGCGTTCCACGCATCCTCGCTGCCGAGCATGGCCGCAACCACGCTCGGCAGCGAGAGATCTCCTCCTACCGCCGCAGCCAGAGTGCGGCGCTGCTCCTCCCACGCAGCACACTCAGAGAGTGTGTGCTGCGCGGTGTCCGGTTCAACGCCGCACTCGTGGCATACGGCGGTCGGCTCCCTGCGAGCTATCCGGTGCAGGTACCAACCGAAGCACCCGTGCCCGGTCAGCACCTGCACCAGACGGAACGTCAGGGAGCCCCACTTCCTCTGATTCCACTCCGGCAGGACCGGGCGGACGGCGTCGATCGTGTATCGACCGTAACGCGCGTCCGCCAGGTCCCGCCTCCACCTCTGTAACCTCTCCTCCCTCTCTCTCCCCCTCCTTTGCTCTATTTCCCCAGGAGCCAGAGGCTCCCCCGCTAGTTTCTTTACCGCCGTATAATTATATACGGCGGCAAGCACCTCCGCCTCTAGCTCCCAGGGAAGGGAACCGGCCAGTACCATGGCCGCTGCCGAGCACATCGTGCGGTAGCCTCGTATTACCCTCAGCGCCACAGTGCGCTGCGCAGCACGTAGCGCGCGAACATTGGTGGCGCTGAGGCCGTCCACCCATAACGGTGCCCCATAGGCGGCCATGGACCGCACCACCCCCATGTAAAGGCGGCGACAAGCGGCACCCGGCCCCCCCGTATTGGGGAGGAGTCGTCCGAGCGCCGCTGCCGCCCCTACTATGCGCGGTCCGAGCCCCTTGAAATGGGGCTCGAACCGCCAGCGTCCGTCCAGGGTGAGGCCCAGGTATTTCATTTGGGTCCCCACCCTGACTCGGACGCCCTCCACCTGAATGTGGGCCCCTGGAGGTGGCCCTCGCCGAGGCCCATGGAACATCAGGGCCTCGGTTTTCTCGAGAGCCACCTTAAGGCCCAATCTTCTGATGCGCCCGACCACGAGCGTGACGGCTTCCGTGGTCAGGCGCATCAATTCACCTAATTCCCGCCTTTGGGCTACGACTAGGGTGTCGCCCGCGTAGCAAATAAGGCGCGCCCCAGAAGGGAGCGCGCCGCGGAGCACCCAGTCGTAGCGCATGTTCCACAGGAGCGGGCCCAAGACCGACCCTGTGGAACCCCGCATGCCGTATGGCGCCGGACCATCCGCGTTCTAGCGTCCACGAAGGCGACCTCTCTCCCGTCCAGGTACGCCTCCAACAGCCGCCGCAGGTACGGGGGCACTCCGAAAAAGTGGAGCGCCTCCCGTATAACACCATGCGGCAGACTGTTGAAGGCGTTGGCGATGTCCAAGGACACCGCCAATACTCTTCCGCCCTCAGAGGTCGTCTCCGTGGAGACCTGTTTTAGGAGGGTCAGGGCGTCCAACGTGGACCGCCCTGACCGGAAGCCGAACTGCGCGTCCGACACGTTCGGCCCCACTTCCTCAAGATGCCGGACGACCCGGGAGGCAACGATCCTCTCGAGCGCCTTCCCGGTGTCGTCCAGCAACACTAGAGGCCGGTACGCGGACGCAAAAAATATATCAGCCCTGCGTCACTCTAGGCTTTATTTGCTTTACTATCTCATATAATTATATCATTTTATACATGTGTGAACTTTTAAATGGCCATATGTTAATATTTTCTTAAATTACAATCCTATGATTTAATCCTCAAGATGTACATTCAAGTATTCAAGATCTTTATCGATTTTTTCATTATAATCAGCTGATATCATTAAATGTTATAAAAACAACGAATCCGGATATACTAGATTAATATTCCACTACCCTTAAACATTCGATCACTACGGTCTTTAAAAATTAATGCAATTATGATACCTAACATTATTTCTTTTGCTAATTTCTTCACATTATTCACTAACCTTAGCTACTGCTGTGTTGTTACTGTCTTCTATAGAATATATAGCCCAAAGTCCGTTGTCATCAGCGCTGAAATCCACCTGCAAAACATTTGACAATTGTTTAGCTTATAAAGTTTCATTATAATCTGAATCAGGAATAAAGCTCTTTTTTGGGATTTATGTAGATTAATTTGTTATTCTTCTACGTTTTCACTATGTACAAAGAAACGTAATATTTAGAAATGACAGAATATTTGCAAACTTTCCTTGTTTCATGAATGTAAAAGGATATGCGTAAAAAACGTATAATTCATCTATGGGCGTTAAACTTTTAGGACGATACAAAGGTTTAAGAAAGATGTTTGTCATTAAATTATAGTACATGAAAGGTAATAATGGAATAGTAAAAAAATATTTTACAAGGTGGTAGAGCCACGCTGAATCTATTACTGGTTTCAACACAAATGGGTCAGCTCGTAACAGTGCTTGCATTGTTGCTTTTCGTTTGATCAGTGAGAGCGCCATAGGATTACCTCCCCTACCGTTCCCCCTTTCCTTCCTCCTTCTCCCCCCCACACAGGATGGCAACGCACTTGCCACTCCCCTGGTTTTGCAAGTGTCTATGGACGGTGGTGATCGCTTAACGTCAGGTGACCCACCTTTTCGTTTGCATCTTATGATATAAAAAAAAAAGAAGATCAACCATGATGTGGGAAAAATGGCGTGGATATCTTAGAGCGAATTATTAGATCAACGTTACCAACATGGAAAATAAGAAGCACTTAAAAGCGAATCCAACGGATGGAGGAATTGATAAATAGTGTTTCTTATTATTCCCAAAGTTTAAAACTATGCGATACAATATTACAAAAAGTCGTTGTTATATTATTACGAGTATTTACAGTTTATTACAAGTAATAAACAATACAGTAAAACAACAATACTGAAGAGGTTGATCATAAATTGTGTAATACAAAATATGTATTACACAAATTCTCAAATATAAATAAATCTATCTAGAAATATGGACCGTAAACTATAAAAAAGTTAGTTGAAAATTGATAGATTATACATGATCATCGCTGCCACTTAAACTAAGTAATCCTGTCTTTTAGGTTGTATAAATAAGAAGCGAAATAGGTTTGCAAGGATTTTCCTCTTATCTTATAGAAAACATAACTAGTGATAAATGCAAGTAGGAGTTAAAAGATTTGACCTGATTGTGCTGAGCAGTGTACAGTCTGCCATCAGCGTGAGGCAGTTGAACCGATTTGATTCTACTCTGTGTCAAGTCGTAACGAATGATTTCTCCAGGATTCCCAGACTCGTTTGCTTGATAGAAGAAAGAACCTCCGTATACTATATGACCATTGCCCTGGAATAATATGATTAGCAGATTGACATTCACTTTGTAAATTTTACAGGGTACATTTATATTTCATACTTAATGAATATTCTTCCGAAGATGATAGCCTAAACGAAGAATAATTCTAAGTTGAACGCACTGTAGTAGATATTCAACACAAAATTGATAGGTAGCTAGAGAAGAAGAGATTTTGTTGCATATCACTTTTGAAGTTAGTTCAAACTTTGACCATTAAGGCAAATTTACAAATATTGCACATATGTTTGTCACTTATGACGAAGTGGCACATCACTACGTATAATAAAACAAAGTCCTCTGCTATGTTTGTCTGTCTGTCTGTCTATTCTTATTAAACTCAAAAACTACTGAACGGATTTTCATGCGATAGATGTAGATAAAGTGATTCATGAGGTATATAATTTGGCAAGAATTTTTATTATCAGGGCGAGACAACGTCCACCGGTCCCGCTAGTTCTTTGTAAATTACTTATTAATAACCTTACATTAGAGTAACTTGAGGAGCAATGTTCTTTGTATCTTTTGATCTAGATGTCATAAACTGTGTATTTAAAATACCTGTTTTCAAGGATTTGTCATTTCGAAACGAAAGTCATTCTTAATCCTCCTATAAATAGACTACTATCTACAAAAGATTAAATACAGCAGTGATTAGACTTACAAAGAATGGTTTCTGGAGTTTATGAAACTCGTCCACATTATCCGCTTTGAAGCTTGCCTTACTTCTGTATTCCCTAAGTCTTTCAACGTCGTTCTCTTGAGTTGTCCATAGTTTTTCTCTCTGTAATCATAAATTTAATATGATGGAATACTTTGATTATGTGCCTTTCATTTTGCACACTAGTTAGTTAACTATTATTGTGACAGCTCTTATTTTTAATTTACTGTCTTAACTACACTATAATAGTATTCTGTTTTGTTTATTTAATCTTAGATATGAGAATCCAATAATTAATACTATAACTTCATGTTAATTTAGTTTAATTGTCATTAAATTTCAGTCATTTTTCATTATTTATTTTATTTTGTGTATTTAGTACACCAACATGAATATTATATAAAGGCAAAATTACATACTGTTAATTACAACATAAAACTACCGTGTAATTTTATGATCACAGGCATGCCAGGCATTAACATGACATGACGTATATAGGTATATTCAGTTTTAAAAATCTGTTGGACTTATTGCATCTTGGACTAGTATTTTTTTTTCAATTAAAGTGCTTATGTGATATCTTTAATTTATACCTGGACATCAGAAGCGTTTGAATCTCTCAACCAGGCTCCATACATTTCGTCTTTGTACCTGTGGTATACCGGTTTACCAATCGCGTATAGTTGACAATCTGTAATATATTTATTATTAATTTAATTTATGTACTAGTCTGCGTTGTTTCTTATCTCAACAGTCTGCTTTACGTTCAGAGGAAGAAATATAAAAAGAATAAACGAAAAAAATATACTTTGCTTTCAAAATTTCTTTGGAAACAATGTTATCCGTCTACTTTCCCTCTCCTACGCATACGCATCACACTGCATGCCCCAATTCACATACCGCTGACCGCGTAGTGCATTTAATAATCCTAGTTTTTTTTTTTAATGACTTATATTTAACTAGTGATCCCGGTGGACGTTGTCTCTCCCTGGTAATAAAAAAAAACCTTGACAAATTATATTATATCTAAACCTTCCTCAAGAATCAATCTACCTACTGATGATGGTCGGGGGTCTTCGCCTCATTGAACAGGTCCGGCTGACGAGAGAAGATAGCTGGGGCGGCTATCCAAAGTGATTAGCGTAGAACGATCCTTTACCGTCCCAACAAATACGGTCTGTCGGTACACCGTGGGGTTTTAGTCCGTGTGAGTTAGCCATAACCCGCTCTCTTTCCCGGGAGGGCAGGTTTCTTGCTTTAATTACTCAACCGATCATCATGAATTTCGCATACACATTATCAGGGATACAGAAAAGAACATAGGCTACTTTACATTCAGAAAAAAGTACTGTTCTACAGGGATATGTCAAATCCCAAGCGAGCAAAGCCGCGGGAAAAGTTAATAGTATCGTGTAGTCAAATAGAGTGGCAATGAAGATGACGTCTGAGAAGAAATCAGTAAGGGTGTTGGCCGCTCGTGGTCCTTACTTACTGGTATTCCTCCGAGGTTTGCTCCCTTTGGTTCCATTCATGGGAGTTATAAGCAGTTCCGTGCGATCGCATCGAGGACACGACGGGCAACTTTGCACTTGGCACAGCTGTTCGTAAGATGTCAAAATGGGCGGACGAGAGCCATATTCCATCGGTTCTTGTATCTGTACCTGTTGATTTTGACCGGGATCTGCCGACAGATATATTCTCTGAGTTGATTTCACTTCAAAAATTTAGTCCATGATGCCAGAATTGCATTCATTTTAATCGATGTATGTTCAAATCCTTGAAATCAGTTAGACCTTTCGGTGAAGGAAAAACTCCTGATGAAAGGTAAACATGCTAAACCGACAGGGGACTGGGTCTTAAGTACAGTTACCGGAACACTCCAACAGATGCTTGACGACAAATGTTCAACTTGAGGCCAGGCTGACTTAGAAAAAGCCCTACCATCATCATCATCACCCATGGTTTCATTAAGATATTTCCTTCACTGAAAGCTTGAACTGAGTTGCAAGGATTCAAACAATTGTCGATTTTTTTTATATTGTAGCACGGCAAAATGACTGCACTGTGTCTGATGGTAAGCACAGTACAATACAAAAACAATGGCGACCACCGAGTGACACATTATCCATCGCCGGTCGCCGCTGTCATGTCGGTCTGTGAAAAGCCGGATATGCACAGGCTGTGTGCTTAGTGTGAGTTTTTGTACACACTCGAACGCTTTAACGTTCACTATGGTTTGTATGGGATTTTAAAAGCGCCATCTAGTTGCTCGCTTGTCAGACATCGTTTGTGAGTGCGAGTTTTGTTTGTTTACTTTATAGGTATCAAGTTTCGAAACGCGAGTATGCGCGAGTACGTAAAGGCGCGTAAGTGCTTATTTGCGAGTGCGAGTTACAATGAAGTGCCATTTTGACGTTACAAACCGAAACATATTCATATTTACGCTAGTATATGTTTCACTGTGATTTTTGTCGTGAAAAGTTTGGCTTTGTAGCGTAAAAGTGTTTTTATAGCATAAATTATATAGGAGTACGTTATTTTTTGTGTTGAAAATGTTCAAAATACTTAGAGCACAAGATATAAGTAATAATATGGCCATTGTTCATATAATTTTGTTTAAATTGGAATATAGTAGTTATATTATTTAGTAAAAATTGTGTCACCCTGCTCATAAGTTGTCTGTTGAAAGATATCAATTTGAAACAAATTGTAACTAGTTTTATTTATTACAGAAACTCTTGAATATACTATATGTATATACATTTTAAAATAAACAAATACACAGAAATTACTATGGATATATGTTTAAAATGTTAGATTTAAAATATACATTACATACATGCATTATTCATGAAAGTACTTTTGCTACCCCTATTAGCTCCTGATAGGATCCAGACGTATGTGTATTAAGCACATTTTGTAGAGATCACGATTATTGCACTTATATGATAAAAAGTCCACTTATTAAGATCAAGAATATTTACCTTTATTTTCAATGTAACTCGTAGTTATGAAGACTTTAGATTTGTTTGTCGTATAAGTTCTTTACACAAACACTGTAATGCTTTCTTTTAAATAATATAACTATATTCCAATTTAAACAAAATTATATATCTATAATTGGTACATATATGTCCTAACATACAGATGAATATATTTATTAATTCTTTCAGGTTTCATTGTAAATGCTGTGATTAGCTGTATTGATGGTAGTCATTTCATTGTGTTTGGACCTGCTAAAGAAGATGAACATCTTTATTACTATTGTGAACACTACCAGTCTCTTAAATGGATAAATGGTAAATATTATGTTAACTTAAGGAAATGATATGTATTAGAATGCTATAAATAACCTGCAAATATTTTTTTCACATATGATTGGGTTGATGAAAACCATATTATAGGTTATATGACTTAGTTATATGGGATACAATATAGTCAACTATATAACCATATAATTATTGCACTAACATGGGAAAACGGTGTGGCTTTTGCTAATATATATATAATATGTCTGACATGGGTGTATCTAGACAAATTGCCAGTGCATTACTTAGAATAAACAAATAAACCGGGAAAACAAATGTTTTTTCACCATATACTTTGTAATTGAAATAGGAAAATTTAATTCCATTATTTTTGATATCAATATTTAATTCCATAATATGTATGAAAAAAAATTATTGAAGATAAATATTCTATAATTGTATTTTATTTATATAGCAAATGAATGTATTATTTCACAGTAATAATATTGTTTAATTTTTTAGGAGATTGGCTTCCCACTACACCCTTTTTTGAAGATTCTAATTGTACATACTACTACTTGCACAACAGAGGCTAATTATGGAGAAAAGCATACAAGGGCTGAAATATTCATGAAAAATGCTTGTACAAGACTAAAGAACCAATAACAATGTTTGAAACTAGCAGTTTATCATTGTGAACTGTAAAATATAGCAGAATGAATTCAGGCTGGTTGTGTCGCACATAAAATGCTGGTTATATTTGGCATTATAGTATCATAGGAAGAAGAATGTGACACTAATCATGAAATTATTTCTAGTCCTACGGAGACAGTAAATAGCTCACAATATTTAATTGGCAGAAGATTGTTAAGGGATAAATTATTATGCAGAGTAGAACAATAATAAAATGTCATCATTCAAAAAATGTATTATATAATGTCATTATAAATAAAATAAAAATAGTTTTTACTGATAATTTCTATAATATACATATGTTGATTCTAATAAATCTAAAGAACTCAGTCTTGTGTTTGCACCATTTATTTCTTAATTTCTTCCTGTTGCAACCTCATTTCCATATAATCATGACATCACTGAATTAAAGTCTCCACTGCTCTTTCCATTTTTTTTTTCTCTTTTTCAAGTCTTCTTGTGTTCTCTCGCCCTTTTGTTCAATTTAACTATACAAGTTAAAAAAGCCAACTCTTCCTTGGGCCTTAATAAGATGCCCGTGTCTAAAATATATAAATAGCATTATAACAACAACACAAATTCAATAACATTTTACGGCAAATGTAATAACCTCAAACACTTACTGTTTCATATAATTTCATCTAATGTCATTGATTAGTTTACATCTTTGTGTAACGAAATTACCGATTTTGTGTACATAAATGTAGTACATTTTGTCTAAAAAGTATAATTTGTAGGAATGTAACATTCACAAATCTAACAAGTAAATAAACAAATCTGCGTTTGTTTACGTAACCCGCCTAAATCGATGCGTAGCTAGTTTTGTTGAAGAGTATATTGTTTATACAAACTTTTCAATTTGGTCGGGGTATCATATGACGTTAACATTGCCAACATAATAAACACAAAATAATCATTTTATACGGTGAGACAACGTCAAACGAATCGCCAACACAAAATGAACTCACACTCGCATGTACTCGGGTCTCATTACATTTCCCGTAACCTCGGTAATCGCATAGTTAAAGTTATTGGATACATTTTTGCAAACTCACACTAAGCACCTGATCCCGAAACGCGACCCGCAAAAGCGAATCAAATCAAAAATCAAAGCGAAACGGGCTTTTTCGCCATATACCTACATGGTGGTTGCGACCCAGTCGGGCTGTAAAAACCCTACCACCCCGCAATCAACGTGGAGTCCGAACACGCTATCAACTAACCCATTATCGCTTAAAGATATTCGGTGTTTGATGAATAACATCGTGGAATGATTTCTTGTTAAGGATATTTGGTTAACTATCACTCTTAATTCTAAAATATGTCGCAAAGCGTATAAACACAGATGCTTTACAGCAGTTGCCCATTAGAGTCAGTCCTTAATCCATATTGTTATTTAACGTCAGGAACTACATGCCCAAAATTAATGTATTGATTGTTAATTTCTAATATACATTATCATATAATTAGCTGATGTTTTTGTAGAGCATGCAGTCGTTAATCTCAAGGCATTTAACCGGCTTGCAGTTACTGTGACTCTTTTACTTGCATCTAAATGCTTTCTAATCTTCTAATCTTTGTGCGACCTTATAATATGCTCATGTAACGCGTCTAGGAAGGTTTTTAACGGTGATAGAGCCACGCTGAAACTATTACTGGTCAGCATAAATGGGTCGGTTCGCCCGGGGTAGTACCATCCTTTCGCAGAAAACCGACGTGAAGTAACAGTGCTTGCGTTGTTGCGTTTCGTTCGGTCAATGAGAGCGCCGGAGGCCCATCTCCCCTCCCCTCTCCCTCCCCTAACCATTTCCCCCAAAGGATGGCAAACGCACTTGCGACTCATCTGGTGTTGTTGGTGTCCATGGACGATTGTGATCATTTAACATCAGGTGATCCAACTGTTCGTTTGCCATCTATTACATAAAAAAAAAAAAAACAAAAAAAGGCAAGTGAATCGTATCAAATTCTGACTACCTCTCTCTCTCTCAATATATTGTTATTTCTAAATATATCTAAGCGAAAATGATAAAATTGAAAAAAAAAAACATCCATTACAACAATGTATCTTATGTTAATTAATTATGAATTGTGTTTTATTTTAGTAATATCGATATTTTACTTAACCATGATAATATTGTAACCAGTGAACGTCTTTTCTGGAAATTATTGTTATTTCTTTGTCTCATAAATCAAAATTAAAAATACTTTATACGATTATAAGAAGAACGTCGTCGAGGAGAACCGGCAAGAAACTCGATCTGGTTTATATTTTTAACTCCATATCATATTACAAACACTTTTAGTGGATGCACAGAGAGAGGTGTCACCTCCAGACATCACCATCGTTCACATATCGATCCATGCTATAATAGCCTTGTGACACTAAAACGCGTTTGACATGGCTTAAACTTACAGTCCGGCAAATTGGAAATATGCTTTGGGGCTTTGTTGTAAAACTAATGCCCGTTTTCACCAACGCTTCCTTAACGTACCCTTAACTAAGGGATCCTTAAGCTAAAGTGTCCCCTAAATCAGCTACTTAACTTATTTCGTTTTCACCATGCTAAGGGCTACTTACTAAGGTAGCACCTAGTTAAACGTCAGTTTTTTCATCAAACCAGTATTGAAGCAGGCGGAACATGTGCTGGTAACAATTTCAATGCAAAAGTTTTATGAATTTCTTATAAAAACAACACAAATACAATTTTAAAATAAAATGAGTGTAATAATAACCCAAATATGTTAAAAATAAAATTAAATCCGTTTACTGTTAGTTTAAAAAACGCTGTTTATTAATTTCTCGGTTTGTCTAGCTACCAAAGTAACGGAAAACTCAAATATCTCTTTATGATATATAAACGAATTAACTACAAATTCAATTTGACATGTTCGTAAAATAAACATCACTTAGCACTAAGGGCTCGAATTTCCGTCCCCTAAAATTTAGGTAACCCTTAGGGTCTTAGGTGACTCTTAGACGTTGGAGAAAACGAAATCTCCCTCAGTGGACACTTAAACGTGTTTTAAGTGTCCCTTAAATTTAGGAAACGTTGGTGAAAACGGGCATAACTCTATTACTTAAAAGAACTGTTACTGGTTTTACAGAGTCCGAAACATGGGACGACTATTTGTCATAGTTTCTACTATTGAGATCATGCTTGTCTTTTATGAAATCCAGCTTTTCGAGTACCATGTGTTCAGTCATTTTCAAAGATAAGTGGAACAAAATATACGTCAATTTTATTTATGAATAAATATTATTATGTAATTATTGGCAATTAATTAAAAAAACCAAACCTACACATTAATCGAATGTGACCCTTAACGGTTTGATTATTCAATTCGTTTTTGGCTACGCAGCTGTACTGCCGTATGTCATTGTCTCTGACACCCGGAATTTCCAACTTCATGATCCATCGCCACGGGTCCGCTGTCGGAGTGACCTCCGTTTTAAACCTGGACCCTTCCAAGGTAACACCATCGACCTCCCAAGCGAGCACTGGTTCAGGCCACGCTTGTATCTACAACATAGTGAATATAACGAATCAATATACAGTAAAATATTTAACGAATACAAACAATACATACATACTAAAGTCAAACATCGATCAATAACACTATCGAATAGTAAATATTATAAGAATAACTTATAAAGTAACTTCATTTTAATAACCGATATGAAGATACTGTTACTATCAAAATAGACCTAGGCTGCTTATTTTTTGGGTTTGATTAACACTTTGTCATATTTTTATACATCTTTAACAGATACTGTAATTATCTTGATAATAAACTCACCTCGCATTCAATTTTAGCGGTCTTATTGTATACATATACTCGATTATTTGGCACTCTGATATAGGGGCTGACTGGGAAAGAAAAATGAAAAATCAATCATTATTATTATTTATAAAAGTCTTATTTGATCCATAGTAACATATTTTGTTTTTGCTTTTAAGTGGTATTATTTAATTTGTACTTATGAATTTTTTTAGGTAAAATTCATCCCTTCACCCAAGAGACTTCACCACAACGAACGGGCTTGCATTGTTCTATACTTTGTCGTCTCGTCGGTCCGTCTTGTAGACTCCCAAGATTGCCCATACTGCGTCTAGTGTGTGGTTACCATACCTTCTAAAGTCCTCCTCCTTTTTATAGATTGTATATAAACTCTCAAGAAGTTTAGGAATTATTTAAGAACTTACAGTGTACTTCAACTTCTGTGGTTTGGTTAGCAGAAGGCAGCATTCCATTATTTGCCAAGCAAACATACTTGCCGGTGTGCCATCTTGAAACGTTGGGGATGTTTAACACATTCCCACTTACAGAAGCGTCTCGCCATGATCCCTGGATAAAAAATAAATAAATATATGTATAAATATTTATACAAATAGGCAGTGGGGAATAATTAAGAATGTCCCTCCCCCAGAAGACAAAATCTCTCTCCTCTGTCTCTCAGCCGATTTTTTTCATTCTTCTTTTATTTTTAACTATTGGCCAGCTTTAGTGTTATCAATAAAAACAATTGAAAACGGTTGCTTTTTCACTATGGTGGAAGTTCGACTACTCGATGAGAACTCGCATATATAATTCTTCCATTTTCGTTTTGGACATGAAGCTATTTTCTTCAAAAATCTCTAAGATTTAAAGAACATGTTTTATCTTCGTTTAGAACTTATTTAAGTACTGGATTCCATTTATTTCTAACAACACACCACTTAACTTGATTCATTTACAAGAGGTATCAGCATAAAGACAGAAAAAATCAATTAATTGGTAAAAGAATCAATTTTAAAATGAAACACAGGAGGCAAAAATTGTAATATATAATCCTTTAAAATGTTAACTGTAAAACGTATGTTATGATCACTGAAAATCTCTATTATCTAAAATAGCTAAATGCGAGATTAATTAATTAGCAAAAGTGAGTAAAAAAATTAATTACGTATTTTATAGACAAAATGTATGAAGAAATGAGATAATTAAGTTGAGAATTTGTTGCCAAATATATCTTGAAGTGTGCTTATGTTTGCACTGTGAGCAAGTTCTGTTCGTAAAACGGGGTAATAACCCCATCGTTATTTAGTATTCCTTGAGATTGTGGTCAGCCCTAAACTGATAATTGAAAAAATAAAGGTAATCGTAACTTTAACCTTACATCTTCCAAGTAATATCAATTGTAATAAAATATTGGGATACTAAAACCTGTAGAGAATAGAATATGATTTAAATAAAAATTACGGAAATTGATTTATGCCCGGTTTCTGAGATCCTCGGGTAAACTACCAATTGTTATTGACTCAACAAAGTTATCCATAAGATAAACTGTCAAATAGCCTGTTTTAGTGACATTTATCGTATGATTGTGTATTCAGAAATGCAATTTAACAAGTTATCGAACCGATAACGCTATTGAACAGATAAACTACGATTAAACAACCTCTAAAACCGGGCATTAGTGGTTTTCGAGTTATAAATAGATTAACATATAGACAAACGGGGGACATATAAGGATAAGGGTGTAACTAAAATTAAGGCTGGTCTATTAACATAATAAACAGAGCTACCTGTATAACTGCGGTACCATCAGCACGGCGCCACTCCACCGCGGGTTCAGGACGACCCATCGGGTTACAGGTGATGCGAAGAGTCTCAGTTTCACGTACTATCACTCGAGTTTGATCCTCTTGTATAACATTATCATAATAAATTACAATAGCTTATTTACCATAGTCAACGTTTTTCTCCAATGTAAGTAAGGAAACCGAACGTTTGGGAATAATCTCACAGTAGGTACTACTGGTAGATAGCGCAGAAAATCATATCAATATATTTTTCAGTGTATTTGCCAATACGATATGAAGTAACGTGGTATGGTCTTTATTGAGACGTTTACAGACTGATTTTAATCGGTAAAGAAAAAATTTCGTCTACCACGTAATTTAAATTAAATAATAACTTTAATGAAACAAAAAAAATGCTGAAAAACGAGCAGATGGGTCACCTGATGTTAAGTGATCACCACCGTCCATAGACACTTGCAACATGAGGAGAGTCGCAAGTGTTGCGGGGTGTTTTGGGGGGGGGGGGGGAAGGAAAGGGGAAAGTGGAAGGGGAGGGGAGGTGGCTCTCCAACGCTCTCACTGATCGAACAAAACGCAATAATGCAAGCATTGTTACTTCACGTCGGTTTTCTGTGAGAGGGTGGTACTACCCCGGGCGAGCCGACCCACTCAAGCTGAAACCAGTAATAGCTTCAGCGTGGCTCTACCACGTATATGCATATAATTTTGTGCAATTAGATAAATTAATATTGTTAATAATTTTAAATCCTTCTACTGTCTGTACGACTAAATAGTGTCTAGTATATGATGTTTACGGTCTATAATAAATTGTAATGTGATAAAGTTATTTGGTTTGCTCTTATTTTGATAAAATACGATAACTTTGTGACATTATAATAACAATTAGATTATTTGTAGACAGACTTAAGAAATCATATATATAAGGAACTTTTTAAAAGGCAAGAAATGTCTCTAACTTAGAATGTAAAGGTATAAAATTATACGAAAGAATGGATTGCGGTATTAAAAAATACTCACGAGCAAATGTAGGAGGTATAAATAATTCTTTCTCCATCGTATAGTTGTATATAGAGAGGCCAGGTCTTCCTGGTGAACCGTCGCGGCCATCATTGCCGCGTTGCCCTTTAGGACCTATAGGACCGCGGTCTCCTTTAGGGCCACGAATACCTGGAGGTCCGGGCGCTCCAGCTCTTCCTGAAATAATGAAAAAGCAAATACAACGAACCTCGATTACATTTAATTTTCATTTTGATATGATTATGCACTCCTAGTGACACTAAACTGGAAATGGAACTATTATTCGAATGCAGTATTAGGCACTTAACGATAGATTCTAAACTCGATGGAGTTACACATTTAGGTAAACAGTAGAAATTATCCATCATCAGATAAGTTCATTTGATATCATAGAAAACTGTGTAGAGAATTAGGTTTAGGTCTATGAGGTTATGGGTACGTATTTAAGACGTACATTCGTACAGTATAAGGCATAAATCTTCCCGCAATGTACCAATTTATATCAGGAGTTATATCACTAATGATATTACTAGCTAAATATTAAAAATGAAGGAAGTTCTGGTAATCCCCCGGACGAGCCAACCCATTCATGCTGGAACCAGTAATAGCTACAGCGTGGCTCTACCACCTACACCTTAATAGAACTTCCTTCATTTTTAATATTTAGCTAGTAATATCATTAGTGATATAACTCCTGATATTACCACCCTATCACAGAACACTGACGTGAAGTAACAGTGCTTGCATTGTTGCGTTTCGTTCTGTCAGTGAGAGCGCCGGGGGCTCACCTCCTTTCCTCTTTCTCTTCCCCTTTCTCCTTTCCCTGCCCCTCCCCCATACACAGGCTGGTAACGCACTTGCGACTCCCCTGGTGTTGCTAGTGTCTATGGACGGTGGTGATCAGGTGACCCACCTGTTCGTTTGCCTACTTTTGACATAAAAAAATGTGTCCAAGTTTTTTTTTCGACTATGCTATTGATCTAGCCAGGTCTTAACAGCTTCACTGGACTACTAAGGCGAGCGCTTAAGGCACTCAGCCGATTTTATTTGACAACTAGCTCAAGGATGCACGGCACACCTCGGCTGGGGATGTTGCCCGATACATGCAATTCGCGACTTTTTTTTTTTACGTGGGGAAATCCCTTATGGGTACGCCTCCCTCCCGGGGGAGAGGGTGGGTTATGTCCGAGTCGCACGGACTAAAACCCCACGGTGTACCGACAGACCGTTTTGTGGGGGCGGCAAGGGATCGTTCAAGCTAATCAACCTTGTAGAGCCGCCCCCACGGTCCGCCCGGCGGAAGGTGACCGCCGGGCTCCTACCTATAGAGGGACAGACCGGGTACACACCGGCTGCCCCCCCTCGTCCGCCGGACCTGTGCAATGAGGAGATGGGCCCCCCGGCCCATCCCCTCAGGTCCGGCTACGGTGGCAGGAGGAGTTGGGCGAAGCGCCTTCTCCTCCTGCCTGTCCTCCTTTGGCGGAGACGGCCACTTTGAGGGTCTGCCTCGCGGGCCCTCTCCGCCTCCTCCTTCTGCGAGATGACCTCCTCGCAGAAGGAGGCCATCGCTCGCCAAGCCTGTTCGCTGCCGAGCATGGCCGAAACCACGCTCGGCAGCGATAAGTCCGTTCCCACGGCCGCCGCCAGGATGCGGCGCTGCTCCCCCCACGCAGCACACTCAGACAGCGTGTGCTGCGCGGTATCTTCCTCAGCGCCGCACTCGTGGCAGGCGGCCGTCGGCTCCCTGCGTGCGATCCGGTGCAGGTACCACCCGAAACAACCGTGTCCGGTGAGTACCTGCACCAGTCGGAACGTCAGGGAGCCCCACTCCCTGGCAGTCCACTCCCGCAGGACCGGGCGGACGGCGTCCACTGTGAACCGCCCGAACCGCTCGTCCGCCAGGTCCTGCTGCCACCTTTCGACGGCGTCCCCCCTGAGACGCCGTCTCTCCGCCTCTACCTCCCTGGGAGCCGGAGGCTCCCCCCTACGTTTCCTCGCCGCCGTGAACTCGTACACGGCGGCGAGAACTCCTGCCTCAAGCTCCCAGGGCAGGGAGCCGGCGAGCGTGAAGGCCGCCGCCGAGGATACCGTCAAATGTGTTTCAAGGTAATTCATACATATATGAGTTGTTGAAACATATATGTGTACCAAGTATACATACCTCAACAACTCTTATATATATTTCGTATCGGATTATTTTGTAAGTTTCAGTTTGAAAAGGGGAAAAAAATAAAACCTTTCCACTTTCATGTGTAATATGTGTAATAATGTGTGGAGGTGATATGTGTAATGTTGTCGCAGTGATGTAAGATTTTGTGTCACTGTATCGCGCGAGATGTCCAAGTGTTCCATGTTAAACATTAAAGAATGTTTTATGATGTAAAGGTTGGCTTTAAATTAATGATAAACATGCAAATTTAGCCACATTGAAGAGATTTTTACCATCTTTGCCATCCTTTCCGTTCTTCCCCGGACTACCATCCTTGCCCGGCATGCCATCATGACCGTCTTTCCCTGGTGCTCCATCAGCGCCGTTTCGACCAGACATTCCATCAAGTCCGGGCTCCCCTGGTACTCCATCTCTACCATCAAGACCAGGGTTTCCTGGGAATCCTCTTTCACCTATCAAAAAATGGTTGTACCTATTTGATGAACCCATGTTATAAATAGAGTCAATATATAAATATTGATTGAGAATTAATATTTGATACACAATAAAGCGAACAAGTATCCATAAAGGCAATAGGAAAAGGAGAAACGATATAAGATTGTTGACACAAACGACGTGTGATGATAGCATTGACTTGTCTCACATTTATTTTATTGCCTCCTATCTAAAAATGATGCACTGCTTTTGATTATAAAAAAATAAGTTTGGTTAACATGCAGGAAATAACCTGTCAATAAACAAAAAATATAAAAAAAAAATATTCTTGCTAATACATGACAATTTATTATATCGTATAATTGAGGTTATGTCGATTATTAATTTTACCTTTAGGTCCAGGTGAACCAATGTGACCCCTCGTTCCAGCGTGTCCCGGGATTCCGTGTGCTCCAGGTTCACCTTTATCACCTCTAGGACCAGGCAGACCAGGCGGCCCTTTCGGTCCTTGCACACCAGGAGGACAGTATTCCTGGGTCGCTTTGCAGAATCCTTGGACTACTTTGTACTATAATTCAATTGATTATTTACTTTTTAAGATTTTGAAGCGCTGATGGCTCAATGATTTTTCTGATGACGGTTCTTCTGATACAACGACGATTGCGTAGTAAATCGCGAACATAGGTTTGAATTCTTGCAAATGGGTTGTTATTTTGAAGAAATATATTGTGATAAACCCATAGCACTATGGCTAGATAAGTAGCTAGCGGTCACCTTCAAGTTAAACATCGGTTGTCAAGAGCCAGTAACTCTAGGCTTAATATGTTTACGACCTTGGACTACATCATCAATTAGGTGGTATTTCGATCAACCGCTAAAATATATATGAATAATAAGAAAAATCTTTACACTGTAAATACTTGTAGCTACCGAGTATTTCATCCTCTTTGGCAGGCTGGCTGAAGCTTTTGTATATAATGTAAGTAGAATGTCGTTCAAACAATTGAAGAAACAAATGAAATAACGCGTGTCCATATTTTACCTTATATGGTCATATGAATTAATAGTCTATTTTACGCACTCCGAGTATTATTATTACGCTGTCCGTGTCAGTCTAGACTTCTATAGCAGTGAGCCCAAAGTTACTACATAAATTTTACTAATATTTGTAGATTCACTGAATTATTTAATACAAGGTAAGTCATATATATCGAATGTAAATAAAAATTCTTACTGGAATTCTGGAGTAGCTCGTTAACCAAACCCAGGTATCGCCACCAGGTGCTGGACCTTTCGCTCCCGTTTTTTTCATTTCTATTGCATCCCTTTCTTCTAACTCACTACGCATTTTAGGATTGAAAAATTCAACATGCGGTGTTACTGTGTTATCTTCTTGAATCGCTGAAGGTTTCTGAAAATTATCTTAATAATTTTTTTTGCGAATATTAGGATCACGCAGCATGAATCTAATGTGTTGTTGTAAAAATGATGTTTATAAAGAAAGATTATTGTTGATAATTGAAGAAGCATCTAGAATATTCTGCAGATGCGACGAAAAGATTCATACTAAAAATTATTGCAGCATGAAGGGACACGGATCCGTAGAACATACGTATACATTGAAAAATTACCTCTCGAAGTATTGTATTATAAATAAACAAGAAAGTTTTATAAATACCATCTCTTGAAACTTTATTCTTCCTTTAATTATTATCGGTGTCATAATTCAATTTTTAATTACGTTCTAGAGGGTTCTACCCGTCATTTCTATTTGAAATTATAAGGGATTTACGACGCGGCCCAGGGCAGTTTTATTCTGAGCATCGAAAAGAATACGAGAAGCGATAAGCGAAAAAATCTAGAATAGGACTATAATCACACTAAGAAGTACTATATACTTTTGTATGTACGAATAGGAAATGAAAGAAATGTCTTTCACTAGATACAGCACTTAAATACCTACTAGGTATAAATAACAGCAAACATAATTTTACTGTGAATTAATTTAATGGAACATTTGGAATTCAATATTCTTAGATTTATTTTTTAACCTAAACCAAATGATCTCCTATTGTTCCGAATTTTAAGAATGTAAATCATCAAATAGTTTCCAATAGCCTTTGATAATAGGTTACTGGGTAGAGACTTCTGGTATGAAAACGTTTGAAGTCTCTATTACTTTAACCTACAAATTGTCTACTATAAAAATTAGGATTGGATCTTTAACAGTTTTTCATTGGAATAACTTTTAACATCAACCGAAACCTAAACGTACAGTAATTAACTATTAAGTCGAGGTTTATTTATTATGCTTGGAATACTGATAACCTAAAATATATATATAACTTACCAACATAGCCTCTCTCCTTACCCTCTGCGATGTAGTTCTACTAATTTCAGATAAATAAGCATCGATCTTCTCCTCTAATTTATCTTCTACAACATTCTTTATTATATTACTAGCCTCCACATCAATGTTAATTTTATTATCTCCTACATAATTGTAAGTGTGAATTATCAATGATAGTATAGCACAGGTGCAAGCGAATACCGAAATATTCTTGCAACATTTCTGTTCTGTTATTATATCAGTCGAAAGTTTCCTTTTAACGTTTTTCATTTTTATTAGCACTTCACATTTTACAAAACACGATCCACAAGATCCAAACACTTCTATAATATCACGGCGAAGATCAGAAGACTTTCCACTATTTGAAGGCGTAAGTTACTTTGAAATTCCACAAGGAAAACATTTTGAATTGTAAAGAACGTAAATTACATTGTTTTAGTTAAAAACTTTGGACGATATGTACGGTACAATTTGGACGGGTTATCGGAGTATAATTCGGAGCAAAGCGGAGCTTCCTGTACAATACGTGTTGCACAATAGGTCCCCAGAGCCGATAAACGACAATTGTCCAGCGAGACTATTTAATGAATTCAATCGGCCAATCGACAGCATACTCTCATGTGGTATCTTTATCTTTTTATTTGCAATCAATTTTATATACATTTGTTTATTACATAGTATTATCGCTGTATTAAATTGATTTATACTAGTCATTAATTTCTTCTATTTATTGCTTATGTAATATGTACAAAATTGTTATAAGTTTCATTTGATATATTGCTGGTACTTACACCATCTTTCTCGTGTTTTGCTGCTTCATGGAAATTACATATTGTGTTTGGACTCTCTGTAGGTTGCTTTTTGCTTCACTAATACTAATTAAGTGATCACTACTTAACCGCTTTAATTCTTTCACCATTTTTTTTACTTGCGTTAAATTTTATCATGTTTGCTTAGCTTCCACAAAAATTGTAAAAATATTAAATCTGGATAATAGTTTCAAAAGTCCTCTGTCAGTAAAAGTTTTGTCCAAATTGGAGATTAACTGGAAGAAACAACAGATAGTTCAATTTTATTTATACACTAGCTTCTGCCCGCGACTTCGTTCGCATGGAATAGTTACTTTGGGCGAACGCTAACACGTAGCGGAAGCTCTCAAAAGGAAAAAAAAACGATTTTGAAACATTTGTCAGTGGTTCTCCGCTCCTTTTGGTCTTGGCGTGATGATATATAGCCTTAGCCTTCTTGGATAAATGAGCTATCTAACACTGAACGAATTTTTCAAATTGGATCACAATTTATTGAGATTGGCGTGTTCAATAAAAGAAACAAACCCTCCAGCTCTATAATATTAGTATAGATTACGACTCTACTCTCATACTTACCTCGGGCCGTCATTCAAATTACAATAACTTTTGATAGAGTGGACCGATTTTAATAAAAAAAAGACTACGTTACACATGAAGATATGCTTTATGATTTTATGATTTTATTGTGATCCCAATGCTTTAGCAGTGATGCGTATTCATACAGACATATAGACAGACAGTGAGACATTTCTAAAAATGACTGAAATGTATTTTATTAGATACTTATTCCCAGACACCTGCAACAATTTTTATCATGAAACTTGAAAAAGTACAAACACATCATATTTACATTCTTATTATATGTGTAGATATTTACTACAACATGACCTACCTTAACGAAGAATGTGGTTAGCAATACAATTTAATTTGGTCCTTGCTAATTACCATATGATGCTTTTGATACTAGAAGCCCCACCTGAGTACTAAGGGTTATTCGGATATTAGGACATACGTGACGTCTCTGTGACTCACAACAGATAGAATAAGGTTGACTTTAATACTGAGTTACAGTGATTTATAAAAAATAAGGGACCGTTAATTAATTTAAAACACTGAATTGTAGGCATTACATCTTTCGGAATTTATTAAAACTCTTATCTGTTTCTTGGTATTCTACACTGTGACTGTTAATAGACCTCTAAATCATCTTATATATATAATAACTAGTCTCTGACCGCGACTTCGTCCGCGTCGAATAGTTACTTTGGGTAAACGCTAACACGCAGCGGAAGTTCTCAAGAGGAAAAAGTACCCCGATTTTGAAACATTCTTCATTGAGTGCTCCGCTCCTATGAGTCTTAGCGTGATGATATATAGCCTATAAAAGCCTATAACCTTCCCTGATAAATGAGTTATATAACACTGAAATAATTTTTCAAATCGGACTAGTAGTTCCTGAGATTACCCCCTATAACGTCACAAACTTTACCTCTTTATAGTATTAGTATAGATAATTATTTGTCCCATCTATAATTCGGTAAAGAAAATTAACCAAAACAAATATCTAATATAATGTTGAAATTTAACCTTGGCCTACTAATCAATTTATTAACGTTATGGCTTCGTGTAACAGGCATCATCTGCCTTTATATAATTTGCTAATTGGTTCTATAAATTTGGGGTGGATACTAGTTCGATTCAAGTTGTTATATGTAGATTTATTTTTTACTATCTCTATCAAACAATAACTAAATTAATTTTGCTAATTTTAACATTTATAACAAAGAATAAGTCCACGTTTTTTTTAATTATTTATATAACACTAATAATTATTATAATGAGAGTTTCAGAAGAGAATATATTAAAATCAAAATCAATCAATCAATAAAATCAAATGAAGTCAAACGTTTGTTAAAGGGTTTGAATACCTCAAGTGACTTTAAGAAAACCACAACATGCAGTAATGGCTATTGTAAGCTATGGATATGCATAAATATTTTCATTTGAAGTTCCCACAAAGGGTCCACGCATGCGCTAAAACATCCATGTCATGGCCACGACCTGCCTCTCCAAGGTCGCTCATGTTTAGCGTCCAATTTTCTCATTACTCGTGTATATTTTCAAGAAGAGAGTCTTTTGTGTTTAGTTGTTTTGTGTCAAATGGATTTCGTACCTCCCTTGGCTGTTCAAGGTAACTTATCTAAATTGTTAATGTTGAGGTATACTGTATAGAAAAGGTGTCTTTGTCTTGTATATTGTTTTGACGTTTCTATAGATATTTATTATTTACCAAAATATACTTCGTTCAAATTGGTATTTACTTTTATGTCAATAACCCCTTTGTGGTAGATATATAGAGATTTTTTTTCATTATCTGAGTAGTTTCTTTGCTTTTAATAGATTTAAAAAATGATGTAGGTCAGTAATCTGTTTATTATTTTCAAAATTTCATAATGAAAATATATTGTATACGTATAGTATAATAGTTAAATATTACTTTTTTTTTAAATTAATTTCTTGAAGCTTTCAGTACATACAAATAGACGAGCAGAATTGAAGAGAATAAAAACGTTTTAATAAGTATTTTTTAATATTTGTATATTACATTATTCATAAAATAGTGTTAAACATTTTTGAATTTGAATTTGATTTCTTTTTATTAAACAAAATAATTACAGTTTAATTTAATTATATGAAAAACTGTATATATAATGAGTATTAAATTCCAGCATGCAGTGTACAACCGCTAGATGAATACGATGGACCTAGAGCACCGCTAGTCAGACAGGTATCTTTGGATGAAGAACGGCGTGACGACTGCCAGGGTCACTGGCGAGGATCCCACTTGCAAGGCGAGGAGGAGGAACGGGGTGTCAGGCTATTCAGGGCTCTGTTGCTGCAACATCTGAGGCTGGAGGAACTCAGACCTCCACTTTGTATGCTTACACCAGCTAACATTGATCCTAGGTTAGAAAATCCTTCAGTCCTTTTTATGTTTACACTACGTTAAACACTGTGTGTACTGTACCACTGACAACTGGTTAAGCGAGAAAACGATATGTGACAATAATTTCCAAGCCTTATTATTTTAATTCTCTCAGAATCTACAAGAACTTTAGCTTATCCAGGTTTGATGGTATTGGATATTCAGTCAACAATTGGAATCCATATTAATATTATACTATAGTTAGGATTTTTCTGCAATCGAATATTGTAAAAACTTAAAATTGTAGAACCTATACAAAGGCTTGGAGTACCACTTATTTATCTATCGTGAAACTTGTATAACTTGTGCACTGCTATAGTCCAAGGTGAAGGATGTCATTGGCAGTAGGCAATCAATTTTAAATTATCTTGAATATTGGCAGGTAGTAAATAGAGTTGTGTTTGTAGTCCGTCCGTCCGTTAATAAGGGGTCACTGCAAAGATCTTACATTAACTGAGAGGTTAATTAATATTCATAAAGATTGGAACGATTTATCTATCAGTGGGTTTTGCCAACTATATATCCTCTTCAAATCAAATAATATAAGTGTGAACATTATTGATTTGCGGTAGAAATATGAGTAAGTATTGTCACAGTTCAAACCTTGAATAGGTTCCACTAATCTGAAGTTCTCTCACTTACTTATTACTTCTTCTATTCCACTTCAAAAATCTTCAACTGAATAATTTGTTACTCTGCCTTTATGTACATCGGTATATTTAGCATTTGCATCAACCTTTTGAGGCATAGAAAATCTCTCGACTTCATTGCAATTTAATATCCGGTGATGATTTGGTGAATTGGCGCTGGAAGATGTATGGTGAACATTGCAACTCGCGACAAAGCGTTAACCAGTGCCATTTGAATATGATATTAAAGAATCTAATAAGAATACTGTTTTTATTTCAGAGGATGGTGGATGTACTGGCGTGATTGGCGAGCTCTAGAGAGAGCTGCGAAACGGTTCAGAGAGACGAAGGCTAAAGCAAGGTTAGCGGCGAGGGCTGAGCACATCCCACTCCTTAGCCTCGACGAGGTCGAATTCGAAGATATTATGCAGGAGTTATGCCAGGTAATCCTGAACAGCTTTTAGATTATATCGTAAGATTTCCACAACAACATTTAACATGTTGGTTAAAGTTAATATCTGGAAGTTAAAGTGAAATTGAGTACAATTATAAAAAAATACTAGCTGTGCCAGCCACTCCGTCCGCGTGGAACCTAATGTAAAAAAACAGTGATTAATAAGATCATCTGAATGTATTAAGTCCATTTACTTATCTATTTTTCTCTCGTACTCAAGTCACGTCGTCATTAAAGTTACAATGACTTTTGATAGATTGAACCGATTTCAATGAAATCAAGACTAAATGTTACTCGAGGATATGTTTTATGATTGATGAGGTTTTATCGTGAACGCAATACTATTGCAGTGATGCGTATTCATACAAATAGACAGCCATTTCCAAGAAATGAACGAAATGTATTTTATTACTTATTCTAAGATACCTGCAACAATTTTTTCACAAAAATCTAAAAAGTACAGAGATTAGATTTACATTCGTATTATATTATATGTATAGAAGATAAGATATGAAATTAAAGCACGTATTAGATATTTCCTGGATCCTAATCCTAATCGAAGAATGTGACCGCATACTGGATTACTATCACCTGTAAAATCTATCACCAAGCATCTGTTGGTGTGTTCCGGCAGTTGCACTTGGGAGCCAGTCCCTTTTAAGTTTTGCGTGTTTATCTTTTTAGACCCAGCGTCATTTAACATTAGATAAGATTAGGGTCAAACCTAACACCTATGAAGTATAAAAAACCAAACAGATCTGGATATAGGAGGTCATAGTAGCCTAAGAAGAGTGTTGTGTTAGGTGGAATATATAATGTGGGCGGAATACTGTGGGGTTTTAGTCCGTGCAAGTCGGACACAACCCACTCTCTCCCCGGGAGGGTGGGTATCCGTAAGGAATTACCCATGTAGTCAAAAAAAAGGTGGAATATATAATAAATAGTGATATATGTATGTGTAATTTGTTACATGATTCAGGCGTGTGCGCACGTCGATCAGCGAGCCTTATTGGTGTTAGCGTTTCTATGTGAAGTGTGTGCACGAGCAGTTAGAGTAGGAGGGTGGTGCAGAGCAGCTGACTGGGCAGCGCGACATGTGGCTCACTGCGCTACTCCCTGGGCGATTAAACATGGTGGATGGGTAAGTTGACTTGTCAAGCGCTGAAGATCAGTTAAATCATGATATTTAGCCGTTAAATTAATTTCAATTTTACTCTCAGACGACTAAAAGTCATGATTGGTTGATTTAAAAAAGTAGCCTATATATAGCACTCAGGGATAATATACATTTTTAACAGTGAAACATTTATCAAAATCGTATCAGTAGTACTGGAGATTACCCTGAACATTCAAAGTTTACCTCTACTTGCTTTCAGAGTGCAGTAGTGAACCGAGCAAGTGGACAGCGAAGAGACGAGACGACCCTACTGGCCGGCGCGGCGGTCGCAGCTTTACTGGCTTTCTGGATATTCTGCCGCTCGCGCCTACGCCATGCGCTACTTTAAAAATTACATTCTACTGTCAAGTAATATTGGATCTGAATCTTGGATTGGATGCGGTTAATGTATGCGCTTGAAAGGTAAGTGAGGTATATGAAGCAAGGGTATAAATATGGAACATCAAGACTTCCACAGAAGAAGTAAGCGGCATTGTCAAGAAATAATCTTGTTATATTAATAACCAGGATACAAATAATAAGATCAGCTATATATTTAAATTGATTTGATCTAAGTGTGTAAAAAAGTGTCCAAGGATTAAAGATGTTGTCTTTTTAAATGTAAACCATATTTCTAGAGTTTTATATAACTTTATAGTTTCATACTTATCTCCCTAAGGCCCAAGCTATAATGATCGAGAGGAATTAAAAAACCAGTGTTCAAAATGTTATAGAATATGTTTTTACATGTTCCGGATCATGCATTTTAGTGTTTTTTAAAATGAAAAACTCAATCAGCATTTTTTATGTCTTGTTCATTTGAATTTACACCGTACCGGGCGTTTAGATGATCCTGCGTTTTAAATGAAAGATTTTTGTTGACGATCTTTTATTGTTTAACTAGCGGGCATGGCAGACGTTGTCCCGCCCTGATTATAAAAAAATCCTTGACAAATTATATACCAAAATGTTCCTCATGAATCACTTTATCCGCTGGTGAAAACCGCTTGAAAATCCGTTCAGTAGTTCTTGAGTTTATCGCGAACAGACAGACAGACAGACGCGGTAGGGGACTTTGTTTTATACTATGTAATGATATGGCATTTATCACAATATTAGGTGGGGTTACAGTTGGTGCGAAACTTTAAAAACAAAGTCCATAAAACTTCAATGTACATCATGTTGTACACTGGGCTTCTAGGAGACGATTTCTTTTTCAAACTTGGGCCTACATGTGTTAGTTTGTACAATAAATCACACATTGATATATATATACATTATTAGTACATTATATGTGGAGCATGACGAGGTTATAATTATTTTAACTTTTTATAAATAAATAGGTTTAATTATTTACATATGTTACTGCTTAAGTTCAAAACAACAAACACACTATTTAGTTAATCTACGGATTCATTATCTTGGTTCGTTAAAGTGCAGTATCATGAGTTTTTTTTTAATAATATAGGAGGTAAACGAACAGGTGAGTCACCTGATGTTAACACCAAAATAGTCGCAAGTGCATTGCCAGCTTGTGTTTGGGGGTAGAGGGGAGGGGAAGGAGAAGGAAGGTGGGCTTCCGGCCATCTCACTGACCAAACGAAACCCAACAATGCTAGAGCTCTGTTACTTCACGTGGGTGTTTCTGTGAGAGGGTGGTAGTATCGCGTGCGAGCCGACCCATTCAAGCTGTAACCAGTAATAACTTCGGCGTGGCTCTACCACCTACAAACGTACGATTCCACGATTTCCACGTTTTCTCGCTTGCACTTATTTTTATTACAAATCCAACCTATCCTAACCTAGCATGTTTTTACTAAGATACGATTTGTATTGTACGAAAACGTGGAAATCGTGGAATCGTCGGAAATCGGAATATCACCTTTGGTGATATGATTTTTTTTCTGGCTTTTTCTCATATCTATGCTATCCGAAATAAGGAATGATACAATAATTTCCTACACTTTAACGAGTCACTTTAATTAATCGGAACGATAACTAGATAATATGTAGAATAACATATTTCAGTATTATAATGATAACATTATATACAAAACTTAAAAATGAATCCTTTAATGTCTGTAATTTCATATCTAATTTTTATGTAATATATATATATATAAAGATGATATATAAAGTGTTTATTTTTATATAAATAAATAAATCTAGAAATGAATTATTGGTATTTAAAGGGAAATATTGATATAAATATTTCTATGTATTCTCAAAGATTTAAACAGGTCCAATCAATAAGTAACCGTTAACTGAAAAAGATTACTAATGATTCCATAATATTAAATGGAACTTCTAGTACAAATATTAGGGTGTACGTTACTTTGTACCTCCGTTTGGAATTGATTGTACGTCTTCCTGCAACGGAAAACGTTTTTTTGCGGAAGTGCAAAGTAACCTCCACCCTATTATTTGATTATGGACTTCCACAAAGTAGCACTTTCATAAATCAAAGTTCAAATATATTAAAATTATATGTTATAAGTTGTAAAATACACGTAGGTACCAACTATAGACTGTTTCATTTTATTTTTCTATATTAAATTTTAATACAGTTAGAGATTGGATATTTTTCTTACGCTGAATGTTATCGATATAAATTATAAATCAATTATTATTAAGTTCTGTAGAAATTATATTACTTATATAAAATGAATACTGTATTATTTTTCCGAGTAATTTTTTCTTTCTTTAATTAATTAATCAATATTCCAGATTATTAGTGCCATTGTCGAGTAGGTGTCGAATATTACAAGTGTCTAGCGATTATTTCAATGTTCTAACAAGATGGCGGCCCCTTGTTAGAACTTCCCAGGGAGCATTTGTAACATCTCGGAATCCATGTGCCGTGATATTATTTTCCATCCACTTTACGTATGTACAATAACCGAACTATATTGCATGAGATGTCACCAATATTACAATATATGGAATAATACAAGAGTTTGAATAAATCACAAAATTCATTACACGATAGACTAAGAACCCGCCAAAAACTCTCTTCTCAGTAATTTATGAGTGTCTGTAGGTTTTTATCGTTTGACCACAATTGCATCATATGTTATGTGACTTAGAGAATACATTAACAGGTTCTCGGTGATACATGTTCTACTTGATGGCGATAGCTAGTCAAGCGAGTATTAGAAAAAGCCTAACCACAATTCTATGGCTTCATTATGATAATTTCCTTCAGGAATTTGAAGCTATGTCGATCGGTGCTACCGTTGAATGACCACTTTTAAAAGCGGCAGTAATTAACCGCTAGGTGTCACTATAGTCGAAACTACTTACAACTGACAGATAGTTAAATTACGTAATAAATCATTTCCTGTGTCGATTACTATCATAGGATGCATCTCCGATGACATATAACATATCAAAATTGTTGGAAAACCAAAAGCGATTAAATTGTTCTGTAGAGTACAAATTGTAGGTAAATAAAACCATTTATATTCTCTATTCTCATGAGTTTTATTGTAATTTTTCTTACCACCACCCACAGAGTAGGCTCGCCGTGCTCTTTATATTGTATCCAAAAATCATCAACATCCAACAATAATTAAAAATAAATATCGCAATCAATAGTGACGTTTTAATAAACTATATCATCTATTATATATTGACAATCAACAATTATTAAAAGCTTCGATATAATAGCAACAATTCTAATTTAATGCAAAATATTATTTATAATTTCACATGAATTAGCATAAATTATTATTACTATTAATAATAATACTGTTAAATATTATCAAAATCACGCATCGTTAATATATTTAACAAAATCATAACCCGTAAGAGCATCCTTAACCATTGTCAATGGAAATCACTAAACTTATCTACAGGTTCTTAATAACATTTTATACTTATCATATAGTATCACTATTAACAATCTACGCCGTTATCTCAATTTCGATGACTGGTTTTTGTACTCCAATAGTGTATTGAATAATGTAAATAATATATAAAACAACGCAATATAAAACCAAACTTAGGCGGCCATCTTGTTTTTATCACAGGCGCGACGCAACGTGCCAAATTAAAAACCAGATTCTGTATTTGAATACTTAACAAAATGGCGGCATATCGATAAGAGCGCTGTACTCCTCTACGCATTGCTATAAGACCTGTAAAATACAAGGGAGTACTCCATATATTCCGCTCTGTTTATAAGTTTTATTGCCACATCTACAAAAATATTGTCCATAAGATAGTAATGCTTCGCGTAAACCGAACCAGTCAGTCGAAATCGAAAGTTGCCAGCTAAAAAATAAATCGAGGACTATATAAAACCATTTCACTTTCATCACACGTTCCAAAATTTGTGTTAGGGAGCGATATTTCATTAGAATATTTTCATCATAACTCGTTCCGTATCATAAAAGTGAATTGGGTTTTTATAATTCGGTCAACTAATTTTTTATTCAAGCCTAATTAATACCAAAAATGTATGTGATATTTTTACTATATTACTAGTTAAGTGAAAAAGAAAATATACATGGAGGAGTGTATTTTTTCATAGTGTGTTGCGTCCATCGTTTAATTAACGAAATTCAAGTCACATTAATTATATTTTTACAATAATATTTATTGCATTATTACAGTTTTAATGACTAGCAACTAAAAATCGGTAAGATGGGCCTGGGATTCAAGGAGTAATGATAAAATTACAAGAGTAGAAGGCTTTTTAAGACCTGCAACTTTTTAAGAAAAAAATCACATAGATATTTGGGATTAGACTTGAACAAAAAGTAGTTGACTAACTGAATTATCCATTATTATTTCATATATTAATTTGTAATACTTTTTATATAAAAAAACATCATTCTAGTAACAATTTCTATTTGGATATCATAGTATTCATTTATTCATAAATATTCATTTTATTATTAATAATGTTAGCGCATTATAAGCCTCAACTTATTCTAAAGAGAAGAAAGATATTATCTTAATATTCTATTCGGTGTTCAATAAGTTATATAACGATTAAAAATTACGAAATAGCAGTTATAGAGATGTATAGAAACAGTTTCAAAGTTTAATGATATCTATGTCGCCATGTGCTGTTTGGTAGTAAACAAATGCAATTTGATGAATCTACTTGTGATGAGTTGAACATGGAAAGTATGGCGGTGGGTCCAAGAAGAAATGGGAGGGCATTTAATTCATAAAAAAAGTGTTCCCCTGTTTTTTTTTCTTAGGATAAAGCAATAGAGCAAATATTTTTTTTTCTCGAACTGACTACGCCGTTGTCCTTTTTGAAGGCCTCTACAGCTTCACCGGACTACAAATAGAGCAAATATTTATATCATAGAGTCTATATTTATCAATTCATTTTCTTTTGTTTTAATATTTTCCATAATGTACCCCATTTTTGTAAAAACTAGGATATTTCTATAGTTGCCTAATTGTATCGCCGATTTTAAACACATAGTAAATGAAGACGAATTAAAAAAAACAGATTTAGCCAAAGACGATCAAGTTTTAGATGACGAATAGGTGAATACGAATTTATGATTTCGTCAATTTTATATCGATATAACTTTGATAAAAGCAGCAATTGTTTCTGTGGCACTATATTAGATAGTCCCAGCAATGCGAGACGCCAAATGTCTTGGCAATTTCATTTATTCATAATTTTACAAAATAATTTATTATGATTAATTAAATTATACATTATATATTGGATAACTGGAATAACGGAAGTCCGTTAGGGCAATGTGACGTCACGTTTCTGTATCATCCGTTTTTTAAATAATACAATAGAATTAATTATGTATATATGGGCGCGCGACCGTGCTGCCATATGGTTACTATGTTAGTGAGTAAAAAATTAAATCAAAGCTTCATTATTTGCAGTGCCGTCTATCATCTAATTCGGAACATAAATAACACATGCAGATATAAAAAAAAAATGCAGAGTAGAATTTATGTTTCTCATTTCAGTTACCATACACCAATCATATTATATTTGAAGTATTATAGTAATTAAATTATTGTTTTAAATTGTATAGTGGTCGACTATAATAAATGTATATATTACTAGTGTTACATCATCAATCAATGCCTTTTTAAATTCTCAGATTATGTTTATTTTTATCTTAATCGCCATGTCTTGTAACGCCAAAGAAGTTTTATTTCAATTACGTGTGACGGTTACACGCACTCATTTTTTTTTTAAATACTTTGTTCAGATTTCTATTACCAATTATTATTTTAATATATGTTCTTTTGTTACTATGAGGATTTCTTAGTTATACGATGTTTGTTATTGTGAATTCGATTCTTCGAAAAATATTTTTAGTTATAATCTTAAAATGTTATAATTGAAGCTTATAGCTTTCAATTTTTAAGTTCAAGTAAATCTAGTTACGACCGCCATACTTACCCGTTTTTATGAAAGTAAGGGTAATGAAGTATTCACATGCACGTTGCGTATCATCGTATAGTTTCACGATGTCTTAAGAATTCATAGAATACGCGTTACAATTTAACAATAAAGGTCAAACAACTATGTCACGTTATATTATTGGTTGGCCATTATGAATACGAGGTAGACGATATTGTTGTAAGGGCATATTTTATGGGAATGCCTTATTTAATAAATCACTTCGTTATTTGGTAGTGATTTCACATAACATCATTTTGAATCGATACGCTTATACGCATCGCTTAAGATTCTTTATTACACGTATCCTAATATGATTCTACTATATCTAAAATTATCTACAAATATTTTGTATGGAAGGATGTATAACTTACATTAAATTGAGAGATAGATACAGATCACTAATAGTTAGTAGAGGGTAACAAGCGAATAATTTAGCAATGTTAGTTTTTTAAATATAAATAAGGTTATATATGTACGCTTAGGTACTTGGTGCTTTGGTAATTCTGATAAAATTAGTGAAATCATAGATTATGTAAATATAGATATATGTAAGATACAAGCCATTAGTTTATGTTGTTGTTTCAAAAATAAGTTAGGAAGAATTTATTGAAGTTTTGGAAGATTTTCGAAAAGTTAACAATCTCGCTACAAAGGTAATTTAATTCTATACATTATTTAATATTTATAATTAATACGTGAAAAATGTGAAATTTATATGTAATATTGTTATATTATAAAGGCATTGATGTAAGTCGTTTAATTTATTATTAGTAGTGAAGTAGATTTTAACAGTTTTAATTATGATCCCAAGTTTAATATTTTTATTGTATCATTTCCTTTGATTTGCTATACGGTATAATATTATATAAGTATATCTGTGATACTACACGATCTACTGAGAACTAATTATCAAATCCAAGCTTATTTATTTACAATGTATAAATATTTGAAAACGGATCACTTAAGATCATCGCTTCTAATATAATCTACGAATTCTTCTATCCCGACAAAATAGAAGACAGAATGTAGAGAGAATATAGGAGAATTCGTATAATATATTACCGAGATCACTTTAGGTCCATTAGTATAGTATATTACCCGAACTTTAATTTGATATGTCGGGGGAGAGAAGAGAGACGTGTGGCTAAGATCGTATCGGTTTTGTAAACCGTTCTCTCTATCGCGTACTGCAATAGACAAAGATAGCGTTATACGAAACTGAACTGACTATCCCGGTCTTATCTCCGACGTGCCAAACCAAAATTCGGGTACTGTATAAATGTTCGCTATAGACTAATAAATAATGTCATAAGCATGCCCTTATCACAGATTATGATCTAAACAATGTCCGGTATCTACGGATATGTAATTATTTGTCATAAAATGACATTAGTTCTATGGATCGTGGTCGCAAATTATATATTTTGTAGTAACATTTTAATCAAAAATAAATATGTTTAAATAAGAACACATCTTTGGATTACCGTGGGTTTTTGTCGCCCACATCTTTTAAATGGATGCGAGATCTAAATTTTAATGCTTAGAATCATGGAGTTGCTATTCATTTCAATGATTTTTTTAAAACCAAGAAGAAAAGCATCCTTTATTTATTTTACATATATCACAATCCTGAAAACTCCTAAAACCTGAGTGTGATATGTCAGCAATCACACTCCTTGGACTGGAACACAAAAGTTCGTTGGTGCTCCCATACCATCTTGCACAGGCTCTTCTAATTTAAGTCTTGAAATTACAACAACTTCAACGCTAAATATTGCGCGACATTCTTATGTTTTTGACTATGCAATTACATTTTCGGCTTTCAAATATTTTCTTTAGGATAGAGGTAAGAAATTTTAAGTATTTCTAAGATTGTAATATATAAACTTATTTCGTTTTTATCTATATATTTATGAAATAAAATAAAACACTAATAAATCCAATAATATGCCGTATTAAAATAACGCAGTAAAGTAGTAAAGATTGTGACATTTGTGCGTATTTATATATAGTAAAAATTGTATGGATTATTGCAAATTGATTGACATTTTGAGCGTAATATGTATGAATTCATTAAAGCTTATATATATGTCAATTTATATGTCTAGTCTATATTATTTATTGCTATGTTGTATAGGCGGGTTATATCTCTTGAGTATTAACAATGGAGTCTACACTAGTATACGAGTCTTTAAATCATTAGATGACCTGAGATTAGGTAGCATCGTCATTGTATTTTATGCAAGCATCATGCAAATCGATTGTTTGATTTCTTCCTTTGATTTTTTCAATTCTAGATTAAATAACTTTTACAATACTAAGGGAAAATATACTTACTAACAGAAACTACAACACACAACGAATATGTCATTCAGTCTAGGTTTTCAATATTTTGTGCTTTGCATCAACTCTTTCCATATTTTTTGAAATCATCTTAAAGGTATTACAACTAAAAGCTTATAAATTTTTTTTCGAACAACAATTAAGTATGTATTTTATTATTTATTCGAGTTTTTATTCATTTAAATATTTTTGATTTAACAATAACGTTGAAATTTAAATATGAGTCCTATAAAATTATAGGCGATGTTGTAGGGAGGTATGGAGGGAGTATGAAGTAAGATAGGGAGATGGTAGGTAAAGTAGAGAGGTAGGAAGAAAATAGGGAAGCGGGAGGTAAATAGGGAGGTGGTAGGTAAAAAAGAGAGGTAGGAGGAAAATAGAGAAGCGGGAGGTATATAGGGAGGTGGTAGGTAAAGTAGAGAGGTAGGAGGAAAATAGGGAAGCGGAAGGTAAATAGGGAGGTGGTAAGAAAAGTAGAGAGGTAGTGGGTAGGAAATTAGTAGGTAGCTCGTTTGATATTTTAATACACACATCCGGCATTTTTTACTGTCTGAGGTCGCACAGACTTTATTGGTATTGCAATTTGATTAGTTTTTTTTTATCCGTAATTATTGTGTGTAATTGGAAGATCTTATCTCTTTAGTTTAGTTGGAAGAACTTAAGAATAATTGGAAATCGTATTTGCTTTATAATTTTGTTTTTCTCCCATCATTCTATACCCAAAAATATTTCTTCCAGTCAATTCCTCTTGAAATATTTAATCGAGTATCCCATGTATATCAAATACTTTTTTTACAAGGCATTGGAGTGTTTTTATCGCTTGGTAAGTTTTTGAGGCACATTTTATTTAATACAAGTATTAAATATAATACAGTTGGACTTTTTTCAATCTAATCGTTTTCTAACCGATTCTTAAATTTCTAAACATTTTACACCATCTGTATTTTAAAAAAAACACGAACTATTCTATTTACGATTCATCAAAATTGCAATAACGACATTTGAAATTGAAATTGTCACGACAAATATCTTTTAAGACAATAACTAAATACATAAAAATCTGTAAATATTTGCACGCATTATGTACAAATGAATTCATATATATATCACAACTAGAACTTATCTGTAATGACATCATAAGCGCTATAATATACTACATAATATATATATATATTCTTTAAACAACTAACATTCATAAAGTAACTACTTAAAATTTCTATGAAATTCTAACTATACGTACAGTTAAAAACTATTCCGATCGCGGTACAAAAATCGTTTTCACCTCTGTCTATATCAGGCTACGAGAGATTTAGTTGATTTTTAAACAGATTTATTAATTCAAATTTACACAGCGTATAAGGGTTACATTATTTTATTAATTCAACTTGATAAAAATAACTACATTTCACATGGTAATTGTATAGCTAAACAACAGAGTGATGAAGATTGATTGAGAGTTACAATCGAATACAACATTACTGTATAGTAATATGCCTGTTATTTTTCACATTGCATGAATGCCATAAATGATTTTGGATTATTCCACTTTTTCATATAGGGTTAATGAAATTGTTTACTAAAAAGATATATTTAAATTATTGCTAGTTTCCTGTTTTTTTAATTTATCGCTAAAATACATTAAAAAAAGTCAATAAATATTGATGAACCCTTACATTTTAGAACGTTTTAGTCGTGAACAAGATATTCGCTTCACGTAACCCTTAAAACCCTGCCTCTCTGTTAAGACTGAAGGTTAAAAATATATAAAGAGATCATCGATACTGGTTTCTTGGATTTTTCGATAAACTGAATTTTAGTTGTTGATAACTTTAGTCCTCACTGATCACTACTGTTTCGATTGCCTAATTTTACTTTTGGTTCGTTATTTTAATCTGCAAATAATTCAGAATCTATACTGTTATTGTTACGGTTGTAACATCTCTTTCAATAGATACAAGGAATTGTGTTATAGATGTTGCATAACATTCCCAATCTTTAAAGTTAAAATGTCGTAATAAGTAGCAGAAAGACAAATAATAAATACAGTGGTACAACAAAATTATCCCAAGGAGGGTTGATGTCAGACAGGCGGCCGATCGTAAAAATTAAGCCAAATCATATACCACAACATGACAAACATGTTGTACCGACCCTACTTATGTGGGATAAGGGAAAGAAGAAGAAGAAGTAGCAGAACGACACTGTTTCAATAGACTTTTAATGTTACTAGCCTAACGATTACTGTAGTATGTTCAAATAATAACTTAAAATAATGAGATGGTTTTATTTCTCTTTCTTTCAGACTATTTGTCCCACCTGGTGGAAGAGTCTACCTTCCGTACTTATTTTCTCCATCTAACTACTAATAGCTTTGACGTGACATTCGGAAATTTCGCATTTCTTTATACCCTTTAGCACTACTCCCTTCTAATTTATGTTGAGCCTAACTCTTTTACTTTATAGTGTTAAATTTCCTTCGTATTCTGGTGGCTTTCTCTATATCATTTGTTACAGACGTAACTTGTATTGGATCTTACGTTGTCTTTTTACGATTTGACTATTTTTATAACAGTATATATTATAACTTTCTATTACAAGCGATACGACTAACGGTATTGTAGAAACACCTAAAATGACCTACTTAGTAAAGCAATCACAACTGAAAATAATGTTTTGAGCAATACAAATACTTTTATTATAAGACCTGTTTGTGCTATGATATTTAAACAACTTAAATAAATCAATATCCTTTCTTCTAATAGTTTCAATATATTGTATACTTCACTTTTTTATTTGTTACAATAATTAATTGTTATATTTTTATTTATTTTAGCGTTGACTAATTATTTCAAAGATTTCATTTTTCGTTGTTCGGTCATAACTCATCGTTATGTTTATTTTTTATTACTTTATCCAAATTACATTTTTTTCCGTTCTATTTGAAAGTTTACTTTGTACTCTAAAATAAACAGTCAACGTTTATTTTATTTCTCATCAATAATATATTAATTATGTTACGCACGCGTTCATTCACACAACGGCCGAATCTTTTATTCCGATTTATTTGTTTCGTTTGGACGTTAAATTTTATTCGCTTGGACAATGAAAATATCCATACTCTAAACCTAAGCTGACAGCTACGAATACAAAGTACAATAAGAACATAGTGAATCCGAGGCCTTTGTTCATTTTCCACCTGAAGCAAGCTATGCTCATGATCACGAAGAGCAGCATCGCAAAGAGTAGCACAATGCTACAAACCATCCCTTTTGAGTTCACTTGGACTGGTTCACCATTGATTAACCCGTACAACAGCCATGGAAGAGGTAACCTGGAAAATTAAGTATAAATTATAAAATAATCATATGTACTAGTTCAGAAACCTTCACAGACGTACAAACATCAATTCAACCAAGTTATACGTAATCGTACATAAAACGGATAAAACTATAAAAATCGAACAAATAATTATTTGTCTTCGCTTCTCGACTGCTAAATTTAATAAACCAATAAATTTTGTGAATATGTTTGTAAGAAGTAATAAACGGACGGAACAAGATCTGATTAAAAAATCTTTCAAAGATAGATTCTTTAAAATATATGTAACAAATACCTTAATGGTATTATTACTATTATAAGTGGTTAAAAGATTTCATATATAAACAGGACGTGGTCCGGCCCTGATAATAATAAAAACAATGACATTGTATACATAAACATTCCTCATGAATCATTTTATCTATTAGCGAAAACCACATGAAAATCTGTTCAGTAGTTTTGAGTTTATCGCGAACAGATAGACAGACAGACAGGCGTGGTAGAGGACTTTGTTTTATAATATATAGTGATAATGATAAAGCTTAACTTGTATAGAAAACTAATAATAGAAGCACTTAAGTACTCCTTTATTTGGCCCTCTTTATGAGATTTTAAGAACTACGTGTGCAGAGCAGAAACTCTTCAGAATGAATACTATAGACTATAATATACTACATACTATAAAGTAAAGCAACGTTAACTTTTCATAATTACACGGCTAAACTAATTGAAATTAAATTGACATAGGGGTAGATTAGGACCTAAAAGTAGCTATATGTCACACTAAATATACAGAAAAAACGCTACCGAAATACGTGAAAAAGTTAGTATACAATAAAATGCATAGATATATTGTATTCTGACTGAATCTTATAATTCCACTATGATCCTATTTATTCAAAGCCAATAAAGAGCCGAAATTCATCCCAATTTATGGTATTAATTATTTTTTTATGTTATTCGACATTTACTTGACCCAATATTAGGGGCAAGGTCTCGTGCTGAATTACGTTGATAAATATCAAACTATTAGGTTTTTATCGTAAGTTTTCACTGCGTGCTCCCCAGGGGAGGTTTATGACTAACATTTTAAGAGAATAAGGTCATGCCATTAGAACCGATAAAATAAAGTAGGTTACCTTGAATCAAAACAGTTGTGGTTTTTAAAAGATTTTATCGACTACACAAACGTAATAAATTTCTTGTTTAAACGCAACCGAACACGAATTTTATTTTAAATAAGGTAATAGTTCTTATTAATCTTATTTACTACTATTTGTTCTATTCCAATACGTAAGAACTCTATTTTCTTATAACACCGCCTTCATATCTAGATGACTTAATGGTTTTGTCAATGAACTACAAATAACTTCAATAAAAATAATAGTCCTCAATATGCTTTCTTTGTCTTTATAAAAAAGAAAGACTTCAACTTTACAAGAAAAAGTTCCATTTTATACTTAAAGTGATATAAAATTTATTCGCAAAAGCTATGCTCCGAAATGTTTCCTAACTTCTAAAGTTTCTTGAACATCTAAGAGAGTTCTACAGTAGTTAACATTTAAAGAAGAAAAGAAAATTGTGCTGCAAACAACAACGTTTTATGAAACTACAGAATTAATGCTTCTATGGTTCTTACGGTTTCAATCAAAATGAATTCTTTTGTTCCTTTGAAACAATAAGGTATTTACCGTCATTGTTGCAGATACGAGCTCGCGGCGCTGACAACACGATTTATTGTTGCATATAGTGCTTGTGAATCCGACACACGTTTTACAGAGGATTTACGAGGTACACGTACTTTACTATTGCACTGAGAGATGGTTAGCAATGTTCGAATTAGTGGAAGTAGGCGATTCGAATTATACGACTAGTGGAATATTGTGCATGTTCATCAGTTGAAATTTAAGAAAAAGTGGAAAAAGAAAACATGTTGTGCCGACCCTACTTAAGTGGGATAAGGGTAATGATGATGATGTTGATCAGTTGAAATATACTTTGATTTAAATTCTTGTCGTTGTACATGTTTTTGTTAATTTTTGCGTAAATAGACGTTGTATTTCCTATGATACATTATACTATTTTAAAATTATGTAACTGGCGTGAATATGCCATTTTGTCAACAAGATCCTTTTGTTTATTTTGACGACTGTTTAGGCGCCTATCTTCTTAATTTCACATATCTTATCATAAGTATTCATGCTATTAAACTATTATATCTGGAGAAATATTAATAGATTATTTTTGAAATTTCTATTTTATAGTTTAAATAGTGTATGTAAGCCTTATGTCTGTGTTAATATGTTGTTAGGCATTACTTCAGCATATTTTACATCATCCTAGCTATTTTTTCTATATACATATAAATAATTAAAGGCTATATTATTACTATTTATCTTTTTCTTTATTTCTCTAAAGTCTATATCGACAAAATGTAAAAAAGATTTTACTGTATCAACATTGTATATGCCATATCATTAATGTACTAATAGATTATTGATTTATAAATGAAATAGATAGATATATTTTTTATTCAAGTTCATAGAAATATTTGGTTTGGAATCATTGTAGGAAAGTATTTTCTGTAAAATCGCAATTCCATCAGCCGATGTCTCAGTCGTTACGATTTTATAAAGGTTAGATAAGTCATAGTTGAAGGTTAAAGAGGTCGTCGATAACAGACTTTTGTTCATTATTACAGAGTTGCGCTCGATGTTTTAGTTCTGAGGTATATATAGCCGTATCTATATTCTTAAATGAATAAACGATATATTTCTATAAAATGGCATCATCATCATCATCATCAGCCTGTAAGAGACCCACTGCAGGGTCATAGGCCTCTTCTCGAAGGAATAAAATGGCAATGAAAATATAATATTAATAGGATGCTTTGTGTTTACAAAGTTAAACTATTTCCATCGCCTCAATTTTTGTCGTCTATCTATCGCATGTCGCATTACAGCCTGCTGTGGGGTAGGGGATAAAGTAAAACGCGCTCGGTAGAGCAGCCAAGGTCAAAATGGCGGTGCCCATGACTCAATTCAAAATTATTTAAATAAATATTGTGCTCAGTATTTAACATAATTATGTCTATCATCTGGATTATTGTATTTATTATGTATTCCGTACCCTAATACGCAGTTTGATATTAAAATGTATAGTTGGACATCTTATTTACTATCGATTTCCCATTATCATTCTCATTTTCCAATTATTAAGTTTAAAAATGCGATATTAATACTGTAAATAAAATAATTTTAATGCATCGTGTTTCATAAAACCACACAATTTTTTTTGGTAGAGTAGTTTATTGAAGTTACGATACAAATTTTATATGAATATACACTGTTAGTTGAATTATAATTTTAGCTAGTAGTTTAGAGACAATAAAATACTCACCCAACAGTTACATCAAAAATATTGCTTCCGACCGAGCTGGAGACAGCCATGTCACCGAAGCCCTTCCGTGCGACGATCACCGAAGTGATAAGATCGGGGACTGAGGTACCTGCCGCCAGGAGCGTCAGCCCCATCACTTCTGGTGGTATGTAAGCCGTCGCACCGGCAACGTTTGCCCACCACACCATTAAGTAAGAGAAAAACGCTATCCACAATATAGACCCTATAAACGTTACAGGGAATAGGCCCTTTCCTGTAAAACAAAACAAGGTTTCTATCACTTCCCTCTACTTACCCTTTACTTACATTTGTTGGTAAAATATTTTTGCTGTAATTTTATTTTTGATAAAAATTTATTTAAAAAAACGCTTTATTGATTTTAGCGTTTCACCAGAATCTCATCTGATATTAAGGCTTAAGATGGTAAACACGTCAAACCTAGAGGTTGAAGTGCAACTGCCAGAAGCATACCAAGAGGTACTTGGCGACACATTTTCAACTTAAGGGTGGTAGTTAGCCAAGTGGACTTAGAAAAACTCTACCACCATGTTATATGATTTTATTACGATGTTTTCCTTCACCGAAAGCTCCGATTTAGTTACAAGTATTCTAATATAACCGATCTTCAAACAAGCAATGTTGTTGTTTATCGTTCGACGTAAGTAAATTCTGAAATGAGCTAAACCTTATGATGTAGAAATATATTGTGGTGAACTATAGCTAGGTTTTTACAATTGCTCACCTAACTAATTGGCCTTACAAATTTCCGTAGCTCCATTTGAGAGCCTGTCTTTCTTTAAGTTTATTTTGTTACCATTTCACACTGTGTCATCAAGTATGACAAATAACGGTGTACAAAACTCACCTTTTGGAGTCCTCGTATCGGGGAGGGTTATCCATAATGGGAAGACAATTGGAGCAACTAACAAGTATGTTAGCCGCTTACGGAAGCCTGAAGGCCACGACATATCTAGTGGCGTCGTGTCATCTTCTAGGTCCCCTATCTGAAATAATATTTCTTGCACTTAAATTTTAAAATGATGTGTTCGTATTACAATAAAATTATTGTACAATAGGTACAATAATAAAGTAAATTTTCAAAAAAAAGTATTAACCGACTTCAATATCAATCAAAAACCCATAAGGCACTAAAAAGCGGAAAATAAATAGTTTATCAAATTAACCAAATATGAATATGTGTGCTACCTAGAGATGTAATGGAAGTCGGTGCCAACCAAACCG
>MU158890.1:134740-154434 GCA_015888305.1 Antheraea pernyi | reverse complement strand
TCATCGAAATCGGTTAGCGTAATATTGAGTTATTTGTCTATTTGTCGTGTACATACTTAATGCAAATTTATAACTTATACGGTTTTGCACTGGATGCCGTTGTCGGAACTGTACCAAATTGAAATGGGACCACACTGGAAGTACCAGCTTTCAAATAAAAAAAGAATAATCAAAATCGGTTCACCCAGTCCAAAGTTATGAGGTAACAAACATAAAAAAAAAAAAAAAATACAGACGAATTGATAACCTCCTCCTTTTTTTGAAGTCGGTTAAAAATAAATTGTTTCGGCACTTAGTACACTTCCGCTAGGATTATGTTACATAATGTAGATTGTATGTTATGTTATGTAGGTAAGCTACCGCTGGAGTTATGTTAGTTCGAGGCTTGGTTATTAGTTTTACAAACAATAAAAAGTATTAACTTTGAGGCATTAAAATAGACATAATGGGAAGCGATGCCTGTTTAGTTGACGAATGTAGCTTCGTATCTTGCAATAAGACCGAGACTTTTGATGAAGCCAGACATTATAACGAGTCCACAGCATGTTAATAGAGTTTTTTCAAATATCATCTTGACTAAGTGTTCAAGATAAAAATAATTAAAGTTAAAGTTATTTTAATTAAAATTAGGGCTTTAAATGCACTCTGGCAGTCGCGTTTGAGAGTCAGTAATCTACCGTCTACCGTAAGTAATGTGATACCATATGAGGCGACATCAGCATTTAGCATTAGATGAGATTGTCACTAAGCACTATAATTTATAAAGTAAGCAAAGGGAGCAAATGCCGTCGTAATTGTGATTATATACGTCACCAAACACAATCTAATTGCGATTTGCATTTGCCTATAACCAGTAATATAATTTACTATAACACATTCAAAACGCAGAGAGATTATAAACTATCATACACAACTTATATATGTACATAAAGAGATGGGATAGTGTTAAACCACTCTCTTTTTATACGAAATTATCTGTCCAGTTCTCGTCAGTAGGCGTACATTGAAGCGGGAGGCATCTCGCCGACCGATATCCGATGTGTCAACTGGCTGACACTAAATGGATATCCGCGGAATATATTCCTGACGAGGGGTAATACAGTTTACTGAAGTGATATTAACATTTCAAACGAGATAAAGCATTTCAATTGTAAAATAATGGACATCTATATAATGGATATACATTTTTATACTCGGTATTAAATTTTGAATACATTGATAGACCTGACAATATATGATGACGGCTTAAGTTGGTATTTCATTCAATTATTAACACATTTATTAAAAAGTCAATGTTGATTTAATTTATCGGAAATAGGTAGTCTTTTTTTTTTTAGATGAAAGCTAGTTTTTGTGTACCGTTAGCAACGTGTACGCAAAATTTCATGATGACCGCTTGACTATTTAAGGCGCGAAAGAGTAACAAATATATCAACAAACTCTTATTCGTATTTATGAAATTAAGTAAGGATTAACATATAATAACTTCTACAACATGATTCATAATTGACCCAATGTAAGTCAAAGCCTTCAAGACGAGAATGATTTATTTTTCTCATTGGTACACGAATTCGTTCACGTATGTTTTTATAGTCTACTAGCTGACCCGTGCAACTTCGTCTGCACTAAATCGGTTATTACCGGTTTCAATTGTATTTTTAAACGCAAATAACCTTAAAAAACCTAAAATCCTATCGCAACGACATAGATCACTTCCAATTGTGAATCCAAACTATCCAGGGACTCACTAAAACATACACCCAGTTGGTATGTAAGAAATGTTTTAAAATAAACCTTAGAACCTGTTCGCAGCATTACCTAAAAAGTCCAATGAAAATAAAAATTAACCTACATATATTGCCGATAAACGTCTTCCCAGTACCCCTTGTAACTTCATCGCTTAAATTACTGTAAAGATTTAAGTTTATCTACATTAAATTTCCATTTTCTTTTGGTTGTTTCTTTTATAAGAATTTGTAAAGTATACGTGAAATCTGCATTCAATCGTAATTTTGTCAAATTTATTTTACTTTTGACATATAAACCACCTTTTTCACTGAGATACTGAACTTGGGATAATATACCTTTCTAACAGTGAAAGATTTTGTTAAATCACATTAGTGGCATCAAGGATTCCTCGAAAACAAAACTTTACCTCTCTTTATTATATTAGTATAAATATAACATAGTATGGTAACTGCAAACACCTCAATTAATTATTTTAATTGTAGATTCACAAACGTGAACCAACGACTTCAAAACTCAACAATATTTAGAAAATAAATTTTATCAAATATCGAAACAACACATGTACTGACAGAATTCTAATTGAGATTCATCTTCTACAATGGAATGTAACTATTATGTATTATTTCATTAGTATATTAAGTAGTATATTAAGTCAGTATAGTTTACATTCTAAAATATCAAGTTGATAGAGTTACATTGTAAATTAAATGATAAAATATGTTCATAAAATAAATAATGATAAATTAAACACTGAATGATATTTTCAACTGGTATTAAAACTTTTTCACACTCCATTGTATTGAAGAAAAATATAAATATTAAAAAGATATGAGCACGACGCGTCAACTGTCACTTGTTGTAACTATCCGTGTAAGAGCTAGCAATGGTTTCGTCAACGAATTCGAATAAGCCAGTTTTTTATATATCTTTATGTTCTTCCAAACAACGTGTGGGCTTTCTGCCTGCCGTTAAACGTTGCGTTTATTAGTCCATATCGCACCTTTACAGGCAAAATATTGATTTTTATATAATTTAGAATGTTTTGTTTTTCACTAACTTTGAAACGCTACTAAAACATGAAATTATTATTTCCAGAGATTTTTATTATTAACAATAAAGTGCCCGATGCCATTTTTTGAAAATATCAAACTATGTTAAGATAGCTGTAATTTTAATAATATTTTATTTAGACATAAAAGAGAGTAAATTAAAAATAATATGTATAGAATAAGTTAGCTATAGCTATAGTGTAGCGCAACACTGGCTGTATGATAAAGACAGCGATAATTGTGGAAGCGCCTGCTATAGACGCATGTATTCAAGATGCCGTCAGTCCCAAGTTATGTGTCTACGTTTATCATTGTTTACGGTGAAATCTCAATACCATAATGGTTAATAAAATAAAATATGTTCTTTGCAATGGAAAATATAAAATTGTTTGAAATGATTTATTTTATATATAAAGAATATCATCGGGAACATTATTGTCAATAAGAAAATTGTCGGGCAGTGATAAATTCATGTTTTAAATAGCGTTTAAAAGTTACTGAAAAAAGACGTTCCAAAATTATTTAGAAATCAAAATTTTGACCTGTAAAGATGTGATGCGCATTAAAAAACACAACGTAAACCGGCTATCAGGTATGCTCAATCCTGTTTGGAAGAACATAATATATCTTCATATTAAAGAACCAGCTTTTCTAAAATTCTCGTTATTCCAACGTTGCTGGCTCTTGTACTAAGGTGTCGCAAAAAAAGTCTAGTTACATTAACTACAATTCTTTGTTTTTTGTTATCCTGGAGAACTCCCTGCATTTTATGGGACAAAAAGTATCCTAACTGTAACCTTTTAAATAATACGTGTCACTGTGTCAATATTGTAAAAAATGGTTCAGCGCTTTCAGAGTGATACGTTTTCACAGGGACAGAAAGACAGACAGACAAAAATTGTGAAAGGATTATTTTTGGATGAAAATTTTCAAAAAATATTTAATGTACAGATTTGGCTTTGTTACAGTTTTATTGTAGTATAGATAGAAGAAGATAGATAGACAGAAGATATAGATAGAAGATTGATAAAATAGGCTTTTTTGTACAAAAATTTTAGCTTTGCCATAAGCTCAGGGAAATTTTAATCGAAATACATGTGAAAAACAGTCACAAAAAAGACGACGACTTGGTTTTAATTAGATATTTCTCTGGGATAACTTACCAAGTGATAATCGAAAAAATATTAAAAATGAAAATCGAAAAATCCTTTAATTAAATTGATTTAGGCCCTGAGAAGGCGCTTATGAACGTTAAAGCTACTACTGGTTCGGAAAACAGCCCAGTCATCGAGAAGAACCGGCAAGAAACTCGATTAATTACTAAAATGACTATTAAAAAATAGGGGTTGGTGTCATAAGGGTGAAAATTTAGGGTTGTATGTATTATTTAATGCCTCATTATAACAAAATAAAATTTAAATAAAATGTCCAAAAAATAAAAAATAAAGTGTTAGGGGTGGACAACCCTTATCGCTTAGGGGTATGAAAAATAGATAGTAGCCGATTCTCAGACCTACTGAATATACATATAGAATTTCATAAAAATCGGTCAAACCGTTTCAGAGGAGTATGATTACCAACATTGTGACACGAGAATTTTATATATAAGATAATAACTAGACGTCTATATGAATTAAAAATAGGAAATTCTTTAATCGTATTTTTAATTACTACTTAGCGATGCTTAACTAATTTTTTAAGATACGGAACAACACTTCTTATTGAATACAATTTTTTCACTTTTCTGTACGTTTCAAATATTTTGTTTCGCACAAATCTTGTCCTGACAGCTCTACAAACACAATAAGAAAGAATTAACTAAATAAGTTTGGCTTTCTGACGTTTGTATATATTCCCCGATTGATTTTTATTTATATGTGTTATCAACGTTTTATAAAGTCCTGTGTACTAATGTGAGTTGGTGAAAAAATTACAATACTTGTTCCAAATACACGTTAAAATTAGATTTACAAGATATGAAATGAATGTAATCTAGCTGGCTTTCGTAAGAAATAAATCTAATCGAAAATCTTATAATAAAGGTAAATTCAATCCAATAAAGCGACTTCTGTATTCGACGTATCAAATGCGAACCTATCGTTCATCTGTCGATACAAAATTGGATTCTTCATACCAATTACTCACAATTCCCTTAGAAACGTTAAGGCTGTTTCAGATTCCCAGAGCTGTGACGGATATATCTGTGACTTAGAATATTTGCTAATCAAAATTGGTATTGGGAACTGCACAATAATATTTCGAAGGTTGTTTTGATGCGATTTTTGGTAGGAGACAAACTTATGGATTCACGTCACCGAGGACCTCGACATGCTAGCGAAGCGTTACCATCATGCTCATTACGCTTGTATGAAACTAGCGATGCGTAGTATATTGGCTTGTGTATACCTAATAATCATATTTTGTTATTGAGGTTATGCAGCCTATCATATGTTTGTTTAATTAGCAAGCTGTATACAAATGTACATCATTATAATTATTACTCGGAGACATTTGAAAACCGGACAAATGGTAACAATTTCAATTTACAAATTATGAATTTTACATAGGTAAATAAGACTATAATCGCTTTAAAAATTTAAAAAAAGTACTAAGTTATTCCGTTGTTTGTTTTACTTCTGTAGGCACTTATTTCATCGGTTTCTTTCTTATTCTTATGTGTATATTACTGAAGTATTATTTTGTATTTGACTTCACTTTCTCTTTTTAATTTCTTAAATTTTATTTTTAAATAATACTTGATCGGATCTTCCTTGCACTTCTGCATAAAACTGATTGTCTGCTGCCTCGCCTCATACTATTACAAGTATATCGCTCATTCATGGAGTATCCTCAGATTGCTATTGTCTCTTCCAATATGTATTTAGAAAAGAAACGCGTGTAGTCTATTGTGTGAGACATGATAGCAGTGTACCAATTCCAGGTAGAAGTGCAAAGTAACTTCGAACCAAATAGTTCTTGTGTATATTCAGAATGTTTAGAGTTATACAACACTAGCTTCTGCCCGCGACTTTATTCGCTTTTATATATATAACTGACTATGCTGTTGACCTGGCAAGGTCTTTACAGCTTCACCGGACTACTGACTTCATTCGCGTGGAATAGTTACTCTAGGCTAACGCTAAAAACCGCCGATTTTAAAACATTCTTCATTGGTGCTCCGCTCCTATTGGTCTTAGCGTGATATATAGCCTTGTCAATAAATGAGCCATCTAACACTGAAAGAATTTTTCAAATCGGCCCAGTAGTTCCTGAAATTATCGCGTTCACCCAAACAAACTCTTCAGCGTTATAATATTATATTAGTTTAAATTTGGATTTTTAATTAAATACTTTATATTTCTATCTCATTCACTATTTAGTATGATAATAAATTTAATGTTAAAACTGTCTTTTTTGTTAGTAAATAGCCATATATTACTGAAATGAAAAGCTATCATTATGGGACAATAGAAAATAAGAGTTAACTAGGACACCGCATGTAGGGCCGTGTTATCTTTTGCTAGAACTTTCTGAATTATGGTGTTAATGTTAGAACGTATTTTATGACCTTTAATATTGAAACTAACAGTAAAGTCAACTTAATGAATTTATTAAATCAATATCTATACTAATATTATAAAGCTGATGAGTTTGTTTGCTTGGACGCGCTAATCTCAGGAACTATTGGTTCAATTTGAAATTTTTTTTTATATTAGCACGGCAAAATGACTGCACTGAGCCTGATGGTAAGCACAGTACAATTCAAAAACAATGGTGACCACCGAGTGACACAGTGTCCATCGTCAGTCACCGCTGTCATGCCGGCCTGCGAAAAGCTGGATATGCACAGGCTGATCCCGAAACGCGACCCGCAAAAGCGAATCACTATGACGGGCTTTTTCGCCATATACATGGTGGTTGCGACCTAGTCAGGCTGTAAAACCCTACCACCCCGCTTTCGCCATTGCCTCGTTCGTTATTCAGCAGGGTGCACCACGTGCAGGTGAGGTTGGCTTGGATGTCTCAAGTCTTCGATGTTATTCGACATCCATTACACCCCAAATTATTTCAGTGTTAGATATCTCATTTATCAAGGAAGGCTATATATCATGCTATAAAAAATAGGAGCGGAGCATCAGTGAAGAATTTTTCAAGTTCGGGGTTAACGTACTTATTATTTTTAAATATTTTCACCTTCTACGTAACCGAAGCCGCGAGTTAGAGTTAGTGTTGGACGAAGTCGTGGGCTGAAGCTAGTGAATATGCAAAGCAATTATGCTGTTATCTACTTGACTTATGATACTTCGTTGGAAAGTTACCTGAAGGGGTATTAATTTGAATATAATTTTCTAATGTCTAATCTGTTCAATTTAGGATGAAACTTTGACGAAATTTCTAACTCAAGATTAATGAAGATTAATGAAATCTTAACTATGAAATGTAATTGAAATTAAAATAATACTTTCTTAGAACATCTTTATACCTTTTTTACGTCAAACGAAATGACGAAAGAATATTATAAAAGGCTTTATTTAAGCGACGCACATCATCAATCACTCGGACTGCTATTTGTCACATTTCTCTTACAAAGGCGAATAATGGACGTTCAAAGAAAACACCAGAAAAAGGTCACTTCACCTTCAGACCGAATTTATAAAAACGTTTCTTCTTGTCGTGGAATAATGGATGTCTGTGTTTAAACAAAGGGGGAAATATGAAATTATCTTTAATCGTAAAATATCCAATTTCAACTAAAGCATGTGTTTACGAAAATTTCATACTTATTTACTTAAATATATTTTAAAGCAGGGCTATATTGTTTTATATATGTATTCTAAATATTATTAACCAGCACGAAAATGTCTCGAGATATTTGAATCTCTACCAGGTGACTGTTTAGACAGTAGCAATATTTATGGAGCATACTCTGAACGCGATTCTCGTTCTAAATCAATTAAAAAATAGGTGCTTGATATTTGACCTAATTATCTAGAAAAAACAAAAATTATACACAATTCTTTACGCGTCTATGTTAAAGCGCAGTGTCAATGGCCGTCGGGTGATTTCACTTTCATTTGAAAGAGAACGTGGGAACGTCAGGAACAAAACAAAAGGGTTTATTGCCTGTTTTACTATCGGAAGATATTAACTTCGGGTCGCCCATTGTAGCTTTTGGCAGCGGCCATTACACTTAGGTTTATTATTTTATTTACACGTGTATAGCTATACTTTCGAAAGTCTTAGAACAAACTATAACTTCGGTTTTCTTGGTTGTTTATTAATATTTGTTTTAATATTATTATTTTATATGTTAAATTTGACCATTAAGTGTTATATCCTAGAATACTGCGAGTGTCTAAACAGTCACCTGGTATAATGCCCCTAGATATTCGTTATGATAGCTCATAGAAAAGTGAAACTTATACAGAAAATATAAAAACAGCCAGTAAAATTGCGAGAGGAAAGAGAATGGAATATTTATATTTAAAACAAATAGTATTGTTAAAAGAGAAAAACGAAATAACTCGATAGCAAAACCTCTCTTTTTACACACAGATGCCGTATATAAATGTCCTGTCACTTACAGAACTAAGACGAATGTAACAACATTTCGTATGTTAAAATCTATTTAGCGGATGAGATTGCAGACCACAACAAAGAAACATTATCCTGTTTTCTGGCAATCGGGTACAAAATTGATTTCTTAACGTAATATATTGAGCAGCAAGGGTGCACCAGAAAAATCGACTTTTTGTCTTCAAATGATCGTGAAAATTTGTCAGAGAATACAAAAAAAAACTCTGGCAAAGTCTAATTTACGCGCAAAAGAACAAAAATTTCATAAGCATTAAATGTCTAACATTTTTACAGGAGCGATTTTTCTAAAAATGAGCTGAGCTAAAAAATTATAAAGTTTGGAAAAAAAAACATTTGTTAATTATATAAGAAACTCTACTCGCGACATCTATACATCAATACGTCATGGATGTCCTCCTGGTCAGATAGTTTGATTGAAAGTAACTGATATGTGGGAATTATCAATCAACGATAGTGACACCAAGACAATAAGGATTGATACTATATCGATGAACATAACGTCGCAAATAAAAATCATCTTTTAATAATATATAAAAAATAACAATGAGTACTGTGAGTGATTTTCTGTAAGCACTTCTAAAATGTAGAATAGAATTCAAATTTATCCCGTAAAATTTAGCTAATGTCAACATTGTAAGCGCTCGAAAATTACTTTGTACGTCTTCATTAGAACACATCGACTCTTCTCTACTCTATGTAATATACATGTATTATACACTTTTTTTTCGTAATATCTACGCTATTGGCCTGCTGGCCTTCACAGTTTCATCGGACTAAGGCGAGTACTTAAGGCACTTCGCCACTTGACAACAAGCGCAAGGGCGCCAGAGTGACTATTCATTCTATTCATACATAAAAGAATTCGTGACACACACATGTGTACCGGTCTGTGAGCCTCACGAATTCGAACGTGAATTTCGTATTTGACAACTAGGCTAATCTAAACAATCTCCGTCGCTCCGGACAATTAAACTGAACAGGCCCATGTGGTGGAGGTGCATTATGCTGATGCGACTCCCACAGATCGTTAGGGCGGGTAACACTCATTTCCTCTTGAGGGGTCAACCATCTTGACGCCTCATGCCGCAGTTTGTGTCCCTTAGGAGGGGACAACACCTGTTGGAGGAGCAGATGTAGTGTCGATTAGACAGTGCCTGCTCCTCCGGCCAAAAGGTGTAAGAAGGTACCATGGGGTTTTAGTCCATGCGACTCGGGCATATCCATCCTCTGCTGCCCGGCGAGATGGATATCCGTTAGGGATTTCCCCATGGAGAAAAACAAAAAGGATTCTCGTTCTAAATCAATTAAAAAATAGGTGCTTGATATTTGACCTAATTATCTAGAAAAAACAAAAATTATACACAATTCTTTACGCGTCTATGTTAAAGCGCAGTGTCAATGGCCGTCGGGTGATTTCACTTTCATTTGAAAGAGAACGTGGGAACGTCAGGAACAAAACAAAAGGGTTTATTGCCTGTTTTACTATCGGAAGATATTAACTTCGGGTCGCCCATTGTAGCTTTTGGCAGCGGCCATTACACTTAGGTTTATTATTTTATTTACACGTGTATAGCTATACTTTCGAAAGTCTTAGAACAAACTATAACTTCGGTTTTCTTGGTTGTTTATTAATATTTGTTTTAATATTATTATTTTATATGTTAAATTTGACCATTAAGTGTTATATCCTAGAATACTGCGAGTGTCTAAACAGTCACCTGGTATAATGCCCCTAGATATTCGTTATGATAGCTCATAGAAAAGTGAAACTTATACAGAAAATATAAAAACAGCCAGTAAAATTGCGAGAGGAAAGAGAATGGAATATTTATATTTAAAACAAATAGTATTGTTAAAAGAGAAAAACGAAATAACTCGATAGCAAAACCTCTCTTTTTACACACAGATGCCGTATATAAATGTCCTGTCACTTACAGAACTAAGACGAATGTAACAACATTTCGTATGTTAAAATCTATTTAGCGGATGAGATTGCAGACCACAACAAAGAAACATTATCCTGTTTTCTGGCAATCGGGTACAAAATTGATTTCTTAACGTAATATATTGAGCAGCAAGGGTGCACCAGAAAAATCGACTTTTTGTCTTCAAATGATCGTGAAAATTTGTCAGAGAATACAAAAAAAAACTCTGGCAAAGTCTAATTTACGCGCAAAAGAACAAAAATTTCATAAGCATTAAATGTCTAACATTTTTACAGGAGCGATTTTTCTAAAAATGAGCTGAGCTAAAAAATTATAAAGTTTGGAAAAAAAAACATTTGTTAATTATATAAGAAACTCTACTCGCGACATCTATACATCAATAATAAGGACTTGGACTTTGACAAAGTTTTTGTTTTAGTATTTTCTGACAAAAATTCACAATCATTTGAAGAGTATACCCTATATTTGGGGTGTAAGGGGTGTCGAATAACATCGAAGACTTGAGACATCCAAGCCAACCTCACCTGCACGTGGTGCACCCTGCTGAATAACGAACGAGGCAATGGCGATAGCGGGGTGGTAGGGTTCTACAGCCTGACTGGGTCGCAACCACCATGTATATGGCGAAAAAGCCCGTCATAGTGATTCGCTTCTGCGGGTCGCGTTTCAGGATCAGCCTGTGCATATCCAGCTTTTCGCAGGCCGGCATGACAGCGGCGACCGGCGATGGATAGTGTGTCACTCGGTGGTCGCCATTGTTTGTGGATTGTACTGTGCTTACCATCAGGCACAGTCCAGTCATTTTGCCATGCTACTATAAAAAAAAAAAAATATTATAACAATACCTCTTCTATAGCATCTAATTGGACATCTGCAAGTCCGCCATTGGGAAGATCTAACGGCGTCTCCTTGGCTTGCCCTTGAGTGGCCGCCGCGGCTGAATGTCTGGCCGCAGCGGCTCCAGCACCACCCGCTGTTGGCCTCGTTGCTTCTAATAGAACCTTTAATGAAGCTATCGCATGAAGCTGTGTCGCCTTCTCGTCCACTTTACCTGGTGACAAGGACGTTGCGGTTAATGTTTTAAAAGCTTTTAAATTGTGTCTGGAATTTTTAATTTATGGGTTTATCTAAAGTTACACAAAGTCAGCATCATCAAGAAACCAACTCCAGAGTCACAGGCCTCTTCGTGAAGGAAGATATGAGCATATTCACCACGCCAGCCCACGACGTATTAGTTATTTCAAACTCCGAGAAATCCACAGCTTTCGCACGTACGGTGGTACTACAAGAACATTTCTCAGGTTCAGGATTTCTCACGATGTTTTCCTTCACCGTTACTCGATAGTATTACCTATTTCAATAAGTAAATGTACGCGAATTCCGAAAACTTTGTTGGTACGGGTCGGAGTTCGAATCCATGGACATTAGATTGATACCACTAGGTAGTCAAATCGCTCAATTGACACAACTTTTAATTTACTCGGTAGCGAGGATGGTTTAATTTGTTCATAGGGTTTCCAACTAATAGATCCTTTTTAATATATTGTGAACTAATTTTAAATTTTAAAAATTTACGAAATATCACGATTGCTGTTCAAATAACAATGTGGCGAGGAATGCTTAGCCCAGAACTAGTCCTTTAGTTTGTTGCAGGAATATACCCATAGATGTTTTCTTGCAGATTTTCAACACAAGATTGAAACACAAGATTGGTAGCAGATTGGTAGCTAGGAAAACCACATAAATATTTCCTTTGGTCAGAGATATCTACATGTTTGTTAGCTATAGGTTTGTTTTATACAATTCAGAATATTTATACAAAGCGGCTGAAGCATTCAGTACAAAGTTTCAGCGATGCGGCAGCCGGTTAATTTAAGCCAAGTACTCATTCGTTCTATACCACAATATTCACAGTAAAAATAGGTCAAACACTACGCGGCGAGTAAAAGTTTGTTTTTGTTGAACAATGCACAAAATACGTTGCTGTACCGGTACGCTTGCGTTTGGACGTGGCTCCATTTGGAGCTGACGTAGGAATGAATTTAGCATTTTATAATTTTACGTAAGCTTTTGAATGTGATGTGATAGCTAAGCATTGAGACTGTTGTTTGCTCTTATTTAGCTTATAGGCAAAGCTGAAATAGCGAACAAAACATGTTAATTGGGTTGCATGATGCTATAATTGATCAAGCGTTTAATATAGCAGTTCTCAAGCATCGTGTGGCGGCACATTGGTGTGTCGTAAGCACCTGTCAAATGTGTCGCGTGTCAATTTACAAATAAGTTACGTATATTTATTATTTTATACGAAAAATGTTGCATGTAAGTATCTAAGAGTGTCACGAATTTATACCAAAGAGCATGTTAGTGCGATACTGAGTAAAAAAGAGTGAGAGCCGCTGGTTTAATATAACCATTGATCGTCCAGCGGTCGAAACTGGACCATTTCTTTTTCAATTTCAACTCTATTGAAGCTTCTTTAAGGGGTGTGATTTCTTTTCGGTTGTCGGAGATTTGGCGTCCAATTGTTAGACACTTCTTTTTAAAATTATTTTTAGCAATCAATCTTCTACTAGATTAGTACTGTCATTTTCGAGTAGTTAAAGTTTCTTGCGTGAGTGTCTAAACAGTCACCTGGTATAATGCCCCTAGATATTCGTTATGATAGCTCATAGAAAAGTGAAACTTATACAGAAAATATAAAAACAGCCAGTAAAATTGCGAGAGGAAAGAGAATGGAATATTTATATTTAAAACAAATAGTATTGTTAAAAGAGAAAAACGAAATAACTCGATAGCAAAACCTCTCTTTTTACACACAGATGCCGTATATAAATGTCCTGTCACTTACAGAACTAAGACGAATGTAACAACATTTCGTATGTTAAAATCTATTTAGCGGATGAGATTGCAGACCACAACAAAGAAACATTATCCTGTTTTCTGGCAATCGGGTACAAAATTGATTTCTTAACGTAATATATTGAGCAGCAAGGGTGCACCAGAAAAATCGACTTTTTGTCTTCAAATGATCGTGAAAATTTGTCAGAGAATACAAAAAAAAACTCTGGCAAAGTCTAATTTACGCGCAAAAGAACAAAAATTTCATAAGCATTAAATGTCTAACATTTTTACAGGAGCGATTTTTCTAAAAATGAGCTGAGCTAAAAAATTATAAAGTTTGGAAAAAAAAACATTTGTTAATTATATAAGAAACTCTACTCGCGACATCTATACATCAATAATAAGGACTTGGACTTTGACAAAGTTTTTGTTTTAGTATTTTCTGACAAAAATTCACAATCATTTGAAGAGTATACCCTATATTTGGGGTGTAAGGGGTGTCGAATAACATCGAAGACTTGAGACATCCAAGCCAACCTCACCTGCACGTGGTGCACCCTGCTGAATAACGAACGAGGCAATGGCGATAGCGGGGTGGTAGGGTTCTACAGCCTGACTGGGTCGCAACCACCATGTATATGGCGAAAAAGCCCGTCATAGTGATTCGCTTCTGCGGGTCGCGTTTCAGGATCAGCCTGTGCATATCCAGCTTTTCGCAGGCCGGCATGACAGCGGCGACCGGCGATGGATAGTGTGTCACTCGGTGGTCGCCATTGTTTGTGGATTGTACTGTGCTTACCATCAGGCACAGTCCAGTCATTTTGCCATGCTACTATAAAAAAAAAAAAATATTATAACAATACCTCTTCTATAGCATCTAATTGGACATCTGCAAGTCCGCCATTGGGAAGATCTAACGGCGTCTCCTTGGCTTGCCCTTGAGTGGCCGAAAGAAAACACCAGAAAAAGGTCACTTCACCTTCAGACCGAATTTATAAAAACGTTTCTTCTTGTCGTGGAATAATGGATGTCTGTGTTTAAACAAAGGGGGAAATATGAAATTATCTTTAATCGTAAAATATCCAATTTCAACTAAAGCATGTGTTTACGAAAATTTCATACTTATTTACTTAAATATATTTTAAAGCAGGGCTATATTGTTTTATATATGTATTCTAAATATTATTAACCAGCACGAAAATGTCTCGAGATATTTGAATCTCTACCAGGTGACTGTTTAGACAGTAGCAATATTTATGGAGCATACTCTGAACGCGATTCTCGTTCTAAATCAATTAAAAAATAGGTGCTTGATATTTGACCTAATTATCTAGAAAAAACAAAAATTATACACAATTCTTTACGCGTCTATGTTAAAGCGCAGTGTCAATGGCCGTCGGGTGATTTCACTTTCATTTGAAAGAGAACGTGGGAACGTCAGGAACAAAACAAAAGGGTTTATTGCCTGTTTTACTATCGGAAGATATTAACTTCGGGTCGCCCATTGTAGCTTTTGGCAGCGGCCATTACACTTAGGTTTATTATTTTATTTACACGTGTATAGCTATACTTTCGAAAGTCTTAGAACAAACTATAACTTCGGTTTTCTTGGTTGTTTATTAATATTTGTTTTAATATTATTATTTTATATGTTAAATTTGACCATTAAGTGTTATATCCTAGAATACTGCGAGTGTCTAAACAGTCACCTGGTATAATGCCCCTAGATATTCGTTATGATAGCTCATAGAAAAGTGAAACTTATACAGAAAATATAAAAACAGCCAGTAAAATTGCGAGAGGAAAGAGAATGGAATATTTATATTTAAAACAAATAGTATTGTTAAAAGAGAAAAACGAAATAACTCGATAGCAAAACCTCTCTTTTTACACACAGATGCCGTATATAAATGTCCTGTCACTTACAGAACTAAGACGAATGTAACAACATTTCGTATGTTAAAATCTATTTAGCGGATGAGATTGCAGACCACAACAAAGAAACATTATCCTGTTTTCTGGCAATCGGGTACAAAATTGATTTCTTAACGTAATATATTGAGCAGCAAGGGTGCACCAGAAAAATCGACTTTTTGTCTTCAAATGATCGTGAAAATTTGTCAGAGAATACAAAAAAAAACTCTGGCAAAGTCTAATTTACGCGCAAAAGAACAAAAATTTCATAAGCATTAAATGTCTAACATTTTTACAGGAGCGATTTTTCTAAAAATGAGCTGAGCTAAAAAATTATAAAGTTTGGAAAAAAAAACATTTGTTAATTATATAAGAAACTCTACTCGCGACATCTATACATCAATAATAAGGACTTGGACTTTGACAAAGTTTTTGTTTTAGTATTTTCTGACAAAAATTCACAATCATTTGAAGAGTATACCCTATATTTGGGGTGTAAGGGGTGTCGAATAACATCGAAGACTTGAGACATCCAAGCCAACCTCACCTGCACGTGGTGCACCCTGCTGAATAACGAACGAGGCAATGGCGATAGCGGGGTGGTAGGGTTCTACAGCCTGACTGGGTCGCAACCACCATGTATATGGCGAAAAAGCCCGTCATAGTGATTCGCTTCTGCGGGTCGCGTTTCAGGATCAGCCTGTGCATATCCAGCTTTTCGCAGGCCGGCATGACAGCGGCGACCGGCGATGGATAGTGTGTCACTCGGTGGTCGCCATTGTTTGTGGATTGTACTGTGCTTACCATCAGGCACAGTCCAGTCATTTTGCCATGCTACTATAAAAAAAAAAAAATATTATAACAATACCTCTTCTATAGCATCTAATTGGACATCTGCAAGTCCGCCATTGGGAAGATCTAACGGCGTCTCCTTGGCTTGCCCTTGAGTGGCCGCCGCGGCTGAATGTCTGGCCGCAGCGGCTCCAGCACCACCCGCTGTTGGCCTCGTTGCTTCTAATAGAACCTTTAATGAAGCTATCGCATGAAGCTGTGTCGCCTTCTCGTCCACTTTACCTGGTGACAAGGACGTTGCGGTTAATGTTTTAAAAGCTTTTAAATTGTGTCTGGAATTTTTAATTTATGGGTTTATCTAAAGTTACACAAAGTCAGCATCATCAAGAAACCAACTCCAGAGTCACAGGCCTCTTCGTGAAGGAAGATATGAGCATATTCACCACGCCAGCCCACGACGTATTAGTTATTTCAAACTCCGAGAAATCCACAGCTTTCGCACGTACGGTGGTACTACAAGAACATTTCTCAGGTTCAGGATTTCTCACGATGTTTTCCTTCACCGTTACTCGATAGTATTACCTATTTCAATAAGTAAATGTACGCGAATTCCGAAAACTTTGTTGGTACGGGTCGGAGTTCGAATCCATGGACATTAGATTGATACCACTAGGTAGTCAAATCGCTCAATTGACACAACTTTTAATTTACTCGGTAGCGAGGATGGTTTAATTTGTTCATAGGGTTTCCAACTAATAGATCCTTTTTAATATATTGTGAACTAATTTTAAATTTTAAAAATTTACGAAATATCACGATTGCTGTTCAAATAACAATGTGGCGAGGAATGCTTAGCCCAGAACTAGTCCTTTAGTTTGTTGCAGGAATATACCCATAGATGTTTTCTTGCAGATTTTCAACACAAGATTGAAACACAAGATTGGTAGCAGATTGGTAGCTAGGAAAACCACATAAATATTTCCTTTGGTCAGAGATATCTACATGTTTGTTAGCTATAGGTTTGTTTTATACAATTCAGAATATTTATACAAAGCGGCTGAAGCATTCAGTACAAAGTTTCAGCGATGCGGCAGCCGGTTAATTTAAGCCAAGTACTCATTCGTTCTATACCACAATATTCACAGTAAAAATAGGTCAAACACTACGCGGCGAGTAAAAGTTTGTTTTTGTTGAACAATGCACAAAATACGTTGCTGTACCGGTACGCTTGCGTTTGGACGTGGCTCCATTTGGAGCTGACGTAGGAATGAATTTAGCATTTTATAATTTTACGTAAGCTTTTGAATGTGATGTGATAGCTAAGCATTGAGACTGTTGTTTGCTCTTATTTAGCTTATAGGCAAAGCTGAAATAGCGAACAAAACATGTTAATTGGGTTGCATGATGCTATAATTGATCAAGCGTTTAATATAGCAGTTCTCAAGCATCGTGTGGCGGCACATTGGTGTGTCGTAAGCACCTGTCAAATGTGTCGCGTGTCAATTTACAAATAAGTTACGTATATTTATTATTTTATACGAAAAATGTTGCATGTAAGTATCTAAGAGTGTCACGAATTTATACCAAAGAGCATGTTAGTGCGATACTGAGTAAAAAAGAGTGAGAGCCGCTGGTTTAATATAACCATTGATCGTCCAGCGGTCGAAACTGGACCATTTCTTTTTCAATTTCAACTCTATTGAAGCTTCTTTAAGGGGTGTGATTTCTTTTCGGTTGTCGGAGATTTGGCGTCCAATTGTTAGACACTTCTTTTTAAAATTATTTTTAGCAATCAATCTTCTACTAGATTAGTACTGTCATTTTCGAGTAGTTAAAGTTTCTTGCGTGATACTTTCAATTTGCTAATAAGATGGTGGTTGCCTTGTTAGAACTTTCTAGGGAGTTTTGTGCCATAGATTTCATGCTCCATGGTACTATTACCCATCCATTACACTTTACTCAATAACCGAACTATGTTACGTAAGCTAAGTAACAAGATTATGAATTTCATAAAAGATCTACTACACGGCAGGCAAAGATCAAGCAAAAAATAGAAGTAGAGGAAGACTGAAAACAAATAAAATATAAAATCCACTACATGTCATTTTAAGATCCCGCTAAAAACTCTTATCGGAGATTTAACAGCATTTGTATATAGAAAAGTTCATGGTCTCATTTTTTTCTGAACCAGTTTACTAAGAAGATATATCAGGCTAAAGTATGTAAATCAGTGAGATTATTCCTAAACGCCTACCTATTAAAATGTTCTTCAAAGTACGCAAAACTATTACTTGGACAAATCGAGTCCCATTTTAGGCTATTACAGTTCATTGTTGAGAGCAATATAGAGTAGCGGATAATCTGTGACAAAGGCGCGTCGAGACAATCCCTTTGTCCAGATATCGCTCTCTTTACGGTCTCAGCGAGTCCAATTGGCTTAACCGCTTTACTAACTCTGTTGGTCGTCTTTGATGTGGTTTAATTTTCCGCGAACGAGCGGTGATATTGCGAAGCTATTGCACGGTTGTTTACGATGTAAACACTGTGTGTTCCGATGTAAAATATATTTATATTATCTTTTTTCAATGATATGTGTAACATGTACTTCTGCCAGTGGCTTCGCTTGAATTCTAACTAATATTATAAATGAGAAAGGGTTTGTCTATACGTTTGTTTTTACTATTTCACGCCTAAAGTACTGTCTCCGAGGAATACAAAATATATTTTATACATTACCGTATAAATAAATCCTTATTAGAAAATCGCTGTCCATATTAAAACTTTATCATTTCCAAAACATACTTTGTTGCAAACTAGATAAAAATCCGTTATCAGGGACTTCTGGAAGTTTCGATTTTGGAAGCGACAGCCTCTGCCACATCCATTTCTGACGCAAAGCAACACTGTGTAGTTCCAACGGTATTGTTAGCAACACTTATCGGCATTGAAACGACTTCTTTAAAGTGGCAAAGTATTATAACCGAACTCAGAACTGCGCTCTTTTTCTTATTATTATTAGGTCTATTACCATTAAGTGGATTTAGCATCTGTTCTGTGTACTTCCTACCATTATAAGTAATCGTTGGGTTCATGTATGCGTAAAAAGTTTTTATAAGTCTTTATCGTATATATTAATACGTGAAGCGTAAACTTTGTACCCCTTTTTTAAGCGAATTGCGCTAACGGATGAACTTGAAATTTAGCATAGTAAAAGTTTATATTGAGGAGAAGTGCACAAAGCTTTTTTTATATAAAATGCATTAGAAGTATGTTAAATTAATTAAAATATACATGCTACTGCTTGAATTTTATACCACATATACACACATGCAAAAGAAAAAGACGTTGTGACATCCTTCCTTTTACTCTTACTTTCCAATTACCTCTTTAATATTTTTAACATGACTGACGTTGCATGCCTTACATGCCCTTTGAAATCAACTGGTCGAATTGTAGGTTAATTTTATAATAATACTAGCTGTTACCCGCGGCTCCGCACGCGCTTTTTAAAAAATGTATTAAAGAAATGTAAAATTGTGAGTGGGTGTGTACATTACAGAAAAGCTTTTTCAAAAACATTTGTAACTACGACGCTCACACCAACTGTAACATGTAACGTGTACATTAGATATATGAATACAAATAGTATATCGAATGGGATGGGATCTATCATCAGCAACATACCTGGAACTTTAATCTACTATATACCAAACTCAGCTAAGCTCAAGCTAAAACTCAAGCTCACTAACACTATATAAGAAAGTAATGCAAATTATAAGCTATACATTATCGAACAATATAT
>MU158890.1:57415-130306 GCA_015888305.1 Antheraea pernyi | reverse complement strand
ACCCAGGACGCCTTGTCCTGGATCGTGACGGGCGGAGGTGGGCGGGGCTTCTTACCCGAGGCTACGGAACCCGCGGCGTCGGGTGAAGCCGGGCTGTCGGGGATAACGGCCTTAGGGGCCTTTTTGGGGGCTTTCGCGTCCCTTGTAGGGGGGCGCTTGCTTGAGGGCAGATGGCCCTCACTATCGGAGGAGTTAGCGGGAGGGCAATCCCGCTTTTTGCCCCGCGTGACGGTGGTGAAACCGTCAGGCGCGAGAGTCTGATCCAGCTCCATAAGGGAGCCTTCATCGACTGGGGTGGGGGTGTCTGCCTTGTCGGCAGAGGACGGACCCTCCTGCGAGAGCAAGGAGAAGGAGTTCTTCATTACGAAGTTCGGGTTACGGAGGACTCTGGGCGTGGGACCGCCTTTGGCGTGGTTGCGGACCTCGAGGAGGAACCGTTCATACTCGACGAGCAATTCCGGACACATCCACGAGACGAATCCGCGGAAGGCCGCAAACTCTTGTTTGAGGGAAATTGACTCGGCCATACCGGGGCCTGGGGAGGGGAGTGGGGTGGAGGAAGACATGTGATACCTCCCCGCCAGAGGGGCAGGGGGGCGCGCCTTAATGAAGTTAACGGACTATCCCGAGTCCGGATCAAAGGGAGCTGTGGGCGAAGTGCAATGCCTCACAGGGGACCTACAGTGCCTAGGGGGAAGCCCTAACACTTCTTTCTTCTCTTCAGCCGGCGCGGCGATACGACGACACGACGACACGGAGAGAAGCACGCTGACGCACCGAAAAGTGTGATTTGCGTACTGACAAGTACGATTTCCTCTGTTCTGAAAAGAACAGGAAAACGATCGACGACAGACAAGATAAAAAGACAGACAAGATAGAAAATACGAAAACACGAATTCTCGATACGGATACAGAAAGAATTTTCACTCGCGTAAAAACACCAACTGACTGATATGACGTCACGTAAAAATAAAAATAATCACGTATCGAGAGCACTTGCGAGCGCGCGTCCGGTTGCCACGAACACAACAATCGGACTCCGCCCCGCCCACAAACTCTACCTCTTTATAATATTAGTATAGATAAGTAAATTGGATGGAAAATAATACCACGCAAATAATTAATTCTGAGACGCCATAAAAACTCCCTGGATAGTTTTAACTAGGGGGCCACTATTTCGTTAGAACATCGAAGTTATCACAAGACACATGCAATAAATAATGTTACTTACTCGACAATGGCAGTAATAATCTGGATCTCTACTTTCTATTAATACAATATGCAAATTCTATACATGAATTTGTGAACACCGTATTAGAAACCGGTATGTCTTCATTAGGCTGTATTAAAAAAATGTTTGATTTGATTGATGATTTTTGATTTTTGTGATTAATTCTAATGTGCGTAGAAGAACTAATGGTACATACAGACAGCTGGAGATAGCGATTTTAATACCAATAAGTCTAAATAATATTTCATGAAATATTTTATGCAGTTATATATCTTATGTTGATTAATGTAGCTCTGTTCCTCTGTGTTGTTTATTTCAAATTGATGTTGCTATTAATTTCATCATAAACTTGTTCCATCGGCCAAACAAAAAGTAATGTTGAATCGATGAAAGTAAGTAAGTTAGAAGGTAAGGGGCCAAGGAAGGGCCGCTCGTAAAAGCTGCCCTACATATTCGAGTGTCGAAGGGCCGCGAACAAGGTAACTTTAGGAACTCGCTAAATGTAATCAAGGATAGATAATCCGTTCACCTCGTGTAGTATATATACATTACAGTGGTCCGTGTTCTGTAAAACTTAGAAGGCGTATGAAGTTATCTCTTCGTGAGATAGCTATAAGTAAAAATTAGTTTTCTTTATACTTTATCCGTCTTATTTAAAATAAAAGTTAAATACGCGTTAAACACTTTATTTAAAAGTTTGATCACAAAAGAGTGTCTTACTCTTGTTTAGAGATACATATTGTTTATATTTAAACATTGTCTAAATTGACAGTTCTTATTTTATTGTCTTCTTTTGTTTCTGGTGCTATGTGTAAGCAATACATAATTCCGCCAATGTCGGTGCGCTGTCAGTGACAGATAGTAACATAAACGAAGAAGACTTTATAAATAATGTAATTCGAAAAATAAGATAATTAATATGTGTTCAGACCGAGTAACTGCGTATTTTTAAGCGCCGGCAAAAGACGTTTCGCAGTAAATTGATTTAATTTCGTGGGTATAATTAATTTTGATTGTTTATATAGATTAAACAATTTTAGAGATTTACAAGTAAATCATAATTATTACTATACTAGCTGACCCGTGCAACTTCGTCTGCACCAAAACGGTTATCACCGGTTTCAATTGTATTTTTAAACCTAAAACCCGATTGCAGCCACACCTACCGTTTCCAATTGTAAATCCTAACTATCAAGGGGCTCACTCAAACATATACCTAGATGGTATGTGAGAAATCTTTTAAAATAACCCTAGAACCCGTTCGTAGCGTCATATACGGGGTTCAATTAAGATGAAAACTAACCTACATATAGTGACGGCAACGTAAAAAAATAACTTGATGATCTATGGACCCCAGTTGGAACCAAATAGCTTTCCATTTTTGTAGATGTTTACTATACAGTCAGTATAGTTTACATTATAAAATATCAAGTTGATAGAGTTCAATTGTAAATTAAACGATAAAAATATTTATAAAATAAATAATAATAAATTAAACACTGAATGACATCAAAACCTCCCTGCCAGAGGGGCAGGGGGGCGCGCCTTAATGAAGTTAACGGACTATCCCGAGTCCGGATCAAAGGGAGCTGTGGGCGAAGTGCAATGCCTCACAGGGGACCTACAGTGCCTAGGGGGAAGCCCTAACACTTCTTTCTTCTCTTCAGCCGGCGCGGCGACACGACGACACGACGACACGGAGAGAAGCACGCTGACGCACCGAAAAGTGTGATTTGCGTACTGACAAGTACGATTTCCTCTGTTCTGAAAAGAACAGGAAAACGATCGACGACAGACAAGATAAAAAGACAGACAAGATAGAAAATACGAAAACACGAATTCTCGATACGGATACAGAAAGAATTTTCACTCGCGTAAAAACACCAACTGACTGATATGACGTCACGTAAAAATAAAAATAATCACGTATCGAGAGCACTTGCGAGCGCGCGTCCGGTTGCCACGAACACAACAATCGGACTCCGCCCCGCCCACAAACTCTACCTCTTTATAATATTAGTATAGATAAGTAAATTGGATGGAAAATAATACCACGCAAATAATTAATTCTGAGACGCCATAAAAACTCCCTGGATAGTTTTAACTAGGGGGCCACTATTTCGTTAGAACATCGAAGTTATCACAAGACACATGCAATAAATAATGTTACTTACTCGACAATGGCAGTAATAATCTGGATCTCTACTTTCTATTAATACAATATGCAAATTCTATACATGAATTTGTGAACACCGTATTAGAAACCGGTATGTCTTCATTAGGCTGTATTAAAAAAATGTTTGATTTGATTGATGATTTTTGATTTTTGTGATTAATTCTAATGTGCGTAGAAGAACTAATGGTACATACAGACAGCTGGAGATAGCGATTTTAATACCAATAAGTCTAAATAATATTTCATGAAATATTTTATGCAGTTATATATCTTATGTTGATTAATGTAGCTCTGTTCCTCTGTGTTGTTTATTTCAAATTGATGTTGCTATTAATTTCATCATAAACTTGTTCCATCGGCCAAACAAAAAGTAATGTTGAATCGATGAAAGTAAGTAAGTTAGAAGGTAAGGGGCCAAGGAAGGGCCGCTCGTAAAAGCTGCCCTACATATTCGAGTGTCGAAGGGCCGCGAACAAGGTAACTTTAGGAACTCGCTAAATGTAATCAAGGATAGATAATCCGTTCACCTCGTGTAGTATATATACATTACAGTGGTCCGTGTTCTGTAAAACTTAGAAGGCGTATGAAGTTATCTCTTCGTGAGATAGCTATAAGTAAAAATTAGTTTTCTTTATACTTTATCCGTCTTATTTAAAATAAAAGTTAAATACGCGTTAAACACTTTATTTAAAAGTTTGATCACAAAAGAGTGTCTTACTCTTGTTTAGAGATACATATTGTTTATATTTAAACATTGTCTAAATTGACAGTTCTTATTTTATTGTCTTCTTTTGTTTCTGGTGCTATGTGTAAGCAATACATAATTCCGCCAATGTCGGTGCGCTGTCAGTGACAGATAGTAACATAAACGAAGAAGACTTTATAAATAATGTAATTCGAAAAATAAGATAATTAATATGTGTTCAGACCGAGTAACTGCGTATTTTTAAGCGCCGGCAAAAGACGTTTCGCAGTAAATTGATTTAATTTCGTGGGTATAATTAATTTTGATTGTTTATATAGTTTAGAAAACATTTTTTTATACAATGAAATAAATGTATCAACATATAAGTGATAGTTTCGTTTACACAAATGTATGTAATTGATAATTACGCACAGAAATGTCATGTAGCCGTAGCTCAGTCATAATGTACTGGACTTTATATGCTTCGACGGAGCCGACGGTTCGAAACACGGCGATCATTTTTTTGGTACTTTTTTTTTAAGTAGCATAAGGCTTAATTTAATTTTTTAGCTAATCTGTCTGCTATATATAGCACAAAGAAAATTAACCAAAATTCGTCAAGAATATCATGAACTACATTTTTTTTTACTTTCGTCCGTTATCCTGGAAAATCCCTTGCGTTTTATGAGATAAAATGTAATAAGACCGAAAAGGTGTTATTACAAAAAAATGAAATACGTATTGAATACTTGTTTTTAAAAGGTTTCGAATTAAATGCACCGCGGTCGCTGAATGTTCGTCATCTTGCTCTTTTGTCTCGCTTTGGTTACGTTAGGTTAGACTTGCGAAAAAGGATAACGCGAACTTGCATCGGGCGAGCGCGGTGCATTTAATTTGAAACCGTTTTAAACCAAGTATTTAACTTTTTTGTAATAACACCGTGTATGTTTTATCGTTTAAACACTGTTAGTGCCGGTACGTTTAATAACCGAAAATGTTCTACCATTAGGCTATCGGATAACCTAGATGTTTTCCTTCATCGATAACTCATCCAGTTACTTATTTCCTTGTGTGGGTTAAACTTGAACTACGATGTACTTCTTACGAGTCACGAGTGTACATTAAACATTCTTACGTGTGGTTTATAAATTTATGTGATAAAAATTAATGAGAATATTTGTTTATGAGAATACGTATTTCTGAAGCACCTCCTCAGCATGTCTCTGAGACTTGTAGAAGAAGTCCTTATTTTTGCGCGACAGAAGTAGTTACAATAACTTTTACTATCTTCTAGATTTATTTGAACGTATATTGTTTCATATGTTTTTTTATGAAGTCGTGACGTATTGCGCTTGCGTCAGATTATGGCCGCGCGAAATAGTCTAGCGGTCTGTGTACGTTTACTCGTAATATTGATATTTTATAATAAGCTTCTGCAGCACATCACATTTTTCAATAATTAACAAGTTGTATATTAAAAAAAAATAATTATTGCTCGGAGCGCCAATAGATGTGAAAACCAGACAAATGTTAATAATATCAATTTATTTAAACTTCTTTAGGCGCAACTAGGAGGAGGTAACTGGACGACAATGCAACGGAAGTACGTTACGGCAACATGTCGTCGAATGTCTGTAGCATCCGGTTTTTAAATATTTTTGATTTTGTTAATGAATAGCTTATAAAAAAATCAATCGAAAAAGACATGTATATTAAATTGAATAATAATAAAACTCATACAATAGAATTAATTACGTATATACAGGCGCGCGACCGTTCTGCCATCTGGTTTCAATTTAAGTAACAAATTAAAAAGGTTTACTTCAATCACGTGTGACGGTTCCACGCACTCATTTTTATTTATGTATTTGAAATTATTCAGACTATATTTGATTTAGAAATTCAAAAAAGAACACAGTATTCCATTGTTTTGACTTTTCTCTTCTGTCGGTGGGTCTCATGACTGCTTCGTTTTTTTAAATGCCACAAGGCATCATATAGGCAGACCGCCCATCTAATGAAAAATGGTTTATGACGCCTATGAACAACTGCAACATCAGGGGCTTCACATTGTGAATTACTATTACGCATTTTTATACATATAAATAATGCATTATTTATACAGATACAGTTCGTCTGAATATCTCATGAATATGATAAAACTCTACACATTAATATTACAATATCATTACATATCATAAAAAAAGTCCTGTGCCAAGTCTGTCTATCTGTCTGTTCGCGATAAACTCCAAAACTACTGAACCTATTTTAATGCGCGAAATTCCACCAGTTCTCACCAATAGATAGAGTGAATTCACGAGGAAGCTTAAGGTATATAATTTGTCTAGGCTTTTTTATTATCAGGGTGAACAATGACCGCGTGTCCGCAATTAATATCTAAACCAAAAAAATAGGTTTAAATCAGGGATCTTGAACTTTAAAAGTCATTTCTTGAATAAAATTATCGATGCATGGTATTTCATAATTCTTCGATGGTGGTCTATCCGCGAGGTTTAGTAACAGAAAGTACCAAATCATTGTAAAAATTTAGTACTTTAAATTACTAATACCCGAAGACAGCTCTCACGACGGATCTTCAGTCTTCTCAAGTCTCTCGATATCCTTTCTCTTAGTTTATTGTCGTAATCTATACTTCTATAGTAGTATTATAAAGTGGAAGAGTTTGTTTTTGCTTGAACGCTAATCTCAGGAACTGCTAATCCGATTTGAAAAATTGTTTCAGTGTTATATAGCTCATTTATTGAGGAATATATCATTACAATACATATATACTAATATATAATAATAAGACCCGTAGGAGCAGAGCACCAATGAAAAATGTTCCAAAATAGTTTTTTTTTCTTTTGAGAGCTTCCACTGTGTTAATGTCTACGTCCGGTACCGTGACACACCCGAGAGGCGAGACTGCAACGCCACCCGGGGAACCACTATTGACCTGCGATACCGCGCTATTGACTCTATCGGGGTGTTACTAATGACGTCGAACGCTATTGGTGGAAATTATCGGCTGTTCATTATTCATTCCGGTGTGAGACTACATTGGTGGCATATAAAGGGCAAGATGTCGCTGATCTGGGCGCACTCCTATGTGGAAGTTATTGTAAGGCGAAGCTCTGCCCGATTAAACAGTGACAAAAACCTACGAAGTATTTATTGCCATTCCTGACTGCATCGACACTATACGTGATTAGTGTAACAACTGCGTAGACTGCGTAAACTGAAACTATTCCATGCGGACGAAGTAATATTATTATTATGATAATGGTCCCGACATCACTCAATATATATACATTTCTATCGTCGATGATGTTTGTTTAATACCTAATTCAGAATACCATATATAATTTATTATAAAAAGAAAACTCAAATATTAAATTTTAATTATGTAAGTATTTCACGTGAAGCGCATAACGAAAAAAAATGAAGTTCTCAAATTTATATTCAGCGTAAATGACCTGTTAGTAAGTATGAAAGTGAAAACTATTTTTTTACTAACTTATGTATTTGCCAATTTACACGCCTCTAAATAATTATGTGAGAAGAAAAAATAATTTTAAATTCGCATGTTTCGGTAGTTTTTCAACTGGAACAAATACACATTAAAATATTAAACGTTGTGATTGCTGTAGAAAATATACTGTTCTTTTTAAAAATACATGAAATAAAAAAACCTGTTAATAAACCGAAAGTCAATTTTCCAAACAATATTGTAGCTACTTGAACGACCGCTTTGAATTCTTTTCTATTCCAAAATATAACTTATAAGGTACACTTATAATATAAAAGCACTTTTAAAATGGGATTGGAACTTTATTTTAGTTTAGGCATTGAGGCATAAGCAGCACAGAGATAGCTTGCAAATGATTTATTACCGTAGGCGTACTAAGCCGGTGATCTGGACCGCTGCCAATGGCTTTGGCAGGACGTTGTCTATATGTCGCCATTAGTTACTACGTTAACTAGCTTATGGGTTATGTTCAGTAAACGAATTAACAGAACTTTCCGAATTCATGTTTGCGATATATCTATTTTTGTAAAATTTGGAGAAATCGCAATTTCAAATACTAGCAAATTCACTATTAAATAATTCAAGCATATTGACCTAATTTTACGACAGGTACAGGTACAGAAAAAGTAGAAACTTCTATTTAGGTTGGTGTTTCGCGCTTTAAGATTTTATAGTGCAAGAGCCTGTGGTTGCCAGACTTTCGTCATTCTATAAAAGCTGAAAGTTTCTCAGCGTATGCCCCTAACATAGATACGAACGATGACCTACTATGAAGTTTACATCATAGTTGCTTTCACAGATAAGAAGTAACGAAGGTGTGTAAATATATCAGCCTAAATTCGTTACATTATAAAACTCAAACTTTTCATATTTTCTCTGGAATAGCACTAGAAAATCTTGTAATTGCCAGACAATTACTAACGTGACAACTGCTCGCTAGACAGCCTTAAACTTCAATGAAATATAATTATACTTACGTTTTAGTATAAAAGCTAATTAAATAAATGCGTTCTTGTGTAATTATAGAAATACGTTTCCTTAGTTGCCAGACAGTTTTGATGGTTCTAAGAGTCTGTCCAGAGGAGGCGTTTTACGCGCGAGTCGATTCGCGCATACCCGAGATACTAGAGCTACATACATACACGATATGTTCACTTCTCAGAATCGGATTTGTATGAAAAAGGCTCGTCTATTTTTGGTTATCAATCCACTCTCTAGATGGCACTGTTATATAATGTTTTTGGCAAGTTTAATAACAAAAGATGGTGGATGACGATTAATTTTGACATTTCAAACTGACAACTTTCAAATATTTGTTATCATTCACTTTGTTTACGTATCTGTTAGGAGAGCGTGCTCTCTTAAATTTTCTTGCCTCCCACAAACAATTTTATCTATCTCCGGATCTACTTAATAACATTAACTCCTACATATACATACTTGGATTTAGATTTGACTTTAACGATGAATATATTAATTACAAATAAAAATGATCAAAAACTTGTATACGATTTACGCAGTACCGCTGTATGCATACATATATAGCTATAAATGCACATTTATAACCAACAGATATTAGTTCCAAACTCGTATTATAGAGGCGCTGATTGGTAAGAACGAGTGCGACCTCTATTTATATAACGTACTCTGTGCATACATATATCCCGTCCAGATGGTGCGGCGCGTTTCCTAACTTGCGCGTGAAACGCGTGCAATGAGCGAGACTCTTGACTCAGGCCCCATTGCTGTGTCCAGTATGCGACGTTTCCTAGGGTAGAGACGCGCGTAAAATGCGGTATCTGGACGCAATATATTTTGAAGCGCGCGAGTCAACTCGCGCGTACATTGCTTTATCTGGACAGGCTCTAACGTAAATGTGCGAGCGCGTGGTAATACTTATCCGTAGGTGCGATCAAACAATGACAAAACGCTTTGTAAGGGACTTTTTTTTCTATTGGTTAGTAGTCATGGCCAAAGTTCTTAGATTCTAGATTATTCTAGATTCTAAATACACATGTACACATCATGTACCCATATAATTGGCATAAAAGTATACATTATGCTTTTTCAAAAGATCGTCTATTGTTTCTCAGAGTCGGACCTCTTTATTTGGAGGTCGTGCAATGCGGATACCTATTTCCCATTTAAATAATACTGGAAAGTTTTATTTGGTCTGACTATTTTCGGAATTATATGTATTACACTCTAGATCGGGGGTCCCTAAACTTCAAAGATAACGGAATACCAACCAAATATCTTTTTATTTTATGGAATCACATATCAAATTATTGCAAATCAATACTGAAATTTATATAAGAACATTTTTTTAAAGAAATGTGTAATATAATTGAAACACGTTACTCGTGCATTGTCCCTGGCTACATGCGCTGCTAGGCCATGCATAGTCCGGGCTGAATGTATGCTAACTATCTTCCTATTTACATACTCATCACATATTTTGTGCTATTTAAAAATAATATTTGTAACCGTAGTGTTATTTAATAGCCAATAATACATAATTTCGGCGGAACCCTGATGACTATTCTTAGATTCCGCGGAACCCAGTTTGAGAATCCCTGCTCTAAATGACCCGGGTTCATAGCTCCAAACGGCCCTTCTACACTTAAACTTGTATTAGCGGAAACAGAGATAAATAAATAATATAGCCTATTTCATTTTCATTTTTTTTGCAGACTCTTCGTCCGCACCTTTTTTTTATTAATGTAATCAAAAAGTAAATTTTCAAAAAAAAGTATTAACCGACTTCAATATCAATCAAAAACCCATAAGGCACTAAAAAGCGGAAAATAAATAGTTTATCAAATTAACCAAATTAAATAAAACATGCCACCTAGAGATGTATTGGAAGTCGGTACCAACCAAAATTTCTGTATTACAGAGACGCGAGAGTGGACTTAAACTTTGTACCTGTAGATGATATGATTTTCGGTTTGGTTGGCACCGACGTTGAGGGAAAAAAAAAAAAAAAAAAAAAAAAAAATACAGACGAATTGATAACCTCCTCCTTTTTTTGAAGTCGGTTAAAAAACGTTTTAAATATAGTGTATTTTATGCAATTATTATTTTATTTAACTATTATACTTACCGTAGTTATTTTATTAACGAGTAAGCATCTGAGTTTTAATTGAGACTATAAGCCTTTATGGCAGCTTCATTATCATTTTTTATGGTTCGTATAAATTTTGGTTTTGTAATGCTATTCGTACGTGATAGTATTTTCAGGTCCGTTTACCTTATTGTTATGATCAGCTATAAGGGTGTTATATATTTGCGTGGGAGTGAATAGTGTGAGCGAAGCGCGGTGCGTACCTAACTCACCGTCATGCATCGGATCGATGGTATGTATCATTAGCTGCAGCAGACCGTGGCGGAACTTGGCTGCAGGCGGAGGCGCTTTACTCGGGCCCGCGATCGCCGCTGTAGCTGTCGCCGTGTTCGTTCCCACCGAGGTCTCGCTCGACGTTGTCGCGTTACCATGCTGTATAACAAATATTATCGTTAATCATCTATACTAATATTATAAAGAGGTAAAGTTTGTGACGTTGTAGGGGGTAATCTCAGGAACTACTAACCCGATTTTGAAAATTTTACCAATAGAAAGTCACGCTATTTGTAAGTGTCATGGGCTACATATCATCACGTTAAGACCAATAGGAACGGAGCAACAATGAAAAATGTTTTAAAATCGGGGTATTTTTTCCTTTTGAAAGCTTCCGCTGCGTCTTAGCCCAAAATAACTATTTCACACGTACGAAGTCGCGGGCAGTAGCTATTAACTAATTATATTATCTATAATAATATTATAAAGAGGTAAAGTTTGTGAGGTTGTATGGGGTAATAATATCCGGGGAGTCGGAGAAAAAATGGTCGAACGAAAACGTTTCTTACGAACGCTGCCTTAACTATTAGAAACATATGATTGAGTTCTAGAGAAAAGCTGTAGCTTAATAATGCCTATTACTGCCCAACGAAGTGGGCACGGGTCGGCTAGTAAATATATAAAAATCTAGTGTCATGATGTTTGTATACGGTGATTTCCGAAACTACAGATCTTTATGAAAGTTGGTATTTATGTATAATTTGGTCCAACTTAAGGATAGGTTATAGTTTATCATAATTTTAATCCAATATGTAATAAATGAGCCACAGCAACGCGTGGCCAGGTTAACTAGTATATATATATTAGGTCTTTACCTATGAAATTGCCGTTTTGTATGAAACAATTTAAACGAATTTTTTTCATGTATTTTTTATTTGTATTAATTGAAATAATCATCCATGCAATCAATGCATCTTTGCCAACGCAGTGGCAGTTTATCGATGCCCTAGATTATGTATCATCAGCTTCCACAATCGCCTTTAATTCGTCATTATCGACCAAAGTCTTCGGACGACCGCGAGGTTCATTATGCAGGTCGAAATTCCCAGAACGGAAGCGAGCAAGCCAATAACAGGTGGTGCGTTGGTTTGTAGTGTCAGCTCCGTAGACGTCATTGATGTTGCGTGCCGCTTGTGCCGCGTTGCTGCCACGACGGTACTCAAATTCCATAATTACTCGAAATTTTAACGTATCCATGATGACAAAAAAGATTGAAATGCGATGAAAATGTAACACTAATCGATAAACTACTTTTGGAAAAAGAATTCCATGTTTTTAAAATAAAATTAATTTGAAATTAGAATTCTTAGCCAAACAAACATTATTTTGATTTGTAATGGTCAGTACTGCAGAACGGCAATTTCATAGGTAAAGACATATTATAATAATATCATTACATATTATAAAACAAAGTCCTCCGTCGCGTCTGTCTGTCTGTTCGCGATAAACTCAAAAACTACTGAACGGATTTTTATATCGTTTTCACCAGTAGATAAAGTGATTCATGAGGATGGTTTAGATATATAACTTGTCAAACTTTTTTTATTATCCGGACGGGACAACGTCAGCTGGGCTCGCTGGTTAGAATTATAATGATATTTATAATTTTACAAGGACCAAGTGTATAAAGAAGTAATACACCTTTTTTTATCAAAATCTATCCATTAGGTTTTGAGTAATGATGGAAGATGTAGATCAAAATGACCAGATCCTCTTCTAATTTATTAACTATCTTCTGCCTGCGACTACGTCCATGGGAGATTTTTTTTTTTATGTCATAAGCGGCAAACGAACTTGTTGGTCACCTGATATTAAGTAATCACCACCGTCCATGGACACTAACAACACCGGAGGAGTCGAAAGTGCGTTGCCCGCCTGTGTTTGGGGGAAAGGGAGTGAGAGGGGAGAGGAGAGGGGAAGGGAGGTGGTCCTCCGGCGCTCTCACTGACCGAACGAAACGCAACAATGGCAAGCACTGTTACTTCACGTCGGTTTTTTATGAGAGCGTGGTACTACCCCGGACGAGCTGACCCATTCATGCTGAAACCAATAATAGCTTCAGCGTGGCTCTACCACTCTTGAAAATAGTTAGTTTATAGATATGATAGTTACTTTGGGCTAACGTTAACTCTAACTCGCGACGTCTTTTTTTTTTTTCTCGAACTGACTACGCTAGACCTAGCAAGGTCTTAATAGTTTCACCGGACTACAAACTCGCGACGTCGTTTACGTAATGAAAATATTTAAAAAAATACGTACGTTAGACCCGATTTTGAAGCATTCTTAATTGGTGATCCGCTCTTACTTAGCGTGATGATATATATCCTATAGCCTCCCTCGATAAATGATCTATCTAATACTGAAATTATTTTTCAAATCTAACCCGTACTTCTTGAGATTATCGCGTCCAAACAAACCGACTCTTCAGCTTTATAATATTAGTATAGATATAGATTTAATGGAATTTCCAAAGTAATTTTATAACCACGGTCAAATATAACGACCTATTTTATGCACACATTAATTTCCATTTATCAAAAGAGAGTTAACGCGTCCTTAAAATCTCATCGTGTTGAATAAGCACATTCGTATTTCCATTTGTGTTCCAATATCGACGAATGATACGAATCGGTAAAATTAAATCGAGCCACCGGTTCCGACGGACAGGCGGGACCCACTTGAAAAACCGTTCATATTTCGCGTGAAGCGAACTCGTCGATTAATTGCTTCAGGAAAATTAATAGCAATTTATGTTTTTCTCTTTTAATTTAATTGGCGATCGAATTTATTTTTTTGGCAGAACTATAGGTAAATACATATTAGAGCCTATAGACCTATAAGTGAAGTAGAATACAGTATAACAAAAAAAGTTGAGGCAGTCAAAGGACTACCGATAAAAGTGAAAACTAAAAACAATGAAATAAATGCGTTCTCTTCTGAATTTTCATATTAAGTTACTAGCTTATATAAGAAAATATTCATCATTGGTGCTCCACTTCCATTGGACTTAGCGTGATGATGTATATATAGCCTGTTCGCGATAAACTCAAAAACTACAGTCCAGATTTTCATTCGGTTTTCAACTTAGATAAAGTGATTGCAGGAATGTTTAAGTATATCATTGGTGAAATTTTTTTTATTATAAGAGTGGGACAACGTATAAAATAAGCCTGTCTGTGTACGCGCTTAGTAAGCTTTCCTTCTACGATATTAAATCAATCAGGCATTGTTGAATGGGAAACTTGTTAATTAATTTATTTTATTAATGGAAAATAATTTACTTTTTATTTTTCAACGAATGTTAATCCCAAATAATAAAAATATTAAAACACACTCGATATATAATCGTGATGTATAAATCTTTGTTGTTTCATTCTAACGCGCGTAAGTTCGTATCTTTCTTTTTTTTTAAGTGAAACTTTTTGTGTGAGGATTTTTAAATCCCGATCGGCTATCTTTTTATGTGACGAAAAATGGTGGGCATAAGCACTGTGTCGGGTAGAGTGTTGAAAACACCGGTTCTCGTCCGATCTGAAGTTGAGCACCGGTTGTTGCGGTCAGTACGTGGATAGGTAATCGCCTGGGAGCACCGCGTGGCAGTGGCTTTTTGTTGTATTTTTTAAATTAATATGTTTTCCTATAATATAAAAGGTTTACTTGTATCGTGTGTCTTTATAGCATAAGCTGTGTTTTTGAGCTTCATAAAAACATGATATCGCTTAAATCCATGTTATTTTACGTTTTGCTTAGCGGTTCTTATATACATGATGTTTTAAAATAATTTCCTATAATGATTTCTATATTAATATTTACGCCGATGCGATAATAAACTTAGTTTTTGAATTATGTGTTCTACAGTCACACAAGCATGCTGTATAATTAAATTCTTTATTAAACGTGTAGTTCTATACTGAGAAATTAGACCCTTATATAAATGTCCTTACTTGAGCAGGTAGTCGTGAATGAAATCTTGAACTTTAATGTACGTGACCGTGCGTGCATATTATGTCTTAGTTGTCCTCAATGGGAGATAAATTATTTTATAAAAAAGAACTTGCTGTTACTCGCGATGTTTCTTGCGTTATTTATTACAGATAACAATAAATTTGTGTACAGCGGAAAAATATTAAAAGAAGGAAAGCAAAAATATATATTGTTTACAATTTTTTTTAAAGTAAACAATACTATTGTATTAGTTCCTCATGAATGCCCGTATCATACTAATCTATTACTCCTGAACTTCTCTATCATTGGTGCTATTTGTAAAATGCCTCTATTTATTTTTAATCTTATCCATTCTAGTTAGATTACACATATCTTAACATTTACCTATATCGTAGCTCAGCACTCAGATCTATACAATCACTACATAGTATAAAAAAAAACCTCTGTCGCATCTGTCTGTCTGATAAACTCAGAAACTACTAAACGGATTTTTGTTCCATTAATAGATAGAGTGATTCAAGTGTAAGATTTAAGTATGTAATTTGTCAAGGTTCTTGTGTAAATTGGTTGAAATGTAACAATAATTGTTGGAAGTGTCGGAAAAGTCGAGCCATCTGGGATCTTTTGTCGCAAACGCTACCTAATCCCTTTGAGATATAACAAAACAATTGAACGACGAAAACGAAGTCTTGGGTATCCGCTAATTATAAATAATATGTATATATAATAAATCTGTAATATCGTATTCAAGTGATAAGCAAAACCGAAAGGAAGAGAGAAATGTTAACTCTTAGGTGTAACTATTGATCAGCCCCGGCTTTGCTCGAGTGCTATCTACTAATACGGCATCATAACATTTTTAAACCAAAAGTTCCCAAACTTTTTTGTCTCATAGACCACTTTGTTTGTTTTTCAATTATGTATAGACCCGCTGCTTACCGGATATTGTTGTTTTTGTAAATTCTCAAATTCAACTGTTTTGAAAAGGTGTGTGATTATTTATACGAGGTGTGTCCCAAAAGTACCTATACCTCAAACGTCGCACTGGCATTATTTTTTGTCATCCGGTTCAGGGAATCCTTGAAAGTAGTCCCTCTTCGACTGAACAAGACGCTCCCATCGGTGCTTTCACATCCTGTAGTTCTGATAATCGGTTTTTGGAATGGCCATGAGTGCACGCGTCGCATCTGTTTCAACCGTCACTCTGTCGTCAATGCGGTATCCTTTATTTTAATTTTGGGAATAGCCATAAGTCGCAGCCGGCTATGTTGGGACTGTACGAAGGCTGACGGAGTTGCACACCTTGATATTTTCAGATGTTATCGCGCTCGAAGTTCGGCCAGAACGCGGATTGCTATCAACATTCGTGCAACCGTCTTTTAATCGCTTGTACCAATCTTTTATTTGTGTTTTGCCCATACAAGCATCATCAAACGCCTCCCGCATCATTTCTATGGTCTCTACACAACTCCAAGCTTGGAGCAAAACTTTATGCAAATACGTTCCGATCTCTCCGTCATTTTTAACAATGGCTAAATCCGACGAACTCTAAATCGGTAATGTACGTAAACTGCGCTGGAAATAATAAATCTCGTTTGTGGTTATGGTAGCCCATGAATACCTTCAGAACTACTATTTTTTTGGTGCGCGAATTTTTTTGGCCTTTCTATTATATACATTATCTGTTAAACAATATCTGTTCGCATTATGTTTTCAACGTAATTACAATATCTAATTCGGCATTATTGATCAAAATAGCATCACGAATAACTTATTACTTTTATATGTAAAGATATGAATGATTACTGTGAGTTATTCTTAGGAGGAAGACATATACTGCCTTACACTTTTCTGTAGTACATTGATTTATTTGTATCATAAGGTTTTCGCAGCGTTAATATTTGATGTAAACGCCGGTCCTATGCTGAGTACCTTAAGCGCTCGCCTTAGTAGTCCGGTGAAGCTGTTAAGACCTTGCTTGGTCAATATCGTAGTCAGTTCGAAAAAAAAAGGCGGTCCTATGTTACGACATAAAGCATAGGTAAAGTCCTCATCAATCGTTTGACCGCTTCTAACATAGTCGTAGGTTTCGGCTTCCGCTCAAGAGTTTGATACAAACAAAGTTAAAATATTATTATAGGAATGTAAAATTGATATTTATTTATCTTCAAGTTGCCATGTTGTTATACATAAAATATAACACGAATTTATATCTAAATCTCTATTCTGAACAGTTGTTATATTTATATTTAGAGCGGTTAAAAAGTTTGGTGAGGTACTTTAGATAGTTTTTTTTTACTTTATTTTTAGCAACCAATCTTTCAGAGTATTACTGCCATTGTCGAGTAGTTATTAATATTCCAATTGTCGAGTGATTATTTCAATGTTAAGTTCATGTTAATGTTCCAACAAGATGGTGGCTCTCTAGTTAGAACTTTCCAGGGAATTTTGTAGCATCTCAGAATTCATGCTCCGTGGTATTATTTTCCATCCACTTCACTTATGCCCCATAACGGAACTATATTACGTAAAACACCACCAAATTTACTAAACCTACAGTCAACACAAGATTATGGATAAAAAATTAAATCCACTACATGACAGAACGAGATCCCGCCAAATACTCATAGATAGTTCAATGTAAATTGAATATTTAAAATTGCTACGGGAATATACTTTTTTTTTACTCGAAATGACTACGCCATTGACCTAGCAAGGTCTTAGCAGCTTCACCGGACTACAAAGGTATATATTAACAGTGACATACCTCTTTTTGGTTTCAATTAATAAATAGGGAGTTATTTATTATCTTTTAAGTCGAAATTAAATGCATTTATTGCTTCTTATTTAAGGTAAATTGAAATTTCAATATTTTTTGAATGCAAATAAATTTTTATTATAATTTTTTTTTATAAATGTTATTTTTTTGTTAATTATATTATATTTAACTTTTAGAGTTATAAATTTATTTATATTTTATTTATTTTTTGAAGGTAGATTAATTCCTTCTTTATTATTAACTGTTACCGACCCTAGGGCCGTTATCGTTTATATTACCGGGGTTTCGGGAATTAAGGACCTCATAAATCTAGAAGGGCGGGTGATTTTTTATTATATACGACCAATTAAGATTTAGAATTAGCATAAATTTATACTTTATTGCAACGTTAACCTAAATTAATTAGCCTATCATAACGCTATATCCATATCGGTGTAGGCAGAAGTTGTGAAATACTCCATTTCTGAAAAATCTGATTCGTTCCTCTCTATAAAAGTTTTTTTTTTCCTTTAGATTTAGATTATTACTGCCATTTTCAAGTAGTTAATAGGATTACAAGTTCTTCTATTCCATTTTCGGTAATCAGTCTTCTAGTAGACTATTGCTGCCATTGTCAAGTGAGTATCGATATTACAAGTTTCTTGATATAATTTCAATGAACTAACAAGATGGTGGCCAACTTGTTAGAACTTCCCATGGAAGTTTTGTGGCATCTCAGAAATCATGGTCCGTGGTATTATTTTTCATTCACTTCACTTATGCACAATAAACAAACTATATTACATTAAACACCACCAATTTTACACAATATAGAGTCAAGTAACACAAGATTATGAATAAAATATAAAATCCACTACATGACAGATCAAGATCCCGCCAAAAACTCCTCTATAAAAGTTTTACCGGGAAATCTTTCCTAATTGTCATGTAGATAGTTTAATATTTAACTCATGATATTGTGTTATTTGACTTTATATTTTGTAATATTCGTGGTATTTTACGTAATATAGTTCGGTTATTCTGCATAAGTGAAATGAAATTATGGATAGGAAATTATATCACGGAGTATGAATTCTGAGATGCCATGAACATTCCCTGAAAACTTCTAACAAGAGGGCCACCATCTTGTTATAATATGGATATTATTACCTACTCGACGATGACTGTAATAACATAGAAGAATGGTTGTAAAAAAAAAAACTTAATCATGATTATACGATGATCCTAGAAGCAACTGAGTTTCAAGAGTTGCCAGAACAAATATCTAAGTGCCTAGCCACACATTTACAGTACAAGGATGGCTGTCTAAAAAATGTTTTAAATATCGTCATCCTAGAATCTATATATTAAACTTGACATTTTTTTCTTAGTACAAAAATAATAATATCAGCCTATAAAGGTCCACTGCTGGACTAAAGACCTGTTCACTACACTTGGGATTAATCACCACGCCAGAATGACTATTCTACTTTAAAAGTTCGAGAAATCCGTTTTCTATGTCTTACCCATATAGGCTGATACTGCAAGAATATTTTTATGAGTTCCTTATAATGGTTTCTTTCGGTATCAGCCGACAGTGTTATCAATTGAAAGGAGTACATGTGGGACGAAATCTGAAAAATATCAAGCAGTATCTTTTTCATTGTCACTTAGTGTACCTATTTTTTTTCTGACCCACAGTTTCTATAATAATGGATCCGCTGCTAAAGATCCTAGCGTGAAGTTAGAGAGCCTACGATCTGTCCCAATAAATAAGCAATATCTATGCACGCGTTTAGTATAACAAAATGCCATTAACTTTTCAGATTTATAATATTACTAGCGGGCCCGACAGACGTTGTTCCGCCCTGATTGTAAAAAAAATCCTGAAGAAATGATATACCAAAACGTTCCTCGTAAAACACTTTATCCACTGGTGAAAACCGCATAAAGATCCGCTCAGTAGTTTTTGAGTTTATCGCGAACAGACAGACAGACAGACGCGGTAGGGGGACTTTGTTTTATACTATGTTATGATTACTGACGGCTGCTCGCGACTTCATCTACGATTGAACTTTTTATAAATCATAAATGAGAGCATAATACATTATTTTCATGTACAGTCCGCGTCAAACTTTTGACCACTCTGAATATAACTGCACAGAACACAAATTTAGTTATAAATATGTATGATAAAGGAATAATATCGAAATAACTGAAGGATAAATAAATGCCATTTAAATTCCTATTGTTTTGTAATCTCTTGACGATACTACGTCCAAGCCCGAACTTACGGCTATGTAAGTATACCGCACTGAGGTCAGAAAGATTGACGAGGGATATACTTCTAAGATTTCTGAGATCTGGGGAAGATCTGTGCTTGCAATGTCTTCTAAGATTGACATTAATTGAAGTGAGGTGAAGCGTGAAGCCATCGAAGAAACGAGATTGAAAAGTATCATGTCTGCCCTCTGCCCACACAGTTTGGAGACATAGGATCTCAAGAGTGAGAGAGAGAGTATTTCTAATACGGTTTATGCAGCTCACGCCGAGAGTGCTATCAGAAGTCTAGAGTTTTTCAAACTTACTTGACTCTTTTCTTTATACTTTGATAAATTTTAACAATATTTTTTATAAATTACAGCGTATATGTTATCATGATATATTAGTATAAAGTTTTATCGAAACCTGTTCAGTAGATGTAGTCCGGTGAAGCTGTTAAGGCCTTGCTAGGCCAATAGCGTAGTCAGTTCGAGAAACAAAAAACTGTCCAGTAAACGAGTTTACAACAACTTTTCTTGTTTATAAGCCACAATCCAGCTGTTTTTCGGTCTATATATCAGCGGTCAGCAAGGTAGTCAGGTGAAGCTGTTAAGGTCTTACTAGGCTAATAGGGTAGTCAGTTCGAAAAAAAACAGTGGTCAGCAAACTCGTTATGCAAATATAAACAATACAAAAGAAATTTAGGTAAAAGGTTTTTTTAAACACGCTTTACTTTAGTAGAGGCATATTTATGGAGATAATTGGTAGATATTAAAAGTACACTCTCGAGCTTGCGTTTATATGTATTTTTTGGGAGTAACAAGCCGTGCTATTGTTGCTTTCTATAAAACGTTCCTTTGTTTTGTAGACTTGCATTTCAAAAACAGCTTGTTGTAGGCAATTTAATAAATAATATTCCGTGCCTGCACTTAACATTTTTTATAGAGCCACAGTAAAGAAGAGAAAGCGCTTTGCCGACCACTGGTATAGCATAATGCTAGTTACAATGTTCACCGATTCTGAAACAGTCAGACGTGTATACACAATTTTATTATAACTGAAAAACTGTAGATATGTCATATGCGTTTCGATAGCGACTTGTTAAAACTTGGCTAGCTAGCTTATGTACATCTTACGGAGCAGCTTTGATAGCTGTCACGTGAATCCGCCCGTGTCTAAGCAACATATAACTATTTCTTTTTCATATACTGAGAATATGCCATCTAACTTCCCTATTTTATGTAAAATATTGGCGTTACAATATTACTTTATGTATGTGTGCGTTATCGTGCTATTTGTTTAACATGTAGGTAACGTATCTACATCTTTTTACTTATAATATCATTGTGTATACGACACTTTAAAATCCTGTTAACAGCTTCAGAAATGGCGTTGCTGTTGCAACCTTAATTAACAGCTTACCCCGTATATATGTTTACTTATTTGATATTAAACTAATTAATTACTATTATCATTGTTTCTTAAACTTAAATTAACTTAACATAATAGTAAGCTCGCCCGCCTTCATAGGAAATCTAACTGTCTAATATAGATTATTAATATCCATACCATGCTCTATTTTATAATCTAAATATGAAGGAAATTAATTCTAGTTATATAGATATATCTTTATTAGAAGGATGCATTAAGAATGTAATTCTACAAACTATAGTAAAAATGTATTACATATTGATTATATTCTACTTTCTGTTTCTACATAGACTGTATACGTATATATATATCTATGATATAGATTCCATATATATATTAAATAAAACAGATAAAACAGTTAAGTACATCTTCCTACGCTTTATCAACCGATTTTATTTCTTTTCTGTTTAGTAGTCTGTTTTGATGAGTTTTAGTGTTATTTATACAAATTTTGGACATAATTATATTTTTTATACGGCCGAATACTATATAATATAATATTATAGTTGTTTACATAAATTGGAAACGGTAGGCACATTCTAAAGTTTTTGTCCGAAAATAACAAAATTGTTACCATAGAAGATAAAATTATGGTGAAATTTTTAACAAATAACATTTTAAATTGTATCGATATTACAAATTTACATTTCAATTCTTTAATCATTGTATTTATAAATTTGGTACAATTATTAATAACGGTTATGGTTGAATTTCGATCAGAGGGTGAACAGTAGAATAAATTAGCATACGCTGACAAATGACAATTTTAACCGAATACTGCAGACTGCAATAAGTCATTGAATCACACAGAGCAGTTCAACGAAACGTTTAAAATTTGTTTAAGATAGTCTGTGAAGAAAATTCCATTACTACATCCAATTTCATTATCTCACAAGGTTATATTCTGATATAAATTATGTTATAGACTGTCTGAGGATTGCCAGTTTGTTCTCTTGGGAATTATATTGTTATTTCATGATAATTCGGTGTTCTTGATTAATTGTAGTGTGTTTTATTGTTCAAATAGCTTTCTCTCTAGGCTATGCTTGCAAGATTTTTTTCTGGATAAAAGGTAGCCTATATCTTCTGTACCCCTGAGAACGTGTATGTGAAATTACATGATAGCCAGTAGAGAGTTTGGTAGAGTATTTAAGGCGTGAAAGAGTAATGAACGTACATACATCGCATTCATAATATCAGTAAGGATTATTAATTATAATACAAAATCAGACGCTACTCCAAGTGCATTTTTTTTTAAATTAACGCTATGTTTATTATCCTGACGGAACTTCACAGTTTTACGGGAATTATTCTGTTCGCACTGTGTTTTTTCCTTCTTGTATTATGTAATGCTTTTAAATTGTATATGATTTTAAAATCAGTTTAATAAAACACAAAACTACGACCGATTTGAAAATATCCAAATGAAAGAGACTTATAGACAAAACTCAATCGAACTTGGGAATATTATATTTCTTAGATAAACAAGTGGAATCACTACATATTATAAAATAATACAAAATCTCCTACCGCGTCTGTCTGTCTGTTCGCGATAAACTCAAAAACTAGTGAACGATTTTCATTCAGTTTTCATCAATAGATAGAGGGATTTACGAGGAGCGTTTAGGTGTATACTTTATCATGATTTTGTGTAAATTGGTTAAAATATAACGATAATTGTTGGAAGTGTCGGAAGAAGTCAAGCCGCCTGGGAGCTTTCGTCGTAAACGCTGCCTAATAAACGATGCAGACGAAGTCGCGGGTATCAGCTAGCCTCCACATAAAAAGGTGAGTGAGTGAGTGTGACAAAAGACAGTATGATTTTCAAAAATATTGACGGAATCGTCAGGTTACATTCAGTTCCATTTTATTTTTTACATGAACGTACTGTCAAGGGTTTGTTACATTTTCTGCGTTAATATACCCGTGCTAAGCGGGGTGAATATCTAGTGGTAAATAAAACTACCTACAACGTAAATATATCTAGCAACCATCCGAGACTTTATACTTGATATTTTTTTAAATCTGATGTATGCCCGCAAAAACCTAGATAAGCTGGATTTAGTAAAAGACCAACATAATTTAAATACTAGAAACAATAATAAATTGGTCATTGCATGTTCCAGGCCCACTAAGAACCAATAACAGTTTTTAGGTAATAGTGTTAGGTTCTATAACAAAGTCCCAAAATACATTACCGATTTGCCAGATAGTGAGTTCAAGCACCATGTCAACTGAGTTTAAATATCTAAATGCTATTATAGGGTGGATCAATATGTGAATGATGGTGACGCCTGGAAATGATGCCAATCTCTGTGCATCTATTAAAAAGGAATGTAACTATATAGGTTTGTAAAAATATGTATAATGAAAAGATAAACCAGATCGAGTTTCCTGCCGGTTTTTCTCGATGACTGGCTTATTTTCCGAACCTGTGCTAGATTTGACGTTTATAAGCACCTTCTCAGGACCTAAATTCATTAAAGTATGTTTTGAATTTTGATTTTGATTCGCGTTAAATATTTAATAACAATATAATATGTCTTATGTTCCCCAGGAATGACGTATCTTTTTTATTTGTGAAATAATTTTTAGTATCGCGTCAATATTCATGAGATTAGTTCGTACAAACAAACAAACTTTATTTGTATATAATATTATTTGTAAAAGTATACATAAAAATATTTTATTATAGGAGTTTTTACTTTATAGCTACATTGTTTCTCTCAATAATAGCACGCTGAAAAATACACTTTGATATATTTTTAAATCTCACAGCGACCTAATTCGGAAACGTTGCGAGTGTCGTCGAATCCTCATTTCGATTGCGGGCCTTGGATGTGCTATTGCAATTTCCACGTTATGTGCCACGGGATAAAATCTAATTTCCCATCTTCGGTTACGTAACGTCATTGTTCGCCAGAATTTGAGCCTCTGCAAAGCGTCCAAAGCTGGTTATCGACATGCGAGTCGAGACTGTGGGGTGGAGGCGAACCGTACTCAGCTTTAGTGTGCCCTTTCAGCGAGCGGTATTATGCTCTGTACACTTTGTTACATGAGAGGGTACGTTTATGTGTTGTGGTGTTCCTTTTATAAGATAGAACTACGAGGCATTCGCGACTTTGTACGCATTAAATAACTACACTGTAGCGCTGTAAGTTAAAATATAAATTGAAAAGTATGTAACATGCGCTTTTAGGAAAGTAAGTATAACTGTTTTTTTTTATTTGATTGTAATTTGAGAACAGAAGTTTATTGGTAAACGAATTCCATTTAGATTCATTTTTCCGTGATTCTGAATATGTATTCAATTCAATAGTGCAAAATATATTCATAAAGGAACTTCATCCCCCTTTTACCACTTTGAGAATTGATTTTCAGAACATTCCTTGTGCTTAAGGAATTAAAAGGAATCGATATGCAATTTCCACGGCCTCAGCCCCAATGGTTTGGGTTGTACTTTGATATATCAGTAAGTTACTCAGTTATTATGTACGTAAATTACATCATACATTATGTAGCTCACGGTTGGCATATTTTTAATGTGAAACATCTATAGCGGCGGGTCAGACTGTCTGTTGGCGTGGCGACGCGTGGTCACGGTATGCGTCGCCACGCTATATGATTTTGATTTTTTTAATGGTTGTATTTAGTTAATATACATGTGTATTAAATATACAGACATCCATTTTTTGAAAAAAAAAATCTCATTATTTTATTTTTGATTACACCATATTTATTAACTATCATTTTACCTGAATAAAATAATTTCGATGTTTTTTTTTTTTCAAATTTAAGCAATATTTTTATAAATATATTAATAACATAGATAAGATACGTGTTACTCTGATCTATAAGGTAAACCATTCTAATATTTCATCAAAATCCGTTGAGTAGTTTTTCCATAAAGGTGTACCAAACATTAATTCATCTTCACATACTTTCTCGTTTACTATATTGTATAGGATATATAACACTATCCATTTCGATATACATAGCTTCCTGTACTAAAAACGCGAAAGTAAATTTGTATATCTGTTTGTTATATCTTTACGATTAATCCACCGAACGGAAAAATAACAAGCTAATTTTAATCTTGAATATAACGAAAACACGTAGACGAAACCGCGTGAAAACTCAATAAAATAACTAAAGATCTTGAAGCCTATTTTTCCCGAGGACACGTTTCCTTCATTCTTATTATTGCTTTGGTTATTTTGGTATTGCTTTGGATATTTCACTCTCTCTATAGCTAGATTAAAATTTAATTGTTTTTAAGGTATACTTCACGCAAAAAAAAATCAGACGTTTTTTGTTACAAGGAGGCGTGGTAGCGGCCGATTAATTCCAAGTGAAAATGCAAAGGAACGTCGACTATAATCTATTATTGTTATAAGGCTGAAGAGTTTGTTTGCTTGAATGCGCTACACTTAAGAACTACTGGTCTGATTTGAAAGATTCTTTCAGTGTTAGATAGCTCATTTATCGAGTAAGGATATATATCATCACGCTAAGACCAATATGAGCGGAGCATCAATGAAGAATGTTTCAAAATCGTTTTTTTTTCGTTTTGAGAGATACTGCTGCCTGCGCTGCTTAATAGGTACCTAAAACATCTCCTTAACGTACGTATTCGAAGTCATGAGCAGAAGCTAGTATTTAATCATGGATTTCTGCAAAGAAATACCTGCCATAGTACGGTTTCATTACAATGTTTCCCGTTATCGAAAACCCCGGTTCGTTGCTAAACTGAGCCATCGTTGTTTTTAGTTTAGAAATCCGAGGACGAAGATAAAACGGCCATATAACCCGACTAAGGTACACGAGAGGACGCGAGAGTCCTCTGTCAGTCTATATAAATGATCGCTTCATTCGAAACTATCTATTCGTGGCTGTCTTTATGTGAATTAAATTGTTATTTTACAGCATTTCGAATCTCGATACACTTGAGACACGTCTCGGCGTTGGATAGTAATCTCGTTTTATTTTAAAAATGCGATTTTCTAAAAAGAAATTGAAGCAATTCTTTTTTGTTTGCGCTGTGTTTGAAGTAATACGAAAAAGAATGAACGAACGAATTGAAAACGAAATTATGGTGGCTCAGTAATGGGCTTGAATCTTACAATGACTTTAGTGTAGAATTTTGCAACTGCATCTTTTGTTATATTGTTTCTTTAATCGTATATCATTCAGTATTATTAACGTGCCCATGTGACGAACGTACTGGATAATATTATATGAATTATCTATATAGAATATAGAAGTAGGCTGTATTATTTTCTTTCATACAAGCCTTGTCCCGATAATTACAAACACAAGAAAAAAAGAATAAGACAAATGCGAGACTAATTTTTATTTATCTTTATTATATTACAATTATAATAATATTATAAAGAGGTAAAGTTTGTGAGGTTGCAGGGGGTTATATCTGAATTTACAAAGCCGATTTTGAAAATTCTTTTACCAATAGAAAGCCACGTCATAATAGTGTCATAGCGTATATATTACTCCAAAAATGAAAAGACTTTTTTTATGGTAGTCGGATTTACAAAGTCGGAGAAAAAACGATCGAACAAAACGTTTCTTACGAACGCTGCCTTAACGATGAGAGCTATATGGTTGAGTTCTAGAGAAAAGTTGTACAGCTTGATAATGCCTACAAAAAAGGCATGGAGAGCATATATGTAACTTTTATATTAAAGTCACAAAAAGTATTTATTTATATTATAAAAATAAATTAAATCGTTAAGTGATGTTTATTGGTCATGTTATCACACTCATAATTTCATCACAAGTAAATATTTTTACTGCCCAACGAAGTAGACACGGGTCAGCTAGTATATATGTACAATGTTACCAATACAGACTGAAAAGTGTAATAGTAATGAATAAAAAAAAACAATAAAAATATGACAAGTTTTTAAAGTAATTCAATATACATAGTAACATATTATATTCTGTTAATAAAATCACATATGGAAAGCCACATACTCACTCATGGCTCATTATTATATACTGTTTTATTGTTACGAATGCTCGTCCACTGGTCGACCTTCGACCATCGAGAAAAAAAAAGTTTTTCCATTACACTAAAGCTCGTCAATAACTACTACAAAAGAAAAAAGAATGAAGAAAATCGGTTTATTTAATTTAACTGCCGATTTTTACTTATACTAGTGGGCCCGGTGGATGTTGCATCGCCATGATAATAAAAAAAAAACTAGAAAACTTTTATTGTGAATTACTCTATCCACTGGTGGCAATCGCAAGAAAATCCATTCAGTAGTTTTTGAGTTTATCGCGAACAGACAGACAGACGTGACAAAGGACTTTGTTTTATAATATGTAATGATTTATATAGATTAATTAATGTGAATGAAGCTGCGGGCGATTGTATAGTATATTATAGGTATATGAGCACAGCTCGACGTTAAGGTAGAAATATAAAACGTTGCAATTTGCAGGTTGAAGGTGATTAATTACCCCGCTACGTTGCTTGCGGAGGGAAGCCCTGATAAGCGGTTGAGGGTGTTGTTAATTATATGCGATACTGAGTTATTACCATGGCTTCAGTCACGTGACTTTATTTCTACAAATATAATTGGAAGTCATTCTATAGTTTACAGTTTATAGTTAGTTTGGGGTAACGCTAAAACGCAGCAAAAGCCCTCAAAAGGAAAAATATCCTGATTTTGAAACATTCATCATTCGTGCTCCGCTTTTATTAGTCTTAGAGTGACCGAGACAAGTTTTAAGATGACTCGCGATTTGACAATGGTACTCCTTTTTACCTTTACCTGAGAGCCTTTAATCAGGTTTGGTAATGACCGCATATGACACTTAGCCGAAGGACTATAGCGCCCTCTTGCTTGTCCCAAATAAATACCAGTGTAAGCACAAAACTTTGAACCGTTAGTGCGCAGTTCATAATAAGCCAATAGTTTCAATGCATAAAATCGTTCATAAAATATAATTAAAGTATTGAAAAGCGAAAAAATATTGAATCCTTAATTTCTTTGATCACTGTCATTTTTTTTAGAATTCGGTTCGGTTCTCAGTTATGAAGAGATTCAACGCGCAAGTAGGGAATTGTAATCAATTTTATTAATCGTTTTTCTGTAAATGAGAATAGTATTTGATGTAATATTTATTTTTCCGGGGACGTTCGTCAGAAGAACATCGACATTTATTGACCTTGAAACGTACTTTAAAAGAAAATTAAAATAGAAATAAATTAATAAAACTGCTACATACACAGGAAAGATGTAAACATCAGCATAGGCTTAAATTCTTCTAAAAATTAACAATAATTAAATTATTGAAAGTATAGATGTAGATGACGTTAAAAACAAATTTGCTGATAATACATAAAAAATACCAAAAAATTAAAATGCAGTTCATAATGTAGTGCAAAATATGCGTGGACAGATGGCATTAAAAACAAATGTGATGGTTACTTAATTGCGTGTAGGGTTCTTCTTACTTCCAGTTACGTTATGAAATGTCTCACATAAAAAATATTTATATTCCGCACAGTGTGAAGAGACCAGTATCGTGTGTCTCGTTCTGTCGTGTGACTTTGTGTGTGTGTTAAAAAGTAATCATTTTTTTCTTATAATTTCATTAAATTTAATTAAATGTTAAAATACACAATAAGTAAAACAGTATTACAAATTGATTTAGAACAATAACTTACTGTTAGGAGATCCGTATGGAGGTTTATTTCAAACTCAAACTAACTCATACATACACAAACCGATTCATAGCTTATTAAAGGAAATACTTTTTAGTTCTTAAGTATATAACCGAAATACAGGAGATGTATTGTCTCAACAATAGTCTGGGAATGACTGACTTGAGACTTCGCTTCAACTAGTGTACGAAACAAATTCGCTGACTCGATGCTTTACTGGAATAATGTAAGTAACTTTACCCGAAGTACGCGCTGCGCAGTAATGTAAATCTGATATCTAGATCAGCCCTTCCTAAACTTTTAAACCTGCGGATTACTCAACAAATGTATTTTATTCTATGGAACTATTAAACATACATAAATTGATAGCGGTGTATTTCTGTGCCCACATCACCTAGCATAGTATGTAGCCTAGTGGTTTGGCAGGTGGAATATTATTTCGATGTCCGCAGTTTCGAACCCCAGCATGTACCAACGAATTTTTCGGAATTCGCGTACATTTACTAATTTAAATTGGTAACACTATCAGCTAACGGTGAAGGAAAACATCGTGAGAAAACCTGAACCTGAGAAATGTTCTTGTATGTGGGAAAAATATAGAACTGTGGATTTCTCAGAGTTTGAAATCACCAATATGTCGTGGGCTAGCGTGGTGATTGTGCCCATACCTTCCTCCGGGAAAAGTCCTATAGCCTTGCAATGGGTCTTTTACAGGCTGATGATGATGCCCAAAAAATACTAAATATATTACGTTCAATTTTATTTTAGTTTTACTTATTAAATATTTTGTCTTCTAAAAAAATAGTTTTCACGATAGCTTCATCATTCATTACATAGTATAAAACAAAGTCCCCTACCGCGTCTGTCTGTCTATCTGTTTGCTATAAACTTAAAAACTATTGAACGGATTTTCTTTCTGTTTTCACCAATGGATAAAATGATTCATGAGGAAGGTTTTGGTATATAATTTGTCAAGAATTTTTTTTATCAGAGAGGGACAACGTTTGCCGTACCCGATAGTTCAAGGTACTTTTTTATGTCATAGCAGACAAACGAACAGGTGGGTCACCTGATGTTAAGTGATCACCACCGTCCATAGAAACTAACAACACCAGGGTGTCGAAAGTGCGTTGCCAGTCTGTGTTTGAGGGAGGGGGAGGGCAAACTTAATATTGAAATACCTTTCTATCGAAGTGTGCTAACAAGAATCGAGTAGAGCCAGAATATCGCACTCGTCGCTTGGCATGGTAATAGGACTTTCTCTAAGTCCATCTGGCTAGCTACCGCCTTCAAGTTGTTCTATCGCCAAGCACCTGTCGGTGTCGGTATTCACCATCTTCGACCACATCGTATCAGATAAGGTTGTGGTCAAACACTAAAACCTATTTATACGTGGTAGAGCCACGCTAAAGCTGGTTTCAGCATGAATGGGTCGGCTCGCCCACGCTACTACCACCCGACCAACAGAAACACCGACGTGAACGTAACAGTGCACGTATTGTTACGTTTCGTTCGGTCAGTGAGAGCGCCGGATACCCACCTCAAACCCCTCGACCTCCCTTTTTTATGTCTTAGGAGACAAACGAACAGGTGATCACCACCGTACATAGACATTAACAACACCAGGGAAGTTGCAAGTGCGTTGCCAGCCTGTGTTTGGGGAGAAGGGGGAGGGGGGAGAGGAGAGGGAAGGGGAGCCGATGGTCCTCCGGCGCTCTCACTGACTGAACGAAACAATGCAAGCACTGTTACTTCACGTCGGTTTTCTATGAGAGGGTGGTACGACCGACCGACGACGGCCGAGCCGACCTATTCATGCTGAAAGCAGTAATAGCTTCAGCGTGGCTCTACCACCTACCAAAAATGTTTACAACCATTATGAATTAATACGCACGCGTGGGTCTTGTTGCCGTGGCGAAGTGGGGGCAAGTGGTGTGGTGTTTTTTTCCTTCTCTACGTAAAATATTTTTTTAACAAACGATATAGACGAATTCGCGGATATAAGCTAGCTCAAGATAGATATCGTGGCAGGGGAATTCTCAGACAGACGAAATGTAACTAATTTAGAGAACCCTGGTAACTTTTCTACGCAACCTGTATAATCCTAGTCTAGTATAGTCTTGAAGTACTTAGTTTAATTAGGTTCACTGTAAAGGTTGGGGACAATTTAGTCCAAACAAAAAAAAAAATGTTAAAATTACAGTATTTGTTTGTAATGCCATAATAACAACTTTTTACGAAATGCGTATGAAACTATATTTATTTATTTATTAGAGAGAGATATATATATATATCAGAACATAATTAAAAAAAAAATTGCCTATCTCTCTGTTTGTTCTGACTAATCTCCGAAACGGTTGAAGTGACTTTGGAGGTACTTTCACCGCTATCTAGCTGAAATTTTGATTTTATTTAGAATTCTGCGCAATTATAATAAACTGAAGAAGTAGTCCAAAATTGCACGCACCTCACGCGAATCTTTATACTTATTTTTTTCACAGAAACGAATTCATCGGTGACTTCTAGTATAATTATATACTATATACTCATTAGAAGATGCAGAAAATAGATTCGAAACTACATTGCCAAACTGTATCCCCCGATTTTGTTATCATTAGGTTTTTTGGATTACCCTTGTGTGGTAGCAAATTTAAAGGCGTATTCACTTAAAAATAACCGGTTGAGAAACAGAGGAGGGAGATGTATATAAAGTGTATTGTCTCTGCCTAGATTTATATAGATCTATAATATACTGGAATGAATTCATAGAAATGTTCATAACAACAGTTTATGGTTTCGTATTATTTTGAACAAAACAATCATAACGCGGTTTCACATAGGGCTTTCACCTTTTATTAAAGATAGTCTCTGCCCGCGACTTCGTCTGTATGGAATAGTTACTTTGAGCTAACGATAACACGCAGCAGAAGGTCTCAACAGGAAAAAACTCCGATTTTGAAACATTCTTCATCGGTGCTCCGCTCTTATTGGTCTTAGCGTGATGATATATAGCCTATAACCTTCCTCGATAAATGAGCTATATAACACTGACATAACATTTCAAATCGGACCGGTAGTTATCCCCTACAACGTCACAAACTCACAAAATTTACCTCTTTATAAAGTTATTAGTATAGGAGTTATAGACTATTATAGAAGATAAAGTATATTACTTGAAAAATCGGAAAAGCATTGACAGGGATAGTAATCCTCGCCAATGTATAAAAGAAAATTTCAAATTTGTTGGAGGTAATAAAATATGTATATTATACAGATATACATCGCGGGACATGAAATGGACCCAAATTTTGTATGTAGATGATATGAATTTAGGTTGGCATTGACTTCAAATATATTATTAGGTAGCGCAAATATCAATATTTTTTATTTAATTTGGTTAATTTAATAATTAAGTTACTTTTTGCTTTTTAGTGCCTTATTGATTTTTCATATCGAAGTCGGTTTCTTTTTTTTTGTAATATTTTTTTATATACAGCGCTTTACTAACATTTTTGAAGTTAACACAATAAATTTCTTTATACGAATATGTTAAATACAATAGGTCGTACATATAAATTGGCAATAATTTATCCTCTGCCATCCCTAGGGAAGGAATGTGAGCGTGACGTATCGTAAAATTACATGGGAACCGTAAAAACAAGTATTTAAATTTCACAAACGAAACACGAAACAAACAAAGCGAACGTCGGAAACATCATAAAAAGAGGCGTAATAAGAAACGATATATTAGCTTGAAATAAACACATACATAAGTACTCCATTATCAGCGCTTTCGTAAACAACCTAACGCTTGTATTTGAACACAAAAGGCTTACGTAGCGACCGAATCATTAATTATGCTCTGAAAAGCGTAAAACTGAGACGAAGATAATCCATTGTTAGTATTTGAGTGCTGCTGGAATTTGTAACAAAATGAGAAATGAAGACGTGGAGTTCAACATAATAATGTTCATACTAGCTGAAACCCTTGACTTCGTCTGCGTTGTTCAATACTTTTAATAATAGAATTTGTAGCAAGGCGTTCGTTAGTAGAACTCAGCAGGTATCAATCCGAACAGTTCTTTGAAACACTCCCAGTGGTAAAACTTGTAAAAGACGAAAAGTGACAGAACGTCTCTAACGAATACCAGAAGGGCTCTTTCTCATTTGGACCATCATCATCACCACCGGTCGTGCACTGACAAAATGTGTAACACTTGTATGGAGGGTACGTCACCGCAACTCAGCGCAACCAAAGCTGTTGCCGGAAACCGAGTGACCCGGTGGTGCCGCAACCTTGAATATGTATAGAGCTATTTAGCATCTCACACACTCCACTACCAGTTGCGCTCTTCGTCCATAATGTCACACAATGTCATGTTATAACTGACAATCCTGGTGTTTGTTTTGGTGTTTCTCATTTGGTAGTTTAATACGCAATGGTAGCACGACCGGTGGCGCATCCATGGCGTCCTAATGAGATACCCTAAAGGCATGAAGGCACTGCAGCCCTGAGATGAGAACAGTATTTCATGTGTCGATGTATTTACGCCTTTTGTTCGGAACCGGTGGTAGTTTAGACATTCATAAACGCCTTATCTTTTTTTCCCAAAATTGTTGTTTTCACTAACAGATTTTTTTTTATATCATAGGAGGCAAACAAACATATGGGTCACCTGATGTTAAGTGATCACCACCGTCCATAGACACTTGCAACACCAGAGGAGTCGCAAGTGCGTTGCCAGTCTGTGTTTGGGAGAAGGGGGAGTGGGGCAGAGAGGAGGACAGGGAAGATGGGTATCCGGCGTTCTCACTAACTGAACGAAACGCAACAATCCAAGCACTGTTACTTCACGTCGGTGTTCTGTGGGTCGGGTGGTAGTACCCTGGGCGAGCCGACCCATTCATGCTGAAACCAGTAATAGTTTCATCGTGGCTCTACCACCTATTGAAACCTAGATCATTTGGTATTAATAATATAAATGGAGGGGTGATCGCAGATTGATACGATTCAGTACTCACTCCTTAGACGTGTTGCATGAGCGTAATTAAGTCACCAAGATTTGTTAGTCAGAGAGTCGTGGTTATTTCAAAATGATTTAGAAGCAGGTAAACGCCTTATCAGGACCTAAATTGAATAAACTGATTTTGAATTCATCCTCAGCGGTTAATTATCTGTCTTCAGTTAAGCCTCTTGGTCTGTTGACTATTTTTTTATATAAAACAGTATCTACGTAGCCCAAAACTAATAACATGACCGTCAAATCCATACTAATAATAAAAAAATCATTCAATTTATGATTATCGTCACATACTTCTTTAAAATTCGTAAACCAATTACCATTATACTCTCAATTACATCTCGTTAGCTGTGAATTCTCAGACGCTTTTGTCTTGTTAAATTTATGAGATACTTTAAGTAGATCGGTAAATAGGCACTCAAAGCTTTTAATTTGCGTTTCGCAAGCATTCGAGACAGTTCTGTTACGAAAGGTCGTTTTTGAAATAACTTCGTACTGTATTTATTTCATACTAGCTATTGCCAGCGACTTGGTTTGTATGAAAATCATTTTATTGTTTCATGGGATGTCTGTTATTTGTCTTTTATTATTTTTCTTGTATTTTTGTTTACTTGGTCTCTAGACGCGATTTTCCAGTTCAAAGCTACCAATTAAATTTTATCATTACTGCTTACCTCCTATTGAAAATCGTAAAGATATGTATTCTAGAAACATTTTGAGAAATTCTTTACCCGTTAGTAAAAATGTCCTTAAAACCGGTTCAGTTATTTCGGAGATAAGACCGGTCAAATAATAGACAATTGTATTTTATTTATATGTATACATTTCTATTAAAGTAAGTCCTTGTCTTCTCGATTTAGGATGCTTTTAATAGAAACAGGTCTTTCAAATATGAAGATATAATCCTGTCATATTTATTTTTATAATAATTTTGGTAAATTTACAATCAATAAAATTATTAAGAATAATATAATACGCAGAGCTTGAACTGATGAAACTGAAGGTGTAAATTTTAGCACAGAACTTGCACACTTGAGCACAGAAAACGACTAACCACATTTCTTTTATTTTTTCCGCCAAAAGCATTTAAAAAGAGATTAAATATGTAGCTAACCAGTATGCCATCCTATTTGGCAAACTGGCTAAAACGTTTGAATTTGTTGTAAATAGAATATGTCATTCAAATAATTGTTTGTGTATATAAATACTATATATGGAGTTAGAAATAAACAGTCTATTTTACGCATTCCGAGTATTATTATTATGCTGTCCAAGTAAGTCTAGACTCCTACATTAGTGAGCACGCGGCTTCTACAAATAGAAGGATTTGGATGAGATTTCTAGGTGGTCGAATAATGAATAAATTTTAAAAATGTTCTTTTTTATCGTCGACGTATATAGAAAACCAAGTTATATAAAATCTGTTTAATTGATCTACCTATGTTATGATATTAAAAATTCAAAAATCAATATGGCACACAAAAAATATTGCTGGCTTATTTTAATATTACCTTTACGGCAACATATCTAATATAAACTAATCTAAAAAACTGTATAAATCTTATAATTTATGCGAACGAAGCCGCGGATGGAAACTAGTATGCATGTCGTATACTTTTGATTTATCTCTTAGGCATTTTTGGATATTTAACATAATTTATTACTTATGTCCTTAAATATCTACTCAAGACCTTACGAACAAGCAAAGTAACAACGTATGTACACTATTTACCACAGTTCCGTTGGAATAAACCGTAGAGCAAACAGAAACTCAGATTTTCGCTACAAATATGACCAAAAATTTGTTTTATATCATGTTTACCGAACACGCAAAGGTAGGCAATACAAACCTTTTCCCATTAATATTGTCCAAACACGTAGAAAAGTTGATAGAAATTAATATCACTGGAGAGACGGCAAAAATGGCGGCGAAAATCTGTACCACTGTTTCTCGATTGCTACCATCATAATTTAAGAAATAATGTGATTCGCGTGAGAAATTTGCGAGTTATATTAATATAAAGGAATAGAGTTTTAATTGTAATTGAAGTATAGTGGCCACTGTTTTTAAATAAACAGGTACCTTATCTATCATTATCGCTTGTTAAAGACGTAAAATAATTGGTAATTTCAAGATAAAATATTGAAATTAGATTTTGCTCGCAGCTTCGCTCGTTTTAATGATAAATTGATAAATACCTCGGGGACAGTACATTTTCTGAATAAAAAGTGCACCGTGTGCTTTTACTGTACCCCTGAGAACGTGCATGTTAAATTTCATAATGGTCAGTTGGGTTGTTAAGGCGTGAAAGCGTAAGAAATAAACAAAATCATTTACGCATTTACAATATCAGGTAGGGTTAGAATTAGTATATGTGAATTATGAAGTTCGAAAGTCTTTTTTTTAAACAGATATGGATTTCTAAAAATCGTAGACCACAATTAAATCTATTGATTAAATTTTTGATTTTTTATAACGTAATGTTTATTGTAACATATATTATAATACGAAATAGCTGTCCCGCGCAACTTCATCTGCGTGGAATCGCTTACCAAGCGGTTCCAATTGTATTTTCAAACTCGAAAAATCTTAAAAAATGTAGAACCCGATTATAATTACTCCCACCGTCTCCAATTGTGTAACCAAAAAATTAAGGGACTCACTCAAACACATACCTAGTTGGTTTAGCGAAATAATTTAGAAATATATGGAATAAAATTTCGATGAGGCGGACATATGTCATCTGTCATTCAGCGACATTCGACCGTTGAATTATTTGGATATTGTTCATACAAAAATATTAAAATCGCGAATAAAAAATAGGAGGGTGGGGCTAGGAACGTGAAAATTTGGGGTTGTAAGTATCTTTATATGACAAAAAAAAATGACAAAAAGATTGAAAGAAAAAATGGATACGGACACCATAATCACCTAGAGAAAATATACTTTATGAACTATTCTCATACCTAACAAATGTACATTTTAAATTTCATAAAAATCGGTGCAGCCGTTTTGGAGGAGTTCAAATACTAACACCGTGACACGACATTTTTATATATTAGATAGATAAATTAACGAAGTCTTCATATACGACCAGGTTATATTATATTTGAAGAATTTATTAATCCTATATAATATTATATATTATAAAATAATATAATTTTTATTGAAAATATAAAAAATAATAATTAGGATATGTGTACGATACAAGTCCTATTAATCGTATAACTATCGAGAATGATTCGTAAACCAATTGTAGTTACATCTGTATAGACGAGTAAAAGCGCTTGAGCCTAGCCCGGAGTTTCCTGTAGTTTGTCACAAAGAAAGCCTTTATCACTTCACAAATCCGAATGCTGAAGCGCAAGCAAATAACTACCTTATTATTAATACATATAAGTTAGTTTCTCAAAGAAATCTATATCTATTATGTAACTTGTACAAGGAATTTGGACACTTTGTAAAGCCGTAAATCGATGTGAAGTATGTATTTAATATAGTACAAATGAAGAAGAAATATCGAGTTTGTTTATTACTGGGTTTGTAAGTAGACTCATTAGTATTTTAATTAATTTAAGATAGTCTTTCTTCGTATTACATTTTATAGGTAAATTCAATAAAGAGTTTTTATGATCGTTTGTAGGACGAGCATCCATAATTAGATCTACCAAAAAGAATCGACAAGAAAGTTCAAGTACTTAAAACTATTTTGACGACAATCTAAATGTGAGTCCTTCGACGTGATTAAGATTGCTTAAAAAGAAACACAGCAATTAGTAACATAGTTTATAGTCGTAGAAAAATATTTGTATTTACTTAGACTTAAATAAACCTATCAATATTATACAAAATACAACTCATGTTTAGCATTTTTCTTTTTCCAAATCATGACATTGATTAACATTAAAAACTTATTTAAATCACTAATAAATAATGTAAGTAAAACCTCTACGTTGTAATAGCGTGTCACTTGTATTTGACAAGGTACTGGCAATATTAAACGTCACTCGTATTTCGTTTCTACAAAGTTGCAAAACATTAATGGAGAAAGGTAATTATGTCCCTTAAAATTAAAATCACTTATTACATTCTAAACTTAAGATTTCGACCCTAATTTAAGTTTTTAAAAACTCTGCAAAGGCTGTGGACAAATTAAATATATTTGTATTTAGTAGGTAATTTAATAGGTGGTAGATTACTGGTTTCAGTATGAATGGGTCAGCTCGCCCGGGGTATTTCTATGAGAGGGTCTCATAGAAAACCAACGTGAAATTATAATGTTATCTTTAATAAGCCCTATAGATACCCGACAGAACTACTATATAAAGAAAGTAAAATCTTGATCATTCGCAAACTATTCATAGCCGAAGCCACCACACAACATCACTACATAATACTACACTCCTCCGATTACAAAACTATAATTAATTCTAGAGTCTTTAATGTGTTCATACCAAAAGTAAAATCGTCTTTTGCAAGAAGATTTAGTTACTTTCTCCATCCATTTTTATACAATAAAGTAAACAAATACTGTAACATCCAGGACTGTAACCCATGGGAAGCAAGACACAAGATCCATTCATGGCTGCAAACTTTATATTTATAATAACACTGAAGAGCTTTTAAAAGTGATCATATGACATATATTCACATAACCATACACAATCGAACACACACACGAACACGGTTAAAACGCTGTTAATCGGATAGACAAATCGTCCTGAAGTAGAAATCCACAAGACAGGCCTCGAGCCTAGTGTGGAGATCAATGTATAATCTATTACATAATTAGAAAGAAACTTTGTTATATTATCAACATAATGTAAGCCTAGGATAAGTTGTTTGGCAATAAATATTTTATTATTTATGTGAAGTAACAGTGCTTGCTTTGTTGTGTTTCGTTCGGTCAGTGAGAGCGCCGGAGGACCATCTCCCCTCTCCCCTCTCCTGTCACCCTTCCTCCCTTTCCCCAAACACAGGCTGGCAACACACTTTTGACTTCCCTGGTGTTGTTAGTGTCTATGGACGGTGGTGATCACTTAATATCAGGTGACCCAACTGTTCGTTTGCTTGCTATGACATAAAAATAATTATTGATATATGTTACATGCTTATTTATTATAAACCGTAGGATTCGGTTTAAAAGGTTTGACTTTGTTACTTATGTTCAAGAAAATAAATAAAAGATACACGAACCTTGAAAGCAAATTAATTGTTAATGTCTCGTAAGTATTTTCAAGGCGTAGATAATGAAGACAATAAGGAAAGAGTTTAATGTTGATGAAAACAAAATATATCTCACAGTTAAAACAGTAAAAGTATAAGTTGAACATATGTAATTATTGGTAAATAGCCAATTTTGCGATATGTTGCACTTGAAATCAATGTCCAGACGTCCAGCCGGTGTACTTTAATATATAAATTTTCTATTTCAAGTTTGAAGTAGTTAAATAATTGAAATAAATACAAATTGCTTATCAAATCCGAGTAACAATAAAACTTTATACTGGGAAAGTTAATTTTAACTAATTTATCCACAGATTTGTTACCGGCTGTCGACGAAATAAACGGAATCAACTTGGATAATTACTTTCTGTATAAGCGCGATTTTAACAGCTTCGTATACATCCATAAAAAGTTTAAAAATAGTCATGGTGTCAAAGAACCTGAGCTAAAGAAGGAAAATAGAAAGCGTCACCGGCCACAACTAATAGAAAACAAAGGCACAAATTGTAAGAAATTTGCGAATCGTAATGGATCAGTTTTGGAACAAACTATAAAGTTTGCGAAAAATTTAATCCCTTTAACCATTCCACCAAGTAGAGATAAATCTCCTGTATATTACACTATAAAAACTAAAAGAACATCTAGAAACAAGGACAATAAAGAATCAAGCCTGGAACAAGACGTAACATACGATAAAGGAAGGTCCAAGATAGTAACTAGAACTTACAGAAGGGAAAAAACAAGAAATCATAGAGAAAGATTAAGCCTCAAAGATTCTGTCACTCAATCTTCTGGAAGTAATACTTTAGACGATATTAACACAAATCATTCTTTAAGCTGCACTTTATCTGAAGCGTCAGAGAAGAAATCTCTTAAAGAGAAAGCTAATCGCAATATAAAGCGTAATGACTCGAAAAAGTTTGTTATTTCTAGATCGTTTGAAGCAATTGCTGCTGAAAAAGTTTCCGAAGGTGCCGGAATAAAAATACATCTGATGAATGAAGAAGATAGGGAAATGCTTATTGACAATATAAGACTACCAGTTTTAAATACTATACAAGATTGCTTAGGGCAAATTAATAATACTGGAATTAAAACTGATACTGGTGATGTTGAAAGATGCGTTATGTCTAATGCTCATAAACTCGACATAATAATAAAAAAACTTACCAGTATAGAGAAGAAATTAGAAGTTGAAATGGAAGAAAAAAATCTTCCAACAAAAAAGTTGAAAAATAAAATATCTACACTGGAAAGACTTGGAGAAGATGTCGTTGAAGAAAATGATATTTCATGTTCTGAAGAAGAATCTCAGGATCCTACAGATAATGAGAGTAAAAATAATATAGTGGAATATCTTATGAAAGAAACGAAAATATCTACGTTAGGATGTGGTGAAGCGGGTACGATTAAAAAGTCTTCATCGGTTGGCGTAAAAACCGATCCTCCCGCCAGGTTGCCGGCAAGATTTTGTTGGACCGACACTATTATGAAGAGTATAGATTAATTTTAGTTACGTTTATTGTATTTTGTAGATTGTGTAGTTTGGAAATTAATATTGAATTATTATTACTGTTTTTTAAAGTATCATTATTTCGCAAGTCAATGCTTTATTATTAGTCAAATGAGTTTGGAGTTGAGTTTGTCGAATAACATCATAAGACTTAAGGCACCCAAGCCAACCTCACCTGCACGTGGTGCACCCTGTTGAATAACGAACGAGGCAACAGCGAAAGACAGCAGGGTTTTGCAGCCTGACTGGGTCGCAACTACCATGTATATGGCGAAAAAGTCCGTCATAGTGATTCGCGTTTCGGGATCAGCCTGTGCATATCCAGCTTTTCGCAGGCCGGCATGACAGCGGCGACCGGCGATGGATAGTGTGTCACTCGGTGGTCGCCATTGTTTTTGGATTGTACTGTGCTTACCATCAGGCATAGTGTAGTCATTTTGCCGTGCTACAATAAAAAAAATGGATTACAGGTTTTGTTATTTTAAAAAGTTATATTTTTATGATTTGAATTAATTTTATATGATTTAGATTATGACCTGCAATAATATTATAAAGAGATAGAGTTATTGGATTACTTGTATATGCCTATAATTATTTCTAGAGCTAACGGTTTTCATTGATATAAAGCTGAGATAATATTTGATATAGGTTATATTTGTTGCTATTATCTTTATTTCACTAATTTAGCTTTATTATAAAAAGTAACATGAAATACTTTGATAGTCATTTGATAAGTAAAGGTACTTATGTATAGCCTCTTGAAAGGAGCTATTATTACTTTTCCTGGATTCTAAATACGCTATTTGTAAAGCTCTACGGCCTAGCATTCGGGTAGAAATTAATTTATGCAACATCAAAGGAAACGTCGTACAAAAAAGATACTACAAAGGTTATTCGACGCAGACGTGAAGAAAAATCCGTTTATGTAAACATTTTCACATACACAAACATCCCATTTCCCCGTGTTTACTCGAGTGATAAGTTTTTCCTGCTCGTAATCATACTTATGTTATATAACATGGAATCGTGTAAAGGTTGAGTGGCTCTTCCAAGTCGAGCATTCGGTAGTACACGTAGCGTTTATGTTACTCAAATGGTTTATTTACAAAAAGAGGTTTGAGTGCAACCACTAAAGCGATGCTGCAAAGCAGGGTAAGGTTTGCCTCATTGATTTATTTAATTGGACTGTAATTCGTTGGTATGATTAATTTAGTTAGTAAAAAGAGCATTGTATTTGATGAAAATATATACTAGAACATTTAGAGTAGTCACTTTGCATACAAAGAAATAAAATCCGTATATATTAGTAATGTGGGTTATAAAACATCTACACCGAGAAAAAATAATTTATCGCCAACAGAACGTACATAGAAATAGGTTAAAAAAAGTTAAAAAGTAATTAAAAATAAATTAAAACTTGTAACAATGCACAACTCGTGACTAATGAATAACAAGATTAATCGGTTGTAAGAGCTAGTCATGCCTGTGGGTGCTTTTTTAAATTTTAATACTAAGTCGGTTATGATTTGGCTGTAATATAATAGAGGGTTTAATAATATTCCAGACACAGGAAGGCCTTCAGTGAATGGCAAGAGTGTGGAAAAGGGCACTTCTATTAGAGTAGATTTTTTTTTTTTAATTTATTTAGGAGCTTTTTTTTAATATATCAGCTCCATAGTAACCTTAACTTAATTTACAGGAATATCTTAAGTAAAACAGATTATTAAAACTAATATAATAATATTCCAGACACAGGAAGGCCTTCAGTGAATGGCAAGAGTGTGGAAAAGGGCACTTCTATTAGAGTAGATTTTTTTTTTTTAATTTATTTAGGAGCTTTTTTTTAATATATCAGCTCCATAGTAACCTTAACTTAATTTACAGGAATATCTTAAGTAAAACAGATTATTAAAACTAATATAAACTACTAGAGCGTCATTAATGACGACTCAATATCTTAAATAAATTAAGTGCTCCAATACTTATTTAGTTACTCCGATTATTATGTAAACTATGTTTTATTGTATAAAACTGCGCACCATGATTTGCTTCATTATTAAAATGCACATCTTCCTTGATAACTGCCGCTTTGATGAACTAGACTATATGGCAGGTGTTAGAGATGCAATAATCAATAGATTGTCTTTTTTAACAATCGCTGAATTTTTTAAATTATACTTTACTATCGAGTGTTCTATGGAGTTGTTAAACTTTAACCCATCATTACCTGCCCAGTACAGAACCATGCAATGCGTTATTTCTCTGGTTATCATATTGCGAAATATGTTGTCTTTCAGATCGTAATACAATATAGAGTCCTTCAAATCAGATATGAGATATTATGATGACCGCTGACGGAATGTTGTCATTGTGTCTGGAACTGTAGCTTACTTTTCATTATGTAATGTGTAGTTATTTTGCCAAGATAGTATAAAAAAAATCTTCCCATTAGGCGACAGCCAGTTGGTTTGCAATGTGTGTATAAACCTAAGTGTATTTGTATTATCATTATTAATTATTACATAGTGTAAAACAAAGTCTCCTACCACGTTTGTCTGTCTGTTCGCGATAAACTCAAAAACTATTGAACGGATTTTCATGCGGGCTTAGCCAGTGGATAAAGTGATTCATGAGGAAGGTTTTGGTATATAATTTGTTAAGGATTCTTTTATAATCCGGGCATGACAATGTCTGCCGGTCCCGCTAGTGTATATATAAATAGGCTGTCGGATCAGTATTTTTATTTTGTTTAGAATATATTAATAAGCTTCATTATCATTCAAATTTTGGACGCAGTTATATTTTTTCGACGGTCAAATATGTGTATATTTTAATTTTATTATTCAGAAATAACAAAATCGTTAAAGACACCGATAATATTTTTTTTTTGTAAAATTCCTAACAGCCAACAAGCTTTGCATTTAAATCATTTCAATTATTTATTTCTGGACAATGTTATGGTAATGTTTATAATCAAAATTCGATCAGTTGGCGGACACTAGCTATGATAAATTAATATTTGAAAATCGGCGCTCCAGTATGCTTGAGTTATACATAGAGCTGAATTAAGGGAACTGTTATTTGTACAGTGTTAGTAAATACGAGTATATAAGTTATTTGTTCCTGTAGTCATAATATTTTTTATTTCGGCAACAAATCATTTCTTTCTATTTTTCTTCTCTAGGGAGTGCACGGGCTTAATCAAGTCGCGAGGCTACGGCGTATTGGTGATTTCTAACATCTATAAATATATAAAATAGTTCTGTATATTTTTCATTACGATGTCGTAGTAGAATAAAGTTTTGATTATGTAGAGTGGAAAGACATGGTTAAGCATGTCACTGACTTAAAAATATATGTAGACGACAATTTGATACAACACGAGGGAAAATTAAAAGTAAAACGCTAGTAAACATCATTTATAATAAGGTAAATGAAACCCTAACACATCGTAAACAGAGGTTCACTGCCTAAAAAGGATATAATAGTTATATCAGATTTAAATATCTACGTATTTCATTTGTATTAGTTGATGGAATAAATTATTATAAATTATAAATAAAAATACAAATAAGGGTCTTTATTTATTACAAGAATAATTTCAAGGTGGTCATTATTTTTCAAGATCCGTCCTTCAAATTCAACTAATAGTGTTATTATTAAAATTAGTAAATATACACGAATTCCAAAAAATGCATTAATATAAGCAGAGGCCCGAATTAATATTTCACTAACCAATCTATTCAGATATTACTATCTTAATCTTATTAAATGCATTATAATGGCAGCACCCTATAATGACTGTTTTGACGTCTGTCCACTCATAAAGTTTGGTATAAATTAATAACTACGTTTGAAGGAGAAAATTGCCTTCTTTATTGTCAATAATGATGTGCAGTTAGTCTTACAGTATATCGAATTTCAGGAGACAAAATTAATTTAGTACACTGATTTATATACATATATAAGCGTAACTATATACTATATATCTATGTAACTACTACTATTTAGATATAATATGGTCCCACGAACAAATCTTTTCATGTTTTACTAACAAAACAACAGCGCCGTTTGACAGAATCCTTAGTGGGTTATAATTATTAGTGTACATATTTACAACACAAATCGCCGTTGAATTTTTCGAAATTCGTAATTATATATTTATATATCATATAATATTATGTATATATAGGAACGCTGGTCAGCAAAACTACCATCTCCAGCAATATTCTCGTCAATGCTTATTGCAAAACAAAGCAGCATTTGACTATATTTTTGTCGTAGAAAAATCATTTCACGTCACTACTGTAATATGTCAAAACGGCCATCATAGCGTGCCGTTATTATATTCTCATTAAAATTTATAGTCCAATGGAAACGAACTCCATTACTAATGTGTACGTCTTAACGATCTAGTGCTGTGTAGACATATTTGTGGAAACGAGCATTATGTAAATTCAGCTATAATCCACTATGGTGGATCATCTATCATACTTAACTCGTCTATTGCAATATGCTTTAAAATTTCATATTATGTTGGGTTGAATATTGTAGCATGCGTTTTTTTTATAGTTTATTAACGTCTCGGGTTTTATTTTTGACAACAAATCCTCTACTAGATTTTACTGCCATTGTCGAGTGAGTATTTATATTACAAGTTTTTTGCGATTATTTCAATGTTCTAACAAGATGATTGGTGGCCCTCTTGTTAGAACTTCCCAGGGAATTCTTTTCGCAACTCAGAATTCACACTCCGTAGTATTATTCTATGCATAATAACTGAACTATATAACGTAAAACGTCACGAATGCGACAACACATGGAGTCAAGTGACAAAAGTTAAAATATAAAAGCGACTACACGACGTTCCAAGATACCGCCAAAAATTTTAATCTAGGAATTAATACAATTTTGAGTAAAATATACCATAAGTTCTTCTTTTTCTTGCTTTGGATCCAAAGAAGAACTTGCCAGTGTTAATGTTTTGTTTCAATGGAGATTACAACAAATTTTACACAACAAGTGTCGTGTGAATAATTTCAATGTTCCAACAAGATGGAGGCTCTCTTGTTAGAACTTGCCATGGAGTTTTTGTGGTATCTCAGAATTCATGGTCCGTGGTATTATTTTCCATTCACTTCACTTATGCACAATAAACAAACTATATTACATAAAACACCACCAATTTTACACAAAATAGAGTCAAGTAACACAAGATCATGAATAAAATATAAAAACCACTACATGACTTTTTTTTATATCATAGGAGGTAAACGAACAGGTGTGTCACCTGATGTTAAGTGATCACCACCGTCCATATACACTTGCAACACCAGGGGAGTCGCAAGTGCGTTACCAGCCTGTGTTGGGGGGGAGAGAGGAAGGGAAGGGAAAAGTGGAAGGGGAGGGGAGATGAGTCTCCGGCGCTCTCACTGACCGAACGAAACGCAACAATGCAAGTACTGTTACTTCATGTCAGTTTTCTGTGAGAGGGTGGTACTACCCCGGGCGAGCCAACCCATTCATGCTGAAATCAGTAATAGCTTCAGCGTGGCTCTACCACTTCCAAAATAGACTAAAATCCCGCCGAAAACTCCCCATACCATAGGTTATCAAAAATAACATAAAGTTGTTGAAAGAACGTTAAATAACAGATTAAATATTGTAACCTAAAAATTAAAGGCGAATTCATACCGCGACTGTATAAAATCTCTTTCTAAATTCTTTCGGATCGAAACACCTTAAAAGATGTCAATTACAAACGATGAACGGTCACGCGACGAGTACACTTTAAAAGGGGTGCCCGCCATTTCCCCACAGATTCCACCAAATTAGTCTAACGCTATCCATTACGAATTTTCCGGCCGGTAAATTAATCATGTTCCGGCGGGAAAGGAATGACTTGCAAAAGTCCCAAACAGCTAACGAAAAAATAAGGGATGGTACACGCCCTTTCTGAACCGAAGCGTGTAGCTTAGTTGAAGTAATATGGAAACTTTGCTGAAAATGTCTTATTAATCACAGTAGTGAAATGTATGAAACAGATAAAATAACAGTTTAAACGGAATTCTATATCAAACATTAGGTAGTTTTGGCGGGATGTTAGTTTGTTATTTAGTGTATTTTATATTTAATTGATAATCTTGTGTTATTTGGTACTGTATTTTTTTGTAATATTAGTGGTGTTTTGATGGATGGGAAATAATATTACGGAGCATAGATCCTAAGTTACCACAATTTCCTTCTGGAAATTTCTAACAAGGAGGCCACCATTTTGTTACGACATTGATATGATCATACACACTTATGATGTTATTACATACTACTCGATAATGCCAGTAATAACCTAGAAGATTGGTTGCCAAAAATAAAATAAATAATAACATTATCTAATTAGGAATAATGTAAAACTAATCTAGTCATTAAAGTGTTTTAAGCTATTTATGAAGATCGCCATCCAATAATTCATTTAGCGTCGAGTAGATAAATGCCTGTATGTTGTTTTTTTTTATACCGATACTAAAACACATGAAGGACATTTATATGGTGGTAGAGCTACGCTGATACTATTACTGGTTTCAGCATGAATGGGTCGGCTCGCCCGGGGTAGTACCACCCTCTCATAGAAAACCGACATGAAGTAACAGTGCTTGCATTGTTGCGTTTCGTTCGGACAGTGAGAGCGCCTGAGGACCACCTCCCCTCCCCTCTTCTCCTCTCCCTTCCCCGCCCCTAACCCTTCCCTCCAAAGGATGGCAACGCACTTGTGACTCCTCTGGTGTTGTTAGTGTCCATGGACGGTGGTGGTGATCACTTAACAGCAGGTGACCCACCTGTTCGTTAGCCACTTATGACATAAAAAAAAGGACGAACTTTCCAGGGAATTTTGTGGCAAGTGAGAATCCATGCTCCGAGGTAATATTTCCCATCCACTTCACTTGTGCATAATACGCAAAGTATATTACGAAAACACCACCAATATTACGAATTAAAATAACACAAGAGGTATGAACCGGTTTTTGATATCACTCACGCAGGTGCACGCGTCTAGTATGCGTCGAGTGCCGCTGACGACTGAATCTTGTGTTATTTTAATTCGTAATATTGGTGGTGTTTTCGTAATATACTTTGCGTAAAAAAGAGTCAGAGAAGAGGATAATATTGGAAACTGGACGACGGTTATGAAGAAGGGAAGAACCGTAACGCAATGCGATGAAGAAAACAGTAAACTATTCAGTCCAAATGAATTAATCGACGTTAGCGTGGTTTACAGAGAGATTCTACCTAAACAATTTGCTTTAGCTAGATTATTACGAGATAATAACATTTCGGGGATACACAGAATTAAATATATTAACCCATATAAAATAATTATATCCTTTGAAAATGAGACACAGGCCGATTTTTTTATAAATTGTAAAACGTTTATAGATCTCGAATGGAGATGCCAGAAAACCTCAGAAGTGGGCATTTCCTATGGTGTTATAAAAAATATTGAAATGGATTTATCACTGCAGTATATTTTAGAAAATATTACATGCTTTGTTCAAGTTATGTCTATTAAGAGGCTCGCCCGAAGAGCCAACGAGGAAGAACGCAATAATATGGAAGTTAACAATATGTGGGTGCCATCTGAAACTATACGACTTGGTTTTCGAGGCTCAACCCTCCCAGCTTATGTGTGCATAGATAATCTGAGGATAAAGGTAGATCCATTTGTTTTTAGCGTCACTCAGTGTTCTAAATGCTGGAGATATGGTCATTTGGTAAGAACTTGTCCATCAAAAAGAGTGTTATGCCCAAAATGTGGTGATAACCATTCAAATTGTGAAACTACCAAATTTAAATGTATAAACTGTTCTGGTAAACATCTAGCTTTAGATAAGTTATGTCCAGTATATATAAAACAAAAGAGAATCCGTGAATTGATGTCTGAATATAACTGTACGTATAGAAAAGCTCTATTACTATATGTTCAGCCTAGCCCTATATACATTAATGATGTTCCTGCTAGTTTCTGAGAACACCCTTGGTTTTCGTAAGGGACGATCATGTTTAGACAACTTAAGTAGATTAGTGACTAAAATACAAACAGGCTTTTCAAAAAATATGGTTACTCTGGGATGTTTTCTAGATATTAAAAATGCTTATAATAATATTGATATAACAAGCCTCGTTAAAATATTAGATACATTAGAAGTAAGCTCAAAAGTATGCACTTATTTATGGAACTTCTTTAAAGAAAGATCACTGTGTATTGTTGGTGATGGGTATTGCATATCGAGGAAAACGTGTTTAGGGTTAGCTCAAGGCGATCCACTCTCCCCTTTGTTATTTAATATTGCAACATATAAAATATGTAAAAATGTTAATAATGTTGATATTTCTCAATATGCAGATGATTTTGTTCTATATATTTCTGATACAAATATGGAGCGTGCAGCCATCGAATTACAAATAGCTATAAATTCTATTAACGAAATGCTAATAAATTTGGGTCTCGAAATTTCTCCGGTAAAAAGTAATGTGTGTGTTTTCAAAAAAAGAAAATCTGTACTTGATTTTGTACTCACGATTAATGATTGCCCCTTACAATTTGTAGATACAGTTAAATATTTAGGAATGTCTTTGGATTATAGTTTACGATGGGGTGTTCATATAAGTGAAATTACAAAGAAAGTTTCAAAATTTATTAACCTATTAAAAGTATTAGCTGGTTCAAACTGGGGCGTCCACCCTAAACATTTAAGAAAATTATATATTTCTCTAATTCGAAGTAGAATGGACTACGCCAGTTTCTTATATGATAATTGTTGTATCTACAACCTTCTCAAATTAGAAAGAGTCCAAAATCAAGCTATGAGAGTTATCGGATGCTTCTTGAGAAGCACACCAATTCACGTCATGCAAAGTGAGCTATCTTTGCCTCCGCTACACGTTCGCAGGGCTTATTTAGCTGGAAAATTTTGGTTAAAATCGAATTCCTTTTCCAATAACAAAACTACACTATTACTAGAAGATTTAAAACGTAACATCCAGTCTCGATACTGGACCAATAAAAGAGTTCCACTATTAATTACTACACATAATCTGTTACATAACAATGTTATTCATAACTTTAAAGTTCTGGATATGTTTTCACTTGAGACATGGCTCAGTAATATTAATGTATTTGAAATAATTAAAACTAATATTCCATCAGTAACTCTATCTAAACATAAATATAATCCTATACAATTGAAATGCTTATGTATCGAGCATATTGATAATCATTTTGGCGACTTTTATAAAATTTATACTGATGGTTCGAAAAGTAGTAGTGGATATGGTGCTGCATTTTTAGATCCTTTTTCCGACAGACATGTAAAACTAAAGGTTGATTTTAATACATCGATAATGTGTTTAGAACTAATAGCTATTAATGAAGCCTTACTGTACATTGAATCGCTACAAAGTCAAAAGTTTGTAATTTTGACTGATTCAAAAAGCGCTTTACAACATTTGGCTCGGTGCACCTCGTCGATACGAGGTATTCCGATAGCTTATTCTGTACTAAAATCAATCTATAGATTCCAATGTAGCGGTAAAACAGTTATATTCCAATGGATTCCATCTCATGTTAAATTACCTGGTAATGATCAAGTTGATTTATTGGCTAACCAAGCTGCATATGACGGAATTCCTTTGCATATCACTCCAATGTATACTGACTACTTGTCTCACCTGAGATGTTACTGTAGAGATATGTGGAAGCTATATTTTGATAAGAGATCACTAGAAAAAGGAATCTGGTACAAGACAATTCAACCGCAACCTCATTTCGATGTTCCATGGATCGACCAAAACTTATTAAGTAGATCTGACCTAATAATAGCCCTCCGACTCCGCTCAGGACACATTCCATCAAATAGGTTTTTACATCTTATGAAAAAACGAGCATCCCCTAATTGCACGGTGTGTGGTGTGGTTGAGGATGTACACCACATTTTGATGGAATGTATTCAATATCAAGCTTGTAGGAATTTTTTAAATGTTACTCGATCCATGGATGTAGGCATTTGTAATTCGATGCTGTCAGACCCTCTGTCTCAGAGTGCAAAAATGTTATACAGAATCGCAAGTTTAGCTTTTAAGATTTGATTAACTGTGATTATTGTAGAATTTAATATTTATATGATGTGCTTACGGGGCGTCATAGTCGATATGCTTAGAAACGACGATGTCTGTTTTATTAAGGTCATGATGATTTGACAAACGTAAGGAATTTAAGCATCACTTTCGTTATAGTAAAAATAGCGTAATAGAATCTGTTTTACAACAAGATTATGAATAAAATATAAAGTCCACTCCAATTGACAATTGACACTCCATATGATATTCTAAGTTCCCGCCAAAAACTCTTAACCAATATTAGAAATATGTATGTAAATAAAGACAATATATAAAGTAACAACTTTTTATTTTGTATTCCAAAATATTAATTTTTCGACTTAATTACCTAATATTCTGGCTGTATATCTGTATATACTATAGACACCGAATATATATATATATATATAATGAAACAAGTTCAAATAAAAACTGCAATACAGCAAATTATAAAGTTCATAAATAAATACGTGCAAAATGTGGACGATAACCAAACATTGAATCATGTAGCTTACATAATTTATTATATCTCATTTATAAAAGCGGCAATACATGGTTACTAGATACTGCGTTTTAACAGTTATTGATTGGATCTGGCTGCGTTAAAAATGTATGCTGGATAACTACTATTTACCTAAAGTATTAACAAAGAGTTAATAATTTGTTATATATAGTTTATAGATAATGTCATATTTTGTTTCTGTTACTGCTACAGTACAGATTATCAATAATTCCACAGATAATCTAGACCATGTATAGATAATTTGCGGGATCAATGAAAGTGTCAAAAATTGTCTTATTTAAATTCCCATGTAAAGAAAATTTTAGAGTGAATATTTATAAAAATATACACATCTCGTTAACAGCGTCACTTATTAGGTTCAACAAGCTAAAAACTATTCAAGTGATCCCATACGTACAAAAAAACCATTAAAATCAATGAACTGGTTTTAGGCAATACGAATTAAAATACTTGCACATCGGAATTTACGTATAAATGTTCATATATATATAAAATATAATATTGGTCTGCTGTTGAGCGCACATTACGCAAAAACTACTTGATACATTTCGGTAAGTTATTCTTTTCACTTCTTACATACTTTGGAACTTATAAAAAAAAACAAAATACTCTGGTTGGGCTTAGAATTCATGACAGAACACATTTCCGTAGTTTTTAAAATTTTTGTCTGTCATTTGTACAGGGTTCACGCAAAAACTACGGGACTGATTTGGACAAAATTTGGTGTGGTAATAGCTTATACACTGGTATAACATTTATGTATAACAAATACGTATTTATGTTTATCTTACTTATAAGAAAACACAAAAAAAAAGACATTTACGCAAAAACTACTGGACGGATTTTCACGAAATTTGGTATGATAGTAGTTTATACATATATATCACATTTTTTACATATATAACAAGGAATTTTAGAAGTGCCTATGTGTTCACCGATGTGAATTACCTTGTGAAGAAGTGGAGTTAGCGATATGATCCGCATATGCAGGGCAACGCAGATGAAGACGCGGGTATCAGCTAGTTTTATATATAAAGATTTAAAAATACATTGATAAAATATATAAAAAATATCGCCTACAGAATGTTTTGGTTAAAATTATATGGCAAATTAAGCTGATGGTTGGGTACAACCGCGAAGATAATTGAGATTTTATACAGTCATTATCTGCGATTGTATTTTATGAGTGATTGATGATATGATAATGATTGATAACTGATGATTGTAATCATAATTCAAAGAGTGCTGAGTAAATAAGAAAATAAATTTGATAGATGTTAAGCTGTCACTCACCAAGGTCTGAGCGGCGGTCTGGTGCTGGAAAAACAGGCTTCAGTCAGTCAAGCCGATTATCATAAATTATAGACATCTCGTAAGAATGTAACAGAAGCATAAAAATATTTATAAGTAAATTAATTGTTAAAATGAATAAGCATTAATAGAAAAAAAAACAACATAACATATGACATGATTTTTAATAATATAGCTTCATTCATACGCTAATTGGTGAAAGTAAAACTGAAAATACTTATGGCGCGGTAGGGAAAACTTTTTCGTTACGTGTTAAACGTAATATAAGTATGTATTTGTGTGTATGTGCAATTATATATAAGTGTCTGTTAGCGTCTAGTAGTATAAAAAAATAAGTAAATGTATAGTTAATTATGTAAACTACGGGACTTCGTATAGTATATAGTTTACTAGCGGGCCCGGCATACGTTGCCCCGCCCTGATTAAAAATAAATCCTTGACAAATTATCCGTTCCGAAATCCGTTCAGTAGTTTTTGAGTTTATCGCGAACAGACAGACAGACAGACGCGGTAGGGGACTTTATTTTATACTATATATATATATATAAATAGACAATGGGGACACGGTTAAAAAGTTCTCCCTCCTCTGTTTGCCAGATGATTCTCTTGATTCTTTTGTTGTTTGTAGCTCTATTGACGAGCATTGGCAGGAGATAAACTTATAATTTCGCGTCATGACATGCTAGTAAGCGTGACCGACCGTATTGCGGCTTGCAATACTAATGACGGGTAGTATAGCGGCCTGTGTACATGTAATATTGATATTTTATATTGAGATGGTGCATCTAGTTATGTGTTTCATGAATGTTTTTTTATGTCATAGGAGGCAAACGAACAGGTGGGTCACCTGGTGTTAAGTAATCACCGCCGTCTATAGACACTTGCAACGCCAGGGGAGTCGCAAGTGCGTTGCCAACCTATCTTGGGGGCGAGAGCGAGTAAGGGAAGGGGGAAGTGGAGGGAGGTGGGACCTCCGGCGCTCTCGCTGACCGAACAAAACGCAACAACGCAAGCAATGTTACTTCACGTCGGTTTTCTGTGAGAGGGTGGTACTACTCCGTGAAAGTAGTAATAGCTTCAGCGTTGCTCTACCACCTACAACTGTACTGTACTGTGCACCTACATGTATAAACTGTGTAAAAAGGTATGTAATTATTATTTGGAGTACCAATCGATGTTAAAGAGAGAGTAATGATAATAATTGAAGTTATACTTCTTTTGGCGCGTTAGGGAAAAATTATAAGAGTAATTTTTTACGATGCGCGCACACACCGTCACGAAATACCGACACCCTGAAGTTAGCTATAGCCAACATTTTGTTTCTTTGTATTTCTTTGTGTTAAAACTGTGAATGTATTAAATACCTTTTTTCTATTGTTAGTGTCGTTTTTTCTACAAACGTAGAATAAAGCGAAAGATAATTTTTTTGAAAAGATTTTTATCTTTATTACGCCAAGGAAGTATAACTTTTTATAGTTTAAGTAAAACACACTTTTTTTTCAACTTACTCATTATAAAATTTAAATAATCCATATTATAATCGAATTAAAACACCCAGAAAAGAATAGTTATTCCATTGTTTTGAGTTTTTTCTTTCTCTATGGTCAAAGTACGATCACTGGACGAGCACTCGTATGTGTAATGTATGTCTGCTAAATAAGTTTCACTTCCTCCTCGTGCACAAACTGATACACGCTATGTGAAAATCACGCAAGACGGTCTTCAGATCTTCAAAGATATTGACAGAATTGATAAATTGATGCTCATTTTCTCAGTTTCTATTTTATATAATGTATATGCGATATAATATATAGGCAATAGGAGTCCGAATAAACGATTTTTAGATGTTGAATAACCAATGTTTTGTATCGATATTTAAAAAAACGAATCGATCTAGTGAATCGATTTCTGACACTATAAAATCGAAAAGTGATTCGATTTTTTTTAATTCAATAAAAATAAAACAATACAGAATAATTCATACCTTAATAAGTGAATAAAGCTTATCCTAAAAAATATGAGATCGATTTTTAATAATAAAACCTCTCTACGCCTTGATTTTTTCATGAATCGAGTACACAGATCACGATTAGGATCGATTGCGAAATCGATTTTTTTTGCGAAGAATTGCCATCCCTACTCAATCTTACTTATAATATTTGAAACCGTAAAACTTTCGCTTTATAAGTAACCTCGGGTGAGAATGTAAAAGTACCCAACACGGCACTAAAATACGTAAAAGCTTACGTTACACTACGTTGTATTCCCCGATACCTACCACTGTAAACAATACATTCAAAGTGCCTAAACAACTATATAACTGTTAGTATATATGGCGTCTACACATGAGGCTACGCATGAGGCTTAAATGAACTCGTTATGGGGTCGCTACCTACGTCAGGTTATAACGCTGTATTGTCGCGTATGAAACAATGTCTATCACGTTGCAAAATACTATTTTCCATGATACCGTACTACTTTTAGGGTACACATGAAAGATAGAAGTCTATTTTTACATTGAAATTTAAGTGTTTTGTGATTTTAAACATATTAAACTAGTTATTTTTTTAATATTTATATCATAGGTGGCGAAACAGACAGGTGGGACACCTGATGTTAGTTGATCACCACCGTCTATAGACACTTGCAACACCAGGGGACTCGCAAGTGCGTTGCCAACTTCTCTTGTACTACCCAGTAAGGGAAGGGGGAAGCGGGGTGAGGTGGGACCTCCGGCGTTCTCGCAGACCGAACGAAACGCAACAATGCAAGCAATGTTACTTCACGTCGGTTTTCTGTGGGAGGGTGGTAGTAACCCGGTCGAGCCGACTCATTCATGCTGAAACCATTAATAGCTTTAGCGTGGCTCTATCACTTACTTCTTATTCAAGGTTGTCCTGCAATAATAATAAATAAAAAACTTGACAAATTATATACCTAAACCTTCCTCATAGATCACTTTACGTGCAGGTGAAAATCGCTTGAAAATCCGTGCAGTAGTTTCTGAGTTTATCACAAACGTACAGACAGACGTGGCAGAGAACTTTTATAATATGTAGTGATAATCATTTTGTTTTCTTAATAATGATTCATATGAATATCATGTTAATGATTGCTTAGTTGATAACGTGTTCGGACATAACGTCGATGGACGTAGGTTCCAATCCTTGTAACTGAGTCTGAGCTTTCGATAAAAGAAAACATTTCTTTTTTATTTTATTCATTTTTGGAAGATTTACAGCTACACTTGTACGTTAGATGAAAAACACTAGGTCTAAACAATTACAAATCTCCACCGATAACAACTATTGATTGTAAAATAATGGTAAGAAAAATAAGAAGTTCGCAACGTCATGTCTTTACCGCACCGTGAAGCTGTGGAACAGTCTCCCGGCCGGTGTGTTCCCTCTTTCCTATGACATGGGGTCCTTCAAGCGTAACGTGAAGAGACACTTACGCAGGCTGGCATGACAGTGGCGACCGCCGATGGATAGGTTGTCTCTTGTTTTTTAGATTCTACTATGCTTACCATCAGGATAGAACAGTCACTTTGTCGAGCTACAATAAAAAAAAAAGTGGGTCAGGGTTTTGGATAACATTATAAAAGGTGGTAGTGCCATGCTGTAGCTATTACTAGTTTCAGCATGAATGGGTCGGCTCGCCCGGGGTAGTACCATCCGACCCACAGAACACCGACGTGAAGTAACTATGCTTGCATTGTTGCGTTTCGTTCGGTCAGTGAGAGCGCCGGAGGCCCACCTCCTTTCCCCCTTTCCCTTCCCCTTTCTTCTTTCCCTACCCCTGGTGTCGCTAGTGTCTATGGACGGTGGTGATCACTTAACAACAGGTGACCCACATGTTCGTTTGGCTCCTTTAGACATAAAAAAAGGAAAAGTAGCCGCAAGTTATTTAAAATATGCCATAGCATGGTGGGGTTTTTTCTAAGTCGACCTGGCTAGCTGGATTCAAGTTGAAAACCTGGCACAAAGAGGTGTGTTCCAACAGCTACTCTTGAAAGCCAGTTCTCTCTAGGCTTAGCGTGATTACCATCTTAGACGAAATCGTCGCTTAACATTAGATGAGATTATCGTCATACACTAAAACCCATGAAATATAAAAAAATAGGTATAAAATAAAGTTACTATGCACAACTGTCAATAGTGTTGCTAAACTACGCAACCGATTTTCATGCAGTTTTCATTACCATTTAGGAAATGTCTTCCAGAAGGTTTGTACATATAATACATTCATGTTATATTTAAAGAAATTAGATAAAATTGATATAGTAAGTACTTCTGTCATAAAAAATATGGCGATTATATTGCAAACGCTACTTATACCTAATGAGGTATAATAAAATAATTAACCATGGAGTTATTATATGTATACTTTAAAATACATATAGGAAAGGGTAACCCAAAGAAAGCATTTTGTTAAAAATAATGGGTTATTTCCGAAGCCGGGTTTCCGGGTTTTCGGGTGTAAGGGGTGTCAAATAACATCATAAGAGTTGAGACACCCAAGCCAACCTCACCTGCACGTGGTGCACCCTGCTGAATAACGAACGAAGTGCAGTCACTTTGCCGTGCTACAATAAAAAAAAAAAAAGAAGCCATTTTGGTCGATATATTATTAATGCTCGCCCAGTAGAATATTTTAGTTATGTTGGGCATACTCCTTTTACATCATATCGTTTCAATGAATATCGCAAATAAAAAGTAGTTTATGTGACGCGACTTACGAAATTTCTTTGACTTTGTGAACTGTGAATGTCACTTAGACACTGGCAGAATTCGTATCTACGAGACGCTATTATAAAAAAGTTGAGGTTGACTTATAGTGCTATGTTAGTTCATTGCAACCGGGAGTTTTTGGATTTTGGTCTGTTATGAAGTGGATTTTATATTTTATTCACAATCTTGTGTTACTTGACTTTATATTGTGTAAAATTGGTGGTGTTTTATGTAATATAGTTTGTTTATTATGCATAAGTGAAGTGAATGGAAAATAATACCACGGATCATGAATTCTGAGATACAACAAAAACTCCATAGAAAGTTCTAACAAGAGAGCCACCATCTTGCTGGAACATTGAATTAATTACTCGACAATGGAGATTAACAAACACTCTGGAAATTAACAAACACTCAGGGTGAGAGAAACGAAATAATTCAGACAAAGAAGATGGTACGCTACTATTAATAAGGAGATTAGGATAAAAAAGATGGATAAAAGAATATGTATGAAATATTATACAGAAGATTTGGCGCTTATACCTTTATATTAATTTGGACACGGAAGAAAATTGGTTAACGGATACATAAGAACTATAAGACAACTTCAGAATTGGCAGTATAGATTAATTCCTTCGCCTGTCTTATTGGACGAATGTTATACTACTACTACTCATTGCAACCGTGTAAACTTGCGATAGGTTGCTAATTTTAGATAAAAAGACTACAATTTCCTTACAATAAAGTTTATGTAAAGATGTGTTAAAGCGAAATTATTTGGGATAGAAAGAACACGAATGAGTAAGCAGCGTGTATATTTGCCCATGTGAGTGAGATAGCATTCTACAAGGTGTAAGTACGACACGTAGCGGAGTATTAAGTACTAATACATTGGAGTTTTTGGCGGGATCTTGGAATGTCATGTAGTGAATCTTAATTCGTAATCTTGTGTTAATAGACTGTATATTTTGTAATATTGGTGGATTTTTACGTAATATAGTTTGGTTATTGTGAACAAGCAAAGTGGATGGGGAATAATAGTACCACGAACCATGGATTTTGGCTTGCCGCAGAAGTTCCCTGGAAAGTTTTAAAAAGACGGCCACCATCTCGTTAGAACATTGAAGTGATTGCAAGAAACTTAACTTTGCCTACTCGATAATGGCAGTAATAATGTTCTATACGATTGGTTACCAAAAATAAAACTAAAAAACCTACTAGGTACGCTGTATAATTAACCTCATTTTTTGTTTAAATTTAAAAAATAAAAACAATATATTCCTTTTTTGTATTTTTGAAAATGTCTGAATAACATTATATTATTATAATGAAAATGAGTTATTGTAATTATGTAATAATTATATTTTATAAAGTACAAACCTTATAAACGTTGTTTTTATTGTGTTTCCTACGGGACACTACGGTTTCTCTTAACAGTTAGCAAACGCATGCGTCGTTACGTTCGTCTAGGTTAAAATAAAAATATAAAAGTTAACAACAAAAAGTACAGTCTAGCGGCATCTAGGGGCGAATAAAATGGCCACCTTGTTTGATGAAAATAGAAAAGTTTTTCCATAAATAACACGTACCAACTTTTATATTTGGTCAAATGGTTTCGGAGTCTATCGATCCAACTTACAAAATGTCAGGTATCTAGACATTCGGTAAAAGAAATGTCTTGGCCATTGGCCAAAACATAGCTATATACAATACATACATTACATAGTATAAAACAAAATCCCCTACCGCGTCTGTCTGTCTGTCTGTTCGCGATAAACTCAAAAACTACTGAACGGATTTTCATGCGGTTTTCACCGGTAGGTACAGTGATTCATGGGGAACGTTTTGGTATATTTGGTATTTGTCAAGGATGTTTTTATAATTAGGGCGGGACAACGTCTGCCGGGCCCGCTAGTATTCTATATATAGGATGCTGTTCACAAATACCTATGTATATTGCAACTGTTATTGCTCTAAATTCTGTCAATGACTCTACTTGTATTTTAACAACATTCAGTATGATTTGTAAAAGACAATAAAACTGACGGATTTTTTAAAATAATTTGTTGGTTTGATCTAAATCTCATCTGGTGTTAAATGGTGACATAGTCTAAGATGATAAACAAACCTAACCTAGAGTGGACTTTTTTTTATATCATAGGAGGCAAACGAACAGATGGGTCACCTGATATTAAGCGATCACCGCCGTCTAATAGACACATTCAACACCAGGGGAGTCGCAAGTGCGTTGCCAGCCTGTGTTGGGGTGGGGGGAGAAAGGGTTAGGGGAGGGGATAGGAGAAAGGAAGGGAAGGTTAGGCGCTCTCACTGACCGAACGAAACGCAACAAAGCAATCACTGTTACTTCACGTCGGTTTTCTATGAGAAAGTGGTAGTACCCCGGGCGAGCCGACCCACTCATGCTGAAACCAGTAATAACTTCAGCGTGGCTCTACCACTACTGAAACATACTAAACAAACATTACTTGCTCTTAAATGCACCTGCTGGAACATACCTAAAAGATGCTTGGCGACAATTTATCCACTTGAGGATGGTATGGCCAGGCGGGCTTAGAGAAACCCGAAAGAGGCTTAGAGAGCTACTACCGTGCTATGGTTTCATCACTAGCTTTCCTTTACCGGTACTTCTTAGTTGCATGGATTTGATCCTACGTCCATCGACAATCAGTGTCCGAACACTCCATTAACTAAGGCATCATCGCTTCCAAAGTAAATGCCTATGCACGCTTACCGGTTGGGACTAACAGACTTGATGTATTTTTGATCAATAAATTCACAATAACAAGGTTCATTGTGATGTGAGAAATATTGTTGTAGAATTTTTATACATTCAATATAAGTTTACGAGTAAGAAGACTTTATAACAAAATATAGAGATGAAACTAAGATTCGTCTAGGGATTATTCTTTTGGCGACAAGTTTATATTCGGACTTTAAAATAAACAACATAAAAATCCATAATAAAAATTATTTTATTTTTATTTTACAGATTGGCTTTTGCAAACAGACAAACAACCAGACAGGCAGACAAAATTGTTAAATATTCTCTCATTGTACGTTACACTCTGTAATTCTCCTCCGTTCATTTTAAGGAAATAATATTTTTGATTCGCTTAATATAAAAATTTAAAAAATTACCATATTAAAAACACCGCCTTTTCGTGCTGAAATACCTAGCTACAAGAGATTTGAGCTCCACACTTGAGCCAAATGGAAGGGGCCGCAATAAAAAAGGCGCGCCTGTTTGATCACCATTTACTAGTTGCTTCTGTTTTGTAACACACGTTAGTGTAACGCATTTACACGTATGGCTACGTTACGTACGTCAAGTTGTTATAAAGACATCAACCTCATTTTGTAATGGCAGAAAAAGAGGCGGTTGATGTTTTAAATAAAAAATGAATATGTATATGTATTGTTATTTAGATTATCGTTCATAAAAAATGTGAAAATTGTAATAGACTGTTATAAATTTTTCTAAAACAGATTTTATTATATTTTTACCAACTTTGTCTTACGAAACTTAAACATTTGGTCACCGTTCGTCGTATGGTTCAAGTTTTATATATACATAAGTTAACTACCTATTCGTTACTTTATATTTGAGGTAGGTAGCTGGCTGCTGGCCAAGTTACACCGTACAGCAGATTGCAGTTTGCGAGGTACAGCAAGTTAATGGGGTGGGGTATACATAGGGAGAAGTAAAACAACACGTGTTTATCAAATCTTTTTTCTTTATAACAGTAGCTTAGACTAATGGTCGAATCTGTTCGAATACCAATGGTAATTCATTGATTTTATAAATGTGAGCCCTGGATTTTTTTGCGAGATATTATTCTGTCATGTAGTGGTTTTTATATTTTATTTACAATCTTGTGTTATTTGACTCTATGCTGTATTATTGGTGGCATTTTATGTGATATAATTCGGTTATTGTGTATAAGTGGATAGAATATAATACCATACAGCCATGAATACTGAGTGGCCACATATATTCCATGGAAAGTTCTAATAAGGGGGCCACCATCTTGTTACAACATTGAAATTATCGCAAGAAACTTGTAATATTTTACCTACTCGACAATGGCAGCAATAATTTGAATGACTGATTGCCAAAAATATATATTTTTTGTAATGTGAGCCCACGGGCGGTTGCTAATAAACATATATTTAAAATGTGCAAACATATGTAAATAAATACAGCCTGTTTCTGTTAAGTATTCAGTCCTAAAAGATCCCGCTTTGGTATCGGAGTCGTCGTAGATTTAAAGCGGGAAGCATTTGGCAAATTGCCAGTTTTAACGTACACTGGATGCAGACAGTTTCGGCTATCACCACTCATTCCTTGTTCCATGTTGCTGTAAAACTATGAACCAAAACTATACATTTTTACTCATTTGTAAATCTATATTCCGATGAATCGTTCTCGTTGGCAAATATTGGTTTTCAATTATTCAATTGCTACCATTTTAACCTAAAACTATATTGTAATTTCACTCGCATATAATTTTGACAATTTTCACAAACTGTCGGCACAGTTAAGTAGCGTTAAATAAAAAACATATAAAACACGCGTGAGTCAGGCGGTATGTTATATCACTGACATAGGCATTCACAGTTCAGGTCTTCTGTAATTAATGGTATGTACGATTTTCGTAGCACGGCCAACCTCACGTCCTGGCAAACACGCCCTATCATTTTGTTCCCATCTAAGGGTCATAGCGTGATGTTTCATACTCTATAACTTTCCTTGATAAATCCGTTAAAAACGTAATACTAATATTTCAAAGCTTAATTACATAAAGAATCGCATTCGAACAAAGCGAAAAAAAACGATCTCTTGAACACTGAAATATTAGTATGAGCTTTATAAAACCATTACTCTTACTGAATAAAAGAGTTTTTATAAATATTTATAGGACTCATATTCATTCACTCAGTATTATGGGGTGTAAGGGGTGTCGAATAACATCATAAGACTTGAGACACCCAAGCCAACCTCACCTGCACGTGGTGCACCCTGCTGAATAACGAACGAGGCAATGGCGAAAGCGCGGTGGTAGGGTTTTACAGCCCGACTGGGTCGCAACCACCATGTATATGGCGAAAAAACCCGTCATAGTGATTCGCTTCCGCGGGTCGCGTTTCGGGATCCGCCTGTGCATATCCAGTTTTTCGCAGGCCGGCATGACAGTGGCGACCGGCGATGGATAGCTTCTCTTTCGGTGGTCACCATTGTTTTTGGATTGTACTGTGCTTACCATCAGGCAAAGTGCAGTCATTTTGCGGCGCTACAATAAAAAAAAAGTATTATAAAAATACAGATTGTAATTTTCTTATTTTCTCGGGTATCGACCCGGATGTTTTATTCTATATAAGCAGATGATTTATTTTATTGCAACCTTTTATTGCATTTTAGTTTGTTTTTATAAAAAAATACCTAGCGCGAGAGCACTTACTTCAGCATTTGATAAGTTTCATCCCCTGAGTATATAAAATAGGGGATGAAATTTAAACTTAATTTGTTATGAACTAGGGCAAATAATATGAAATTTTACTTATGCATTACCAGAAGTAGAGAAACGAATATGGCGTACTTATTATCCAGAAAAACACTTTTCCCGAGGGATGTAAACCTATCTATTGCTACATTAAAAACTAAACTTAAAAAATAATAACTAGAAAGGTTCAATCACTTCACAGTCTGCATTTCTTTCTGTTCTATTAATTCTACACAATTATTAACCTATTTTACTCCAAAACGTATTAGATTTTATCCAGCGAATGTATAGAATGAAAAACATTTGGTACATTGCCAAAACGGAACTCGTTCTAAATGCAGCAGTTTCTCTTTTATAATTACAGTATATTTTAATCCGCTTTAGTTTTAAAGCATGCACATATTTAACCTCAAGCGCTGTTCAAACTTCACCTGGATTCTGTTTGAAATGTAAAGTTATTTAGCCTTCAACATTCTGTACCGTTGGCAACGATTGTGGTATAGTGTTTTGTACTCAGATACGTGTTGATTGATGTGTATTTGAATCTTGTAATAAGCTTGCAGTGAAGGAAAACATAGTTATCAAAATCATAGTATCATAGTATGGCTTTCTCTGAGTCCGTCTGGCTAGCTATCACATTCAAGTTGAAAATCTACAGCCAAGGACTCATTAGATATGTTTCGGGTGGTTGAGAGTCAGTCAGTCGAGCCCAGCGGCCACCTTCCGCCGGGCGGACCGTGGGCTCTACAAGGTTGATTAGCTTGAACGATCCCTTGCCGCCCCCACAAAACGGTCTGTTGGTACACCGTGAGGTTTTAGTCTGTGCGAGTCGGACATAACCCACCCTCTCCCTCGGGAGGGTGGCGTATGCATAAGGGATTTCCTCACGTTTAAAAAAAAAAAAAAGGTTGAGAGTCAGTCCCTTCTATTTTTTTTTTCGAACTGACTACGCTATTGACCCAGCAAGGTCTTAACAGATTCACCGGACTACTTCAGGCCCTTCTAGGTACAGTCTTTACCTTCTCGTTAGTTTTGCTTCTTAGACAATTTCCTTATTGATATGTAGCCTAACTAATATTATAAATGCGATGATAAGTTTGTTTGTTTGTTACACTTTCACACCTTAACTCCTGAAGCGATCATTATTTAGTTTTACTTACGCTTTGTCAGGGGTATTACAAAGTTAAAGATTTGAAATGATTTTCGACTCTTGGTCTATAGTTGTTGATATTACTACTGTCTACTACGATTACATATGGAGCATACCAGGCCAACTAAGATGGTTTTTACATTTTATATTTTTTACTCGTTCAAAAGATGGATTTTCAGTTTTTTAGACATAACTTTCTTAAAAATGGGTCAAATTTGATCTTTTTTATTTTATATGGCTTTATACAAAAAAATAAATCTAAGATATTTCGAATTTTTTGATAAGAATTTTCGGATTGTAAACTTTAGATGGAGTTTTTAAATATTAATGTACCTTCGATTCTTATTTTTTTATTTTCTGGAATAATCCTGTAAATCTCTTGCCGATTTCAAAAATTGAAAATGTATAGCAAATAGAAAAATCATATCACCAGATCGGCCTAAAAAGTTGAGGAATGGATAGAAGTTTGAGATAAAATCTGTTTCTAGAAAATCGAAGGTTTTATTCGTTTTTTAAAACTCGATTTACAGTTTAAAATTCTAAAATTTTTATAAACAGTATTTGTAATATCTTTGATTTTTTTTCTATGAAAACCATTTAAAAAAAATGATCAAATTTGGACTATTACAACAAAAATGTCTTTTTTTTTATGTCATCGTAGGCAAACGAACAGGTGTGTCACCTGATGTTAAGTGATCACCACCATCCATGGACACTAACAACACCAGAGGTGTCGCAAGTGCGTTGCCACCCTTTGGGGGAAGGGTTAGGGGAGGGAGTGGGAGAGGAGAGAGGAGAGGGGAGGGGAGGTGGGCCTCCGGCGCTCTCACGGACCGAACGAAACGCAACAATGCAAGCACTGCTTCTTCACGTCAGTTTTCTATGAGAGGGTGGTACTACCCCGGGCGAGCCGACCCATTCATGCTAAAACCAGTAATAGTTTCAGCGTGGCTCTACCACCATAGCGTGGCTATGGCTATTTATATATAATTTTGAGGGTTACTAAAACATATCACAAAATTCATTAAATATAAAAAAAGTTAAACTCTGAAATGGTGTGGCATGTACCACCATACATATTTTTTACATGAATTAATATATGTTGCTACGACGTAGCACACAGGTACGACATTCTAGCTCGTACAATTGGCGTTATTGTAATAAGCGTTTGGCGTTAGTTAATTAATTGTCTCGTTAATTTTATAGTTTTACTTTTTTATAAATTTTTTTAACTTTGTTTTTGGCAACCACTCTTTTAGATTATTACTGCCATTTTCGAGTAGTTAATAGTATTACAAGTTCTTCTTCTATTTTATTTTTGGCAGCCAGTCTTCTAGTAGACCATTACTGCCATTGTCAAGTGAGTATCGATATTACAAGTTTCTTGATATAATAACAATGAACCAACAAGATGGTGGCCATCTTGTTAGAACTTTCCATGGAGTTTTTGTGGCATTTCAGAATCCATGGTCCGTGGTATTATTTTCCATTCACTTCACTTATGCACGATAAACAAACTATATTACATAAAACACCACCAATTTTACACAATATAGAGTCAAGTAACACAAGATTACGAATAAAATATAAATGACAGACCAAAATCCCGCCAAAAACTCCTTTTATTATATTTAAACTTGTTTACTACATGTCTAAATTTTTAATAATGAATATATTTCCTAAATTTGATTCTTTTTACATTATTTTTATATTAAAAGAATTATGAAGATAAAAATATGTAAAAATATCATTTGTACTCCACAACACATTTGTGCTCAGTATTAAATTGGACTTATTTTAAATTTCCTGTCATCAAAAGAAACATTTTTTTTATATTAGCATAAGTATAAATAAATAAAATAGATGTAATAAAACAAAAAAAATGTTTTTATTATACTACATTTCCAGATATGTAGCTATATCTATTTTTCAATAGTTTGTTAATACATACGGATGTGTATACAGTACGTTTCAAATATTTAATAACAAACGTACCGTCTACCAAAGATCTATCTATACATATCTTCTTCTATAAATGTAACGTGTCTATGGTATTTCGATTTACGTGAAAAAAATTGTTGCAGGTGTCTAGGAATAATTAATAGAATATATTTCAATCAATTTTAGAAATGTTTGTCTGTCTGTCTGCTTGTATAAACACGCATCACTGCTAAAGTACCCAGTTCACGATAAAATCATAAAGCATACCTTTGAGAATAACTTAGTCCTTGTTTCATTAAAATCGGTCCACTCTATCACAAGTAATTGTAATTTTAATGACGACGCGGCGTAAGTACGACAGAAAAGTAGTCAAGTAAATGGACTTAATACATTCAGATGACTTTATTAATCACTAATTAATCATCATTTTATATAAGGTTCCACGCGGACGATGTCGCGGGCATAGCTAGTTTAATAATAAAGTTCTCATTTATCATAGTCATACTGATGGAAAAAACGTTTGAAATAATAACAAAAATTGGAATCATAAGTTTTAATGTTAAATGTTTAAGAAACTAGATTTATACCAACTGCCTGTATAAAGCTCGTTTACTATAATACTGGAAACTAACGGGTTAGACCGAGAGTTTGACACGATGCCAAATGCACTGTGCATTTATTTATTCACTATATTTACTCACTACATATTATAAAACGAAGTCCTCTGCCACGTCTGTATGTCAGTCTACCTGACTGTCTGTTCGCGATAAACTAATCGCTAATATACTACTGAACAGATTTTCATACGGGTTTCACCAGCGGATAAAGTGATTCACGAGGAAGGTTTTGAGTATATAATTTATCAAGGTTTTTTTTATTATCAAGGCGGACGAGGTAACGTTCTTCTGGCCCGCTAGTAAATAATATAAATGTCTATTTTTTTTGAGTTTCTGACGTTGTTACTACTTGTGTTTAATCATTTATCATACTAGCCATATCACATGGTTTCACTCGCGCTCAATTTTTATAATAAATATCTACGTTTATTGTAGGTAAACACGACTGTTGCGTAAAGAGTTAACCAAGTGACTGAATTACGTGATACTTTGTTGACATAGGAATTCACAGTTCGGACCTTTACGTTAAAATCTCGTGGCGTACGGATCGCTCGCGATGTTACTTCTTACTGGTTAATATATTGTCTGATCTACATTTTGTATGGTAATTGTTCCTCTTCTAAGGATCGTAGCGTGATGTTAGATAGTCAATAACAATCCTCAATGAATAAGATGAGCTATAAAACAGAAAAATATTATCTATACATATAATAAGAACGTAAATCTAACACGTCTGTACTTTTTTTTTATTCTTGAAAAAAATTGTTGCAGTTGTCTAGGAATAAGTAATAGAATACATTTTAATCATTTTCAGAAATGTCTGTCTATCTGTCTGCTTGTATGACCACGCCTCACTACTAAAGTACTGGGTTTACAATAAAACCTCATATAAAAATCATAAAGCAAATCCTCGGGACTAATTTAGTTTTTGTTTCATTAAAATCGGTCCACTCTATCAAAAGTTATTGTAATTTTAATGGCGCCGCGACTTAAATATGAGAGAAAAGTGGATAAGCGAATGGACTAAATATGTTTAGATGACTTTATTAGTCATTTTTTTGTACATTAGGTTCCACGCGGACGAAGTCACGGGCACAGCTAGTTTCAAATATGATTCCTTGTTCTACTGATTAGTACGCATACGCTTTTTTATTTGGATGAAAACTATGAGAAAATTTTTTTTTAAAAAATAACATACTATGTATGTAAGTAATTAATAGAGAATATAAAGGCAAAATTTACATTATTTCATTAGCCATTTATTTTTATTTATTTATTATTTATTATATATTTATTAGTAAAGAGAAATTCATTATTTTTCCAATACATGGCTTTAGTTATCTGTACCTCGCGTTGCATAAGTACGATCGGGTTCCACTAGATGGCGTTGTAAAGATGAGATTACGTAATAAAACAGTTTTTTTATAGTTTTGTGATATCTTGGCTCAGTTTTGTATGAGTGCGCGTCAAAAATAGACACTAGTAAAGAGGAAATACGTTATATTTTACAGCTTTATTATTCACTAGCTGTGCTCGCGACTTCGTCCACGCGGAACTTGATATACAAAACAGTGGCTAATAAATTCATCTGAATGTATTGTCCCATCTAGTATCAACTTATCTAAAGTATCTACTTTTCGCTCGTACTATAACTACGTACTAATAAGGCAAAAAATATAAAGTTTGTCATACATTGAATTTTATTTTTTATTCATAATCTTGGGTCATTCGATTCTATATTTTGTAATATTGATGACATTTTACGTAATATGGTTCGTTTATTTTATAAAAGCGAAGTGGGTGGGATACCACGAAAGAATTCAACAGAGCATAAACTTTGAGATGTAACAAAAACTTTCTGGAAAGTTCTAACAATAGGGCCAATGTTTTGTTGGAACATCGATTTCACCATGAGATACTTTATAATGGCAGTAATAATCAGCTATAAAGTAATTTGGTGGTATATGTAGATGGTGAAAATCAAGTGAAGCTTGGCTCCGGGAGTACACGTTAACCCAATTCCGTCCAAGCAAAGGCCGACAAAGTCAAGCTAATAGTTCGTGAAAGTGAGTAATAGCGACATTTAACGTACGCACGGCAATATCGGTTCGATCTACCTCGGGACCACGTAACCGAGTCACGCAAAATTATGACCAACATAATTTACTAAAATTCATATTCGTTTAAATATTCCTAAATTTTATTGACGCGAAAATTTTTTTTGGCACGTTGTGCGGTATTTTTTGGGAGGGAGATAAACTTATAATTCCGCATCATAACATGCTAGTAAGCGTGACCGATCGTATTGCGCTTTCGGCAGTCCTTGTAACTGCCTCGACTTTTTTTACCTTGTATACACTTCTAAAGTATATGCCCAGTATATTGTTGTTGAGTATTGTAAATAATACTGTTGTTACGTAATGCATATATAAAATGAATATATGTTGTTCGTATCGTATCGTGACTTTAAGTGTGAGCAGCGTGGAGTGTTCTTTCTTTCACTCCTATTAGTTGCTATATAGCGTTGGCTTATTCGCACACTAGTTAGTATGGTTGGCATAAAGTAATAGATGTGATGAACGGTTGTTATATTACTTTATAGTTTTTTTTTAAATTGTGCTGGTGATATCAAAATTGAATTTTGTAATTTATCCTAATAAAGAATGATATCTCTACATTAAAATACAAGTCACTACGTCTGACTTTGTTTTCGTGAAAATTCTTTTATTATTCTATAGGAAGTACGCATTTTATCGGTATTAATAATTAATACTCCGAAAATATCCAAAAACTTCCAGTAAAATTCTTTTCAAAAGCGGTTCAATATTAGTGAGGACTAACCCAAACTAGAGACTCCTTATATCTATACTAGCGGGCTCGGCAGACGTTGTCCCGGCCCGATTATATAAAAAACCGTGACAAATTATATACTAAAACGTTCCTCATTAATCACTTTATCCATTGGTGAAAACTGCATGAAAATCCGTTCGGTAGTTTTTGAGTTTATCGCGAACAAACAGACAGGCAGACGCGGTTGGGGTCTTTGTTTTATACTATGTAATGATATATGTATAATTTACATTAAACATTTTAGAATTAATTCCACATTCTATTATTTACTAGCTTATATCCGCGACTTCGTCTGCTCTGTCCTACGTATGCGCGCCACATCGCTTGCCCCACTTCTGCATAGCAAGAAAATAGACATCGTTGAACGCGTAGTTGTTATAAAAATCATAGTTTCTTAAAAATATAATAAAGCTTTATTAAATTAATATATCGTAATATATCTTTTTAGATAATAATCAAGTGTCAAAAAAAATAAAAAATATATTTGAGCGATATTTAATCACTAGTTTTTGCGTGATATACAGACAACGGCAGACCTTTATCATTTTATTTATATAGAAGAAGACGATAAACTATAAAATACCCCGGTTTTTAAATGACTGCTCACTTACGCGTGTCGAATGATCAAATACTAATAACTTTTGATAGATTGGACTAATTTTAATAAAATGAAGACTAAATGTTACTCGAGATGGTTTTCTTTGTGAGATTCTATCATGAATGTAGTAATTTAGCATGCATAAACAAACATATATACATGATTTCAATATTTATTTATATAGAAGAAGACGATAAACTATAAAATACCCCGGTATTTAAATGACTGCTCACTTACTTAACGCGTGCCGAATGATCAAATACTAATAACTTTTGATAGATTGGACTAATTTTAATAAAATGAAGACTAAATGTTATTCGAGATGGTTTTCTTTGTGAGATTCTATCATCAATGTTGTAATTTAGCATGCATGAACAAACATACGTACATGATTTAACTGTATTTAATTACTTATTCTTAGTAATTTGCAATTTTTATTTCAGGAAGTCTTTGAAGTAAAGACATTTAAAATTTACATTGTTATTATATGTAGAGTGCTGGTATAGATGGACAGCCCTTACACATTCTTTTACGGTGTATTTATATAATTTTCCTATATTATCTAGGTAAGGAGTTTGTTGTTCTTCTATTGTTGGTTTGAACGGGGTTATCTCTGTAACTAAAAGTCGGACCAATAATTACTTTTTTACATTTTATCGTTTATCAATGAAAGGTATAGACTGTTTAACTTCACGCTATAACTGTTAGGAGTGGAGTAATTACCATAAATGTTGTAAATCAGAAAGTACGCTAAGGGAATACGCTATACTAATGTGGGCAAGCCGCAGCCTTGGTGTAGAGAATCACGAATCGAGGACGAGAAGAATTAAATTCAAGTGAAACCGCAATGCAAAACTAGTGCGGAAATATATGTATACAATATGAACATATAATAATAATACAGAGGTATTTATATTGGGTAAAGTGAATTCACCTGTCAACCGTGTCTGACGTTGACCCGTTTCAGATTATATCTGCTTCAATTGAATTAGCAACGTGAATGAACCGACACTTAAAATGCTCCGAATTAGAATCCTAATTTTAGATAGTGCAACGCTTTCCATCGTGCGGATAATTTTTATATCTCTAGCATAATATTCAGGTAATTTAGAATCTAAAGAAACTAACATCGAAATGTAGTAACATCCCTATGAAATATGCATGTATTTCTTTTATTATTTTTGTATAAACGCATAATGTAATACGAACGACATCGCTTTATACTGTGATGATTTAATACCATAAAAAGACAATTAATTCGTTTATTCTAGAAAGACCTATGTGACATTGAAAGTTCATTACAAGTATTACAGTATATAATTAATTACTTGAATTTAAATCAAATGCGTGACGTAATCGCTTCAAATATATTCTTGATTCAAATTCACCAATAATTACTAACCAAATATTGGACCAAACAAGCGCGAGTCTGTTCTCATTGATAAAAGATAAATTATGAATATTTAATTTAAACATAGTAGTTGGCTAATCATTTTAAGTATTTATTACTAGTTAGTTGTTAATGGTACCTAATGTTGATTTTAAGTTATTATTATATTGATCTCTAGTGCTAAATATACAACAGGCTCTATTTTCTAATCTCTAATAGTTTGACGCAGATTTGTTTGTGGTCCGCTTGAATAGTTTGAAGAGTCTTTGCGATAGTCTGCTTGGTATTTATAGTCATTCTTGCATAAAATAATGAATACTAAGACATAAATATTTTAAAAGAAAGCATTGCGTAAAAAGTTATGCAATCCAATTTTTTTATGGAAAAATGATATCAAATTGTTAAGATTGTAGTAAAATAATTATCGGTAGTAAATTATGAAATTAATTTGATAACTTGTAAAATATAGTTTAATTAGAATTTAATACAACAAACCACGTGGTTTAAAAAGCTTGAATGAAATAGAATTATTATAACTGAGCAGTCTACGGGGTTTATACTAATTACATGAAAATAAAATATATATGTCCGTAACATAATAGAGTATTCAAATATGCGCCAAACTGTGTTCATGCAAGGGTTGTGCGGGCGAGCTCACCGTTGGCATCAGCTGGTCAGTACTCCGCACTCTCGTCACCTTATTCTTGTAGATAAGCTTCTTCATCGCCCGTTCGACCGGCTGGTTCCACCGCATGAACATAACGTAAGCGCCGTACAGCGAGAACAGCACGAGCGCCTCCTGCCAGTAGATCTCGCTGTCTCGAAAACAGTATATCAGCACCATCAGGCTGATCGAATAGAAGGTACAGTCGCGGAACAACGGCCACCAAGTCAATGATAGAGTCGTGCGGGAGAACATAGCGCAGGCACCGATCACGAATAGGATGTTAAAGACCGCGGAACCTACGATCGTCCCGATGCCGACATCATCGAACGAGACGAACACCCCGATGACGGAGGTGAACAGCTCGGGCGCGGAGCCTCCGGCCGCCATGAACGTCGCGCCTGCCACGTCGTCGCGGATGGCGAGTCGCTCAATGATGACGTCGAGCGCGGGCACGAAGAACTCATCGCAGACGATGGCGAGCGCGACGAACATGTAGCCCATGCCGAGCACGTGCAGGAACACCGCGCCCGAGCGCCGCTGTTCCTCCGAGAACAAGTCGGTCGGGAAGA
>MU158890.1:10046-57355 GCA_015888305.1 Antheraea pernyi | reverse complement strand
CTCGCCGGCGCGCCCCCCCGCCAGCAGCGCGAGCACCAGCGCGCCACCCATGCCGCGCTCCCGGACCTCACGAGCACACTGCCGCGCGCTCTGCACCGACCGCCCTGCACCTACACCCGCCCTCGCGTCGCACGCCCTCGCGCCGCCCGCCCTCGCGCCGCCCGCTCGATAGCGCCGCACTGCGCCGCGCCGCTTCGCTACTCCCCCATTCGCTATCCCGTCTCCCTACCCTGATGCGTATTTTGAACGGCGGATTCAGTCTCACTATACTCTATACACACATCGTCATTACACTATTTAATCTTAAACGATGCCCACATGCTATGCACTACTCGAGTTGTACAAGAAAACATTTTTAACTCAACGACGTATACAGTTTCAAAGAAATATTTTGTAATAAATAATCTACGAAAAATAATTTTACACGCTGACTTTGATTAACGCGATTTAATTATGTACGCTAATATTATAAATCTCAAGTTATTATTTGTTTTTTAAAACGTGTTTTAATCTAGACTCGCCAGACAAGCTAGAAAGATTGTTTTTATATTTTATAGTTTACTAGCGACCCTATCCGGCTTCGTATAGGTGCAGTGTAGCAATGTGTCGTCATAAATATTCCTAGTCAGTTGTTCATACTCAAAGAAGTTTCGTAAATGTCGTTCGAAACACAACTTTTTTAGTTGCGCGTATTTTTAAATCGATTTTTTAAGATATCTATTGAAATTATATACTGTAACGGGTAACTTGTACATCAAATGCCCAACATAACTAAAGTATTTCATCGGATAAAGATTATTATCAATATAATATTGCTTGAAATAGCGTCACAAATTAGCTCATTTTTTTTTAATAATGTGTGAATGATACAAAAATAGATAAAATGAATAGACACATACTAGAATGGTCTTTTCTTTAGGAGTTTTAAATTATGCAATTTCATAGTATATTATTTTGATTTATCTCATAGGTTACGTAATCTCGTACCTACCAATGTAAGCGTGTAAATAAGACTTGATTACAGTACATCGACTTGTTTCCAGTTTATATGAATATGTTTATGTTCTTTACCCTACGGAATTATAAGTACATCAGCATATAATCGAATTATTAAACTAAATCAAGTAAGCGATATATTCGACTGAACGTTTTCTGTACTCTCGCGTTAGCTGGCAGAAGCCGTGGCCGTTACGTTTTGACAATATAACTGCTGTAACTTTAAAACAAAGTTTCACGCGGTTCATGAAATTTGGCAACGTTTATAATCTATTTATTCTATTTTTATATTCTATTTTTTGGAGAAAATTTTTTTTTGATATTATACCATTATGATAAACTTTCAAAAATGTTAATATATTTTTCCAAGATTTTTTATATCCAAATTTGAATTTAATAAACTCATAAAATAAAGTATAAATGCGGCTGGTTTATTTATTTTATTGGATGGGTTTCGAAATATAGCATACATGTCGGTTAGTCTAGTAGTAGTAACATTCGTTCCATAAGAGAGGCGAAGGAATTAATCCATACCGCCAATCCTGAAGATGTCAATATAGGTAATTCTTATGTATTCTTTAACCAATTTTCTTCCGTGTTCAAGTTAATATAAAGGCATAAGCGCCAAATCTTCTATATAATATTTCGGAAATATTCTTTTATCCATCTTTTTTAATAGTAGCGTACCATCTTCCTTTTGTCTGAATTATTTCGTTTCTCTCACCCAAAGTGTTTGTTAATTTCCATCATCGAGTAATTAATTGAATGTTCGAATAAGAGTGTGGTTCCCTTATTAGAACTTTCCAGGGAAGTTTTGTGGCATCTCAGAATTCATGGTCAGTGGTATTATTCCATTCACTTCACTTATGGACAATAAACGATCTATATTACATAAAATACCACCAATTTTACACAATATGGAGTCAAGTAACACAAGATTATGAATAAAATATAAAATCCGCTACATGACAGTCCAAACCCCGCCAAAAACTCTCGGTTAGTCTAATTGTTAGTTAATTTGTTAAGAAGACTTTATACCGTAAAAATATTTTGTATCGGTATCGAGATGATAATTATATAGGTATAGCATAATGAAATATTACTAAAAACTAACTAAAAACTCGACATTCTTTAGCTGTCCGTTTGACATGGCCATATAAAAGTAAGCGATTGAAACAATTGTTCGTTCTATTGCTCTGTATTTGGCGGGTTCGGATACCGCGTTCACCGATGTAAGTTCAAGTCGTTGCGAATTAACCGTAGCTTCTATTTAAGGAAAACATCGTGATAAAACTATAGAATGACAGTAGGGCTTTTTTAAGCCCGCCTGGATAACTAACATGTTGAAAATTTGTCACCAAAACAATTTGTCTATTGATGTGTTCCAACAGCTGCACTAATCATTCATCATCGAACAACATTGTAATCAAACGCTAAAAACTAAAAGTATAGAAACAACTCACAAAAATACGGTTACCGTTAATAAATATGTACTATATAGCTTTTTTTTAATTTAAGGCTGAGTCACCTGCGCGACTATATCGCCTAGTAACATACAACTATAACATACTAAATATAACAGTAACAATGACAATAAACTTATCAATAGCCTACTTTTTTTTTACAATTCTTTGCTTAAAATGATTTTAACATCAATAGAGCAGTAGATAAATTACGCGGCATAGGACAAAAGAGTGCTACTTATTTCTCTTGCAAGTAGTATACACCTTTATATCAAACCGAGCATTATTTTTAATATTTTACAAAATTATGTAGTCCTTATATTTCAATAGGGCTAAACCCAATTTTAGCCGTCTTAATATTTTACGTTATTTTTCAAGATCTATATGCAAATTTTGTACATCTACAATATGAAGATCATTAAAAAAACTACAAACATAATAGACGCCAAAATTTTAACTTCATTATTGATGAATAAAAACTGGAAACCTTAAAAAAATTAAACATGTTTTTTTATGGCAGTCAATCTTCTAGTAGATTATTACTGCCATTGTCAAGTAGGCAATGATATTACAAGTTTCTTACGATCATTTCAATGAACTAACAAGATCGTGGCTGTCTTGCTATAACTTTCCAAGAAGATTTTGTGGCAAATCAGAGTCCATGCTCCGTGGTATTATTTTCCATCCACTCCATTTATGTAAAAATAACCAAACTATATTACGTAAAACATCACCAATATTATAAAATATGGAGTCGAATAACATAAGTTAATGAATAAAATATAAAATCCACTCCATGACATTCCAAGATCTCGCCAAAAATTTCAAGATGTACTTTATGCGAATATAGAATATGTTTTTTTAATAATGACATTTTAGTTGTATCGACTAAAATTTGTCAATTATATGAATTTAGACATCACTAAATGTCATGTAATGACTGAATGGATTTATAGATGAAATGTCATTTTTGAATGTCATTGACCTACTTTTCATTTGCAGGGTTTCAGGGTGGTAATGTACTAAAAGTTTTTTTTTGGTTTATTAATAAATACGGTCGGCCGCCAAAATGTGGATAGACGAAGCAGATGGATTCGCAGAAATCTTTAAGGGGTATTTACCTTACTACCTCCTTGTGGCTCTGCCTATTTTTATTATCATGTCCCCTGTGAACCCAGTTGCTGCATCTCATGAATTTTCCGTATATAGAATGCAACAATATGACCTTCATACAGTGCCCCACGGTGAGTGTAATTTTTTTTGTTAAGTTTAATTTATGAAAATAAGAATCTTATGACTTTGTTTTTGAGGTTATGTCTAATAAAATAATTATGAATAATAATAAACTCTTTCAACATTTTGTGTCTTTTGTAAGGACTGAAGGTTATTTTAGTTGGTCTTTAAATTATATACTGTTTGTTTTTATGGTGAAAGTAGCAAACAGGGAAGGAAGGGTGATGGGGTAAACCTCTGGGAAGAAAATAACATGGACACAAATACTTCTAAAATAATATTTTGAGACAATAGCTACCAGGAATCTCATTTATTTCTGGTTCATGATCACAGTTTTAACCTACAGATTTAACTAGGTTCTACTATACAAATAACATTTAAATACTGGTCAAACCAACTTAAAATTATAATAATATTGCATATTTTATAATAATTGTTTTACAATAATATCATTAATAAATCAATAAAGTGTTAAACCTTTGTTTCATCATCATCTTACCTTTATCCCACCTAAGTAGGGTCAGCACAACATATTTGTCATGTTGTGATGTATGATTTTGCTTAATTTTTATGATCGGCCGCCTGCCTGAAATCAACCCTGCTTGGGAGTATTTTGTTGTATAACCACATGTCTATGATTATTGTATATAGTTAATATAGTTATGAGATCTGATAGGTACCTTTTAGCTTTACAATTTTATTTTAAATCTTTTATATTAAATTTATACTTTCTTACTATCATTGTAAATGTAAATGTGAGTTTGTTTTTTTATGGTTTCACACCTTAAATACCTAACAGATCATCATGAAATTTTGCATACATATTGTCTGAGATTCCAAATAGAACATAATAATAATAAAGCCTTTATTTCGCAAATTTTACATTTGTGTCCCAGTAATACAAAATACAGTAACAAAATACAATATATTTTTTTTCTGTCTACTTATTGTCAAAGGCATTCTCCAACTCTTTCCGCTGCTTTCTATCTGCCACCATTCTTATCCAAAAGGATCCCAAGGTCATTTTGAAGATCCCAAAGGCATTTTGAAGTCATCCTCCCATCTTCTTGCTTGACAACCTCTACTTCTAGCTCCAACCCTTAGGTACCAAATCATCACTTGTTTTCTCAATTTTTCCTTTTCTCATAGAACATATATGTATAGAGGTATAAATAAAGAACTTCAATGAAAAAAAGTAGTTTTTAACTCCAAAGTTTAATATTTATTTACAGGTTGTCGCAGTTCAAGTTTTAACTTGGAAGGTCGTTCCCTCACTTCTTGGAGTACTTCACGGCACTGTGTAGTTGCTAGAGTACAGGATATTACAATTGATCAGTTCATGGAAATAAGAGGTAAAGCAGGTGCTTTGTTACTTGTTTTACCTAAAAACTATACCACATTGACACTGGAGGAACGAGAGGTTAGTGATATAGTATTATTTGAGTATTTAACTGGACTGGTGGAAGCAGCAGTGAGCAGTATTACTTTTAGCATAAGTGGCAGAGTTAGTTCCACATTGCTAATTTCAAAAGGTTGTACAGAGGAAAGTAAAAGATCTGACTAGGATTGTGGTGACTTATAAACGTTTTGGTGGCTAGTTCACAAATCTTTCTTTATTTAGCAAAACGTAATTGTTTAGGAGACACCAAATAGTACCCTTGCAAGGATAAAAGATAAGCGAGCAGGTAATAAGATTATAAAGACACAATAACAACATGTGGTGAATAAAGGAATTAAATCGATAAACAATGTATAATGTTATACTAGCTGACCCGTGCCCACTTCGTTGGGCGGTAATACGTAAGCGTGGAATGGTTATTTTGCGCTAAGACGCAGCGGAAGCTCTGAAAAGGAAAAAAAATACCTTGATTTTGCAACATTCTCCATTGCTGCTCCGCTCCTATGGGTCTTAGCGTGATGATATATTGCCTATAACCTTCCCTGATAAATGAGCTATATAACACTGAAAGAATTTTTCAAATCGGACCAGTAGTTCCTGAGATTACCCCTTACAACATCACAAACTCACAAATTCACAAACTCTACCTCTCTATAATATTAGTATAGATTATATTAGTCATTTATGATACTCATTTTGATCCTCTTGTCTAAATAATAAATATTGCATATGTAAAGTAATGTAATAAATTGTGATATGTTTAATAACCCATCTAAATAAATCATAGTTTTGTGGTTCATACATTCTGTTAATGATATGATTTTTTTCAATTTATACTAGATTATTTTACACACAAAGATATTACATATAAGTAAGTGTGCTAGAAATTCTAAGACACACCTTGAAAGATAGTTATGTATGCAATAGATAAGATTTGAGAGGAGTATGGTTTTGATGACAATATGATAACTGAACTGATTATTATGGAACAATGCTATAAAATGGTTGTATACTTTTGAATTTATTTATGTACAGACAGACTCATTTAATAATACAAAATCATAAGGTTTTTAACTATTAGATATAATATATATGTTTTTATTGTTTTGTAAAGTTTGAATAAAGTTAGCAATTATTATTTATAAAATAAATAAGTTTTTCACTTGTATTTGTGCCACAGAAATAGTTTTTTTTCATTTGCTTACTAATAGTGTGTAAAACTATTGAAAATCCACATAAATTAAAAAAATATTTTCATAAGGGGCTCAATCAATTAAAGCAAGCCAACTCATGGCTGTAATATATCAAACATACATATTTTTTTTCTTGCATATATCAATATGAAACTAAGTCCATTAAACTGTTCTGTGTACACCCAATACCATAGCATCCATTCTCTCTTTCTTCATCATATATTCCACATATGTTCCACTGGGGGTAAAAGTAACATTATGCTTATTGAATTTTGTTCCCGCTAAGCTAATCATTATTACATAGTATAAAATAAAGTCCCGTACTGTGTCTGTCTGTCTGTTCGTGATAAAGTCAAAAATTACTGAACGATGCGGTTTTTACCAGTGGATAAAGTGATTCTTGAGGAATGTTTTGGTATATAAATTGTCAAGGATTTATTTTTTGTCAGGGCGGGACAACATCTGTCGGGCCCACTAGTCTTCTATACAAATTAAATGGTAGACATCTGCCTTTATGTGCACATAATAAATCTATACTAATATTATAAAGAGGTAGAGTTTGTGAGTTTGTGACGTTGTAAGGGGTAATCTCAGGAACTACTGGTCCGATTTGGAAATTTCTTTCAGTGTTATATAGCTCATTTATCAGGGAAGGTTATAGGCTATATATCATCACGCTAAGACCCATAGGAGCGGAGCAGCAATGAAGAATGTTGCAAAATCGGGGTATTTTTTTCCTTTTCAGAGCTTCCGCTGCGTTTTAACGCAAAATAACCATTCCACGCTTACATATTACCGCCCAACGTAGAGGGCTCGGGTCGGCTAGTACTGTATAAATGTTATTTAATTATTTTCGATTTATGTCTAAAACACTGGTCCTTGTCTAGAAAAAAAATCAGAATATTTTATATTAAAGATATAAAGTTTCTAAGAAACTAAGATTTTTATAATTAGTACAGGTTCATAGATGTGTGTTTTCTTACTATGGAGAGTGGAGCAACCGATGTAATGCTTATATGTTTATCCTCTGCAGGTACATATAGTATATTGTTAAGATATTAAAAAACACAGACAAAACTTGCATGTATCAGCCAGTAAAGAATATAATGTGGTTATGATTTTGAAACATTCTTCATTGGTGCTCCGCTCCTATTAGTCTTAGCGTGATGATATATAGCCTATAGCCTTCCTCGATAAATGAGTTATCTAACAATGAAATCATTTTTCAAATCAGACCAGTACTTCCTGAGATTTGCATAATCAGGCCAGTAGTTCCTGAGACTAGCCCATTCAGGAAAACAAACTCAACAGCTTTATAATAATAGTATAGATAATGTATGTTAATATACATTTATTTCTTTCAAAGCACATCCAACTTCTAGAAATGGCTATGACACAACAAGAGCTGAATGCACCAGTTTACTTTGCGAAATGGTCTCCAGAATTTGAGGATATCCTTGGAGACTTGCAACACAGCTTTGTTACTGATGACAGAGCTGGCACAGCGTTAGAGGCTATGATGAATACTGTTTCTTCAAATGGATATCAGATTGGTATGCTTTGTATTATTGTGTGATGGTCCTGATGGCATTCGTTCTTAGAGTTTTTTGGTTGTTATTGTGTGGGTAAAATTGAAGAAGGGTCTCCAAGCCTAATCCAACCCCGTTGTGGGTATCTTACCGAATTTCCTCAATTTTAAGAACCAGTTAAATATGTCTGAGGATAATTTGAAATCTACATAGTTATCTGCACGAAGACTATTGCGACAATTTCACCGGTAATTGGCATATGCAGATTCAAGGCGTCTACCTGTGATTATATAAGTTATAAAAAATAATTGCTAGTTGGAATGATAGCAATGAATGATGATGATAATAACATATGATTTGTGAGGGCCAAGTAAAACTGACCAGACGTGTTAAGTACTGTATATAGACTTATAGAGTCATGGGTTGATTTGGGTAAAGCTGGCATTCAGCTTGTGATTATCCCTTCAAATAAATTAAGCATTATTATCTTATCCGAATTCTTAGTCTTTATTTAAGTTTTATAAATTTTCCTATGTAATATTGTTTTTCTTAATGACACGATGAGACTAAAGTTCCAAGATCGTATTTCATTGAGACATTTATCAGTAACATTTTTGAGTGAAATGTTTATGATGAAAAAAAGCGAAGATACGTTATTACCTAGAGAGAGGAAAGGATAGAGCTATATGAACATAGAGGAGAGTGATAAAACAAGACAATTATTTTTAGAACTTCAACTTGCTATCATGTTTACTGTGTTGCATGCGCATTTTTTTCTCTTTCTGATACAAAAAGGACGAAAATATGGAATTATCTAGGGAGAGAAAAAGAAAGAGTTATACGAACGTAAATGAGAGCTATAAAACAAGACAATTGTTTTTAGACATTTAACTTGTATATTGAGTTGCACGCGCATTTTTTTTCTTTATTTAAATATATGCAATAACTGTGTGTTTAATTACCAACAGTTGTATCGGCGTCAACTCCACAGAAAATGGAATCGAAGCCGGCGACACTCTATGGGAAACTTGTCGGCCGTTCTGGAGCAGCTCAGACCATTGTGATCGCTGCGCACTATGATTCTTCTGGCTTAGTTCCTGTAAGTTAAAAATCATATAAATGTTTATCTAATCTTTTAAGAAATCTAACAAACTTCCTGCAGGGTTGTAAGCCTCTTCCAGAAGCTAGTTATGGGCATAATCACAATGATGTATTGGCAATTTCAGACTACGAGAAATCCACAGCGACATATTTTTCCACATACAGTGGTACTAGAAAAAAAATTCTAAGGTTCAGGTTTCCTCACGATGTTTTCTTTCTCCCTCACCTTTCAGTGTTACCAATTTGAATGAGCAAATGTACACGAATTTCGAACAATTTGTTGGGGGTTTGTATGAAAGAAAATGGTTGAAGAAGGGAAAGTTTGGTCTAATTTTGTTTGTTTCTGTACTCACGTGAAGCGAGGCAAGTAGTTAAAAATAAACGTTTTTTTTTTAATTATATTTTTTAATATCAGGTTGAAATCTTTAAGAAACATTTTTTTAAATATAATATTTGTTCCTTTAAATTTGTTATGAATGACTAACATAAACAAAAAAATAAAATATCCAGCGAAAGAACTGTAATAAAATTAATTCTGTAATTAAACATCCATTAAAAAGTTTGAAACATTGTGGATAATTAATTTCATTGTGTATTTGTTAAAGAATTAAGCACAAAGACAAAAGAGGCATTAGAAGATCTAGAAAGAGTAAACCAATGGCTGAAACAGTAAGGGGCCATTCCAATATTACGTAAGCACTGATGGAAAGTAGGTCCTTGGTTTACTTATTTTTACTTTTTAATGACATAGGGGATGGGTTCTGAGTAGTAATTACCTCACCAATTTTTATTTATTGGGCAGATTTTAAGATACTTATACAAATGTTTACGTAAGCATTGCAGGGGTAAGAGCATTGCTTACTTTTGCTGACCAGGGGAGGAGTCAGAAGTTACAAAAATTTTGCCTACGTAATATTTGAACGGCCCCTAAACTGATTGTAGAAAGAGTAAACTGATGGCGGAAACAGTAAACGGATGACAAAAAGAGTTAACTGAGAGTAGAAAGAGTAAACTGATGGCAGAAACAGTAAACTGATGGTGGTTTTTTACTCTCTCTGATGGATTTTCGCGGTGTTTTTTGGTATAGGAGTTATCCGAAGGTGCGGATTCGAACGCGTCGGGTGTTGTCGCGGTTTTGGAACTGGCCCGTATATTTTCGCGTCTGTACGCGTCTGGCGCGGCGCGAGGTGCTCCAACTCTCGTCTTCGTACTCACGTCTGTAGGACACACCCTCAACTACTTCGCCACTAAGAAGTGGCTCGAGGAACAACTGGATACGAGCGATGCATCCTTGTTGCAGGTTTGTCTTTTTCATAGAGTAACTTATATAAATTTAATATCAGTCATATATTTAAATCGGACCCTCTAACGATAAGGTATAGAATTAATACCCGCGACCCATATATGTACAGGTCTTCTCAATCTTTTTGGTCTTTCTGGACATAGCGCGTAATACAGTGAAGAGTTTATTACAAAAGAAATTTATAATATTGTTATAGGAATCTAAAGTTGATATTTATTCATCCTTAAGTAGTTCCGATGTTATATATATATATATATATATATATGTGTATAGACTAGCGGGCTCGGTGGACGTTGTACTGTTATATATATATAATATGTATTTAGACCTACATTTATCTTCTGCATAACTATATTCAAAGCGCTCATAAGTTTGTCACAAACTGTATGTATAGATCGTTACTGTGTAGGTTGTGTACAAGGTTTTAATTATTTATATCTATAATGGAAATATGTTAATGTACTTCTAAAATTAACCGTGTTTACTATAGTAATATATAAAGTACGTTTTCAGAAAAGAAAGAAAACTATGAAAACAATACAAAAAAATATTTATATATCCTATATTAAAAAATACATATTAAAATGTCTCCGAAATAGATATAAAAAAAAGTGAACCTTAGCGTTTGTTTTCTCTATACGTTCTGGACATAGCGCGTAATACAGTGAAGAGTTTATTACAAAAGAAATTTATAATATTGTTATAGGAATCTAAAGTTGATATTTATTCAGGAAATATGTTAATGTACTTCTAAAATTAACCGTGTTTAGTATATATGAAGTACGTTTTCAGAAAAGAAAGAAAACTATGAAAACAATACAAAAAAATTAAATTGTATATCCTATATTAAAATGTCTCCGAAATAGATATAAAAAAAGTGAACCTCAGTGTTTGTTATCTCTATACATACATTATGAACGCTGAGACCTGTACAGTGTTAAAAAGATATATAATCAAAGGCAACAAACAGCCTTAGTGATTCGGTGAAGTTGTGAATACCCACTAGGCCAAAAGAAGAAAAAAAATTATTCGAGAAAAAAAAATGTGTGCTTTAGACCACACGACTGAAGTAAAACTTCTTTAGCTATATCTATATGTCAAGAAATCACCGTTCGCGTAACACTAGCAAACTCTGAAACGAAAAACTGACTGAAATATATCAATATATATATATTTCATGCACTGGCTATGGAGAGGTTTACTATAGTAATATATAAAGTACGTTTTCAGAAAAGAAAGAAAACTATGAAAACAATACAAAAAAATATTTATATATCCTATATTAAAAAATACATATTAAAATGTCTCCGAAATAGATATAAAAAAAAGTGAACCTTAGCGTTTGTTTTCTCTATACATACATTATAAACGCTGAAACCTGTAAAGTGTTAAAAAGATAAATGAAAAAAGCCAACAAATAGCCTTAGTGATTTGGTGAAGTTGTGAATACTCACTAGGCCAAAAGAAAAAAATAAATATTCGAGAAAAAAAAATGTGTGCTTTAGACCACACAACTGAAGTAAAACTTCTTTAGCTATATATATATATATATAAAATTACCGTTCGCGTAACGCTAGCAAACTCTGAAACGAACTACTGACTGAAATATATAAATATATATATATTTCATGCACTGGCTATGGAGAGGACGAGAGAAAGAAAATGTGTGCGCACCTTTCTCGCTTGCCTCTACAGTATTATACGAAACGTGACACTCTCTTTCTATCTTCACTAACGTTATATCTCCCTGTTGCGTTCGCCTCGTCCGATCACACGTTTTAGTAACGCCTTGTCACGCATTCATGTTACTTCAAAAATATATAGTAAAATCTGATGGAACATGGCGTTTTTAATTGAAGAAGGCGTTACTTTGCGAAAGTCCATCATTAAATATTATAGTGGACGCTACTTTGCACTTCTGCCTGGAATTTATTGAACATTATTACGTCTAACTGCAACAAAAGGCGAATCAAACAATTTTTTGTCTACTATAATATTTAATATGGAACAGGACGTGTCGTTCGTGATGTGCATGGACTCGATATCGTCCGGTCCGTCGGTGTCGATGCACGTGTCGAAGCCCCCGAAGGCGGGCGGCGCTGCGAATTCGTTCCGGGCGCGGCTCGGGGCCCCCCTCACTCATAAGAAGATAAACCTCGCAGACGAGCTCCTCGCCTGGCACCACGAGAGGTTCAGCATCCGACGGATGACAGCATTCACCGTCAGCTCTTTGCAGGTACCGAAACTAATTATATATTTTTATTGCAGCAACTTATACAGTTATACAAAAATAGGAGTTGCAAATATATCATCATCATTTCACCCTTATAGCACCCAAGTAGTGACCACACTATTTTCACTCCTCAGAAATGGTTTTGTATGGTAAAGGCTCGTCTATTTTTGGATATCAATCCACTCTCTAGATGGCACTGTTATATAATTTTTTTGGCAAGTTTCATAAGAAAAGATGGTGGACGATAAATAATTTTGACATTTAAAACTGACAACTTTCAAATATTTGTTGTCATTCACTTTGTTTACGTACCTGTTACGAGAGTGTGCTCCCTTAAATTTTCTTGTCTCCCACAAACAATTTTATCTATCTCCGGATCTACTTATAAACATTGACTCCTGCATAAACATACTTGGATTTAGATATGCTTTACGATGAATTCATTACAAATAAAAATGATCAAAAACTTGTACACGATAAATGTACATTTATAACCAACAGATATTAGTTCAGAACTCGTATTATAGAGGTGCTGATTGGAAAGAACGAGTGCTACCTCTATTTATATAACGTACTCTGTGATAGTGACGGCACAGCTTGTTATCCTTTTCTACTCCTGTCAGATATCATCTCAGTCTTTGAATTGAAAACTTCTTTAGGCGCATTGAGTGTTGTTTTTTTAGCAGGAGGTAAACGTATGGTTTGTGTACTGTGTACATGTAATATTGATATTTTGTATGGAACTTGTGCAGCCTATCATACCTTTGATTAATTATTAAATAATATATAAATCTATATAATTATTGCTGCAAGTGCCAATGTGAAAATCAGACTAATGTAAATAATTTCAATATACAAATTCTGAAATTTAAATAGTTCACACTATAATTGATTTAACAATTTAAAAGAGAACACGATATTGTTTTGAGTTTTCACTTCTGTTGGGAGTATGGGCTTATATGTGACTATTTACTTATTTTATTTACTATTTCTACTCTCTCCTGTCAGATATCATCTCAGTCTTTGAATTGAAAACTTCTTTAGGCGCATTGAGTGTTGTTTTTTTGGCAGGAGGTAAACGTATGGTTTGTGTACTGTGTACATGTAATATTGATATTTTGTATTGAACTTGTGCAGCCTATCATTACTTTGATTAATTAATAAATAGTAAAAAAAATCGATGTAATTATTAATCCAAGTGCCAATGTGAAAGTGAGACTAATGTAAATAATTTCAATATACAAATTCTGAAATTTAAATAGTTCACACTATAATTGATTTAACAATTTAAAAGACAACACGGTATTGTTTTGAGTCTTCACTTCTGTTGGGAATATAGGTTATATGAGTATTATGTATTAATTTTTCTTTACCTTTTCCTATGTGCAATAACTTTTATTTTTGATAACAATACAACTGGCTCGCTGAAAGAAATTGCCTCGTGACAGACAAAATAGTGCGATAAAGTATTAATTCATTCATTTACACCTAGTATACAGGATATATACTAGATACAGGATTTTTATCCATATTTAATCCACAGTCACACAAAGACCCAGCACGGAGCACGATACTGGACAGTCCGTCTCAAGCTAACTTTGAAAACTTAGTTCATAACGTCGCCACCATCGCGAGGGCGCTCGCGTCGCACATCTACAACCTCACATCCGAAGAGAACGACGAGGATGCTGCACTCTATGATGATGCACTGGTATGTACCACTTTGACCATACTTGTGATCTCTCTTCGACGTTCACGGAGGAGATTGATGGATAACCTGAACTACTTTGAGTTTTTGACAGGATTTTAATCTTATGATACTTGAGTCTATATACTTAATTTACATGTAATATATATTAAACACCCACATATAGAACTTAACAATCATATTTATACCATAACTAGCGGGCCCGGCAGACGGTGTCCCGCCCTGACTATAAAAAAAATTATTATAAATTATATACCAAAACGTTCCTCGTTAATCACTTTATCCACTGGTCAAAACTGCGTGAAAATCCGTTCAGTCGTTTTTGAGTTTATCACGAACAGACAGACAGACAGACGCGGTTAGGGACTTTGTTTTATACTAAGTAATGAAATCCGTCACTATTACAGTGTACTATCTACAATAGTATTTTATTACTTTGAGTGCAGTGTTTTATTTTTTTGAGTGCAGTGATTTATTTTTTGAGCATAGTGAGTTATTTATTTGAGTGCGGTGTTTTATTTATTTTTTTACAATTGTCTAATAATTCATAGGCATTTTGTTGTTTTTAATGTATTTCTGTTATCATATTACATATCACCAATAACAGATCATAATGCAAAAAAAAAAACTACATTAGTAATTGTTTGGGCAAGCAACAATGTTTTGGCTTACTGTATGATGGACTGTGAAGCGGATTTAATTTGCAACAAGGTCGAAATGGTGATCGTTGACAATGACCGTTCTTTTGTTTGTAATTTTAGTTTAAAGTTTACTAAGGCTATAGAAAGAAAGAAAACGTTATGAAAAAAAAAGAAATTGTTAAAATTTTAACATGTATTGTTTTTTAATTATAGTATATAAGTTTTTTTTCTCTTTATTTTTATAGAGGGCTTGTTAAAAGAGAACTCGCCACCCTCATCCACACTACAAATAATCACAGCTTACAAAACACTAACAAGAACCAAATAAAAAAACAATATTACAATCATCTTCCCTTATACCGACGTCCACCATATTATAGATTAATTTGGCTTATTCCGATGCTAGCCATGACAATATTTGATTACAAACGCCTATATTATAAGTGACCTTACACTTAAATTCCGATGCTGGCCGTGACAATATTTGATTACAAACGCCTATATTATAAGTGACCTTAAATAGCTGTCCTCTTTGAGATCCATTCCGGACACAATCTATTAGAATATGACACACATCTTCCTCTTGATGGCAAGCTTCGCAGTCGCTATGGAATATGCCCAGAACGAATTCTCAAAGCCAAGACAATAATGTTCCTTCTCGTATTGGAGTCTTGGAACCATGGGAGCGATGCCAGAGGTGGTTGGATCGTCTTATACGAAATATCTTTCGTTAGCGACCTTACCTTAAAATATTCGGACCATATCTTGACTGAATTTCTTTTAAACTCATAAAAAAAGATAAACCCGATCGAGTTTTTTACCGGTTCTTCTTGATTAGTGGCTGGTTTTGTGAACCGGCGGTAGTTATGACATTCACAAGCGCCTTCTTAGGCCCTAAATAGAATAAAGTATTTTTGATCTTGAAATGGTAATAAGTATCGAGCGGAAGAAATATAGTTCAAGATCTATTTAAAATTATATATCTGTAGTGTCATATCGTTGTTATTAGTTGATAGTTGATTATTTTTTTATAAGGCCGTCGACGAAGCTTCTATCAAACATTGGTATGAATATTTGTCATCGCAGTCAAGAGCACCGCAGTTAGTCACAACAGGAACTCCCAATGCCGGTAAGTTTTTATTTGTACTAGTGGGCGCCCAGTGGTCGACATTCGACCATAGTTCATTGATTTTTTTAAAGTTGAATGTAGAATGAAATAGGGTTATTGGAACGTAAGAGTAAAATAATATACACAGTCGAGCATAGCAACCTCCTTCACAACCTTTTTTGAAGTCCTTTATTGACAGATGTCAAAATGTCTTTTATTTACATGTGTGTATATGTTGTGTAAAATTGAAGCAGTTGTATGAGTAATGCATATTTTAATTAATTTAATGTACTTCTAATGCATTTTATATAAAATAAATAGCTTTCTGCACTTCTCCTCCATATAAACCATAGAGTAACAAACCCACGCGTAGTTAATAGAGTGTGCATAATCGGTTTCTAGTATGGGAACAGCGCGATCCGTTTTCGGGGGTGTGAGGAGGGGCGACGGGGTAACGCGAGGTAACCCCAGTGTTTCTATAGTGATGTGCATTACAAACTTGTACGGACACTGTATCGATATGTTAATTATGATAAAAAAAAGTTCGATAAAAATGTACTCAATTTATTTATTGTAACAATAGCATCTTAATCACTAAAATACAATAAAAATATATTTAATTAAATATTATAATACAAAATGTTGTAACCCTTAAATAAAATAAGATTATTATAAACTCGACTCTTCGAATTTACTTTATCTTTACTACTTTTACAAATGTAATAGAGTGTGATGTTTAAATATATTTTAACTAGCTGTACCCGCTACTTCGTCCGCGTGGAATGGTATCTTTGGATAGCAGTGTTTCACTGCAAAGAGCTTATTAAATTATTTAAGTACATAAGGTATATAGAATTAATATGTGTTTATTTAATAATCAAAATATTTAATAATTAAAAATAATATGCACACGTTTCCTTTGAGGTAGTGTACTTAGCGCGTTTTTCTTAATGTGGTTTCCCCGGTAGGCCTATTCCACTGATCTGTTGTGATTTTGTTTAATCTGAAACTATTGTCGGCCTTGAAAATTTATACACGCTACAGAACAAAGCAGTCCAAGTTTTTGTAACCACATTTAGCACTAAGTACATCCCTTTTTCCCAAACATCTCAAACAAGCTAATTCCACTTGTTTTTTTTTTATTTCGAGTATTTTTAACAATTCTGTAGTTTTGGCGTTAAAGCATCACAGACAGACAGAGCTACTTTTGCATTTATAATATTAGTAAGGACTAAAATATAATAAAAGTATATTTAATTAAATTTTATAATAGAAAATTTAGTAACCCTCAAATAAAATAATTTTATTATAAACTTGCCTCTTCGAATTTACTTTATCTATATTACTCTTAAGGATGTAATAGAGTCTGATGTTGAAATATATTTCAATTACAGATTAAGAATAAGAATATTTAGATGGTTGTCTAAAGCATTTTGATCAAATTGATGGTCGTACAAAGACAAGAAAATATCAATACCTATAAAGTAGCGCATCAAATTATATCGGCACTTGTAATATTCATACTACTTAAAACTTCAATATTTGATTTCTTTATGAATTTAATAAACAAATCAAATATTTGCTTCAACTCTTGAAGTAAATCTTGCATTCGAAAAATTTGCGCTTCAGACGCCTTTGTTTGCATTGTAAGCGTTTTATGTTTAATAGACGTTGATGTGAAATACGTTCCAAGCATTCTATACGTGACCTGAGTTGTTTTTTACGAGGGGTATCAATAGTTTTATCTGGTACAAAACTAACTGTATCTTCTACATCCATCGATGATTCTTGTACATGTTGGTCAATCTAAAACACAGAACGCATAATTTATTTTATTTAGAATAGTTATATCTTACGTTAAACCATAAACAAACAATTAAAATGGACAAATAATAAATAATAATGCCTTACATCAAGCTATAAAGAGGTAACTGCAGTTGGAAATAAGTATCGCCTTTTCTTGCTCGAATCAAAACAAGTTTCCTCAAAATGTTCTGAACATATTGTAGTCCGACGGCCTGGAACCATCTTTGCGAACTACATTTATCCATTTTTGTTTCATTTTCTGATCTTTAGGGAAGCTGTAACATTACGAAATTTGTCACTGAACATATCTCTATATAAATAAATATTATATAATTTAAATGACAAACAAAACATATCACAACAGTTATCAAAAGTATCGGTTAATAATAGAATTAATATTGCTTATAAAATAAAAAATCAATTTATAGATACTCGATACAATCCGAATAGGCACAACACTACAGCGTCTTAAACATATGGCGCGCTGCCATGACAGTTTGGTTTAGTTTAATATTTTATTTTACAAAGAAACTTAATTCAATCAATACTTACATATGAAAAGAGATGCACTAGATTTTAGGTTTTTCTTTCTGTAATGATTGTTATAATTTTTCACTACACAATTAGACATATTTACTGCGTATAATAATACTTTAGCGGAGACGTTCACTGTCAGAGCTACGCGACAGACTGATCGTGCTTACGGGAGTCGGGAAGGACATACATGAAAAATTCATGTATGAGTGGTAAGGCAGGCACGACGCTTATGCGACTTCTATTGTAAGTGTAAGCGGTTTCATAATTCTATGATATAAACTTTAACTATGCCAAGTTTCACGCTCATCCGTTCGCGCATTTCTCTCAAAAAGGGATACAAAGTTTGGCCTTCACGTATTAATGTATATGATACTGTGATAACAGCCACTACATCCACTGCCCGGAGTACCTAACCTAGTCATGGGACTGTATAAATTAGCTGGGGGTAGACACCCATTTAAAATAAATGCCGAAAGTATTTCTTTATAATCGGGACAATGGTTCATTTACCTCATAAGACTACTCAGTCTCCGTTGCCAACGTTAAGAAAATATCAATTTTCTTTAATAATGCACACGACAAATATCGAAACACTATCTTTTGCAGCCAGCGACTTCGTTTACGTACTGTAATACGTACGTCAACCCAGATTTTGTAACGTTCTTCATTGGCACTCCGCTCCTATTTATCCCAACGCCGAACAAATCGGACCAGTAGTTCCTGAGATTAGCTCGTTCAACCAAACAAACTCTTCAGCTTTATAATATTACTATAGATGTGTCAAAAACAATTTGGACTACCCCCAACGAAATTGATGACCTAACATTAACTATATCTTCCTTAAGTCAGTCATAATCGTGTGTGGAAATATTATGTATAATAAATCATGAGCGATCGTGGTTAAAATTACGCGCAATAAACCATAAAATGCTTCTGTTACAGCGATGAAAGGTAAAATGCCAAAAATCGATCGAACTCATTTGCACACTATGATCAAAGATATTATGACTAAAGATGAGTTACCTGTATGATATTTTGACAAAACAAATAGTACGATAACGCACACATACGATGTTGCTCAGATACGGGCAAAAATAAGCTATTTAGCCAAGTTTTAATAAGGCGTTGTCGAAGCGCTTATCACGTATCTATATAGTTATAATATCATTGGCTATGATGCCATATTATTAAATATTATAGTGGATGCTACTTTGCACTTCCGCCTGGAATTGATTGAACACTACTACGTCTAACTCCAGGCGGAAGTGTAAAGTAACGTCTTCTTCAATCAAATACCATATTATTACGTTGAATTCATGCGAAACCGGGGTGGATCGCTGGTTTATAGTTAAAAAAAAAATGAATTGTATGTAGGTGTGACGGCTGCGCTGGAGCGAGCACTGTCCAGGTATATGGAGGTGACGTTGAGCGCACACCCTGTAGACAAACGCGAACCGGAATTCGCACTATACTCGCCAACTAGCGCCATCTTGTATGTTTACAGGTAAGGTTTACCTTTATGTTTAAAATTTTGGTCGTATAAAGCTTACAAAGTACGGAGGTGGTGTAGAAAGTTGGGATTTTTTTCTCTCGAACTGATTACGCTATTGACCTAGCAAGGTCTTAACAGCTTCACCGGACTACTAAGGCGAGCGCGTAAGGCACTCAGCCAATTTTATTTTGACAGCTAGCTCAAGGGTGCGCAGCACACCTCGGCTTTGGCAGTTACTTGATACATGCAATTCGGGACCTATCTGAGCTAACCTAAGCTAAGCTAACTACTTATACATATATGAGTTGTTGAAACATATATGTGTACCAAGCATACATATCTCAACAACTCTTATATACATTTCGTATCGGATAATTTTCTAAACTATTTAAGTTTGATAAGGGAAAAATATAAAACCCTTTCACTTGCATGTGTAAGCGTGTATGCGTGCACGTGTGTGGAGGTGATATGTGTAATGTTGTCGTAGTGATGTAAGTTTTGTGTCACTGTATCGCGCGAGCAGCGTACTCCCTTGAGTACTCCTTGAGGGAACGGACCTAGGCTTGCCGCTGCCGAGGGGGGCCTAGTCTGGTGTGCGGGAGCGAAATTTACCCCCAGACTACGGCGGCATGATCTGTGGTTACGCGGGCGTGGGGTAAAGTTGGGAGATGTTCGGTAAAGTTGGGGGTTAGTAGGTAGAGTTGGGAGTTGGTCGGTAAAGTTAGGAGTTGATCGGTAAAGTTGGGAGTCGGCAGATAAAGATGCGAGGTTGATAGTAATACGAAAGTTCCAATTTTATCGCATATTTAGCTGACACGCCCGATTTTTTTTTTTATTGTTTACTAAGTGTCTGTCGCCGATTCGCAGTAAAACCGTCTGCATCATATATGGTACACTTCTAAGAGTTGTATTTTGTTCATTTCAGTGTAAAGCCGGCTGTCTTCGATCTGATACTTACGATGGGTATCGTCGCTTACCTCACTGTAGTTTATTTCGCAATACAATTTTTCCCTCGATTCTACGAGGAATACGCGAAATTAGTCACCGGCAAGGCCAAAGTACAATAGATTTAAGGTTTACCGTGTGGAGGAATGATTTTCCGATTTTTTATATGTCAGTAGTATTTAAAATCTTGTAAATTTTATTTGTTAAACGTCTTCAAATTGAATAGACGAAATCTTTATTGACTATTCTAATATGTGACTTGTTAAATCAGTATTGTTATAAATAATTCCTTCGCACGGTAAAGTATCATTTAGTATGTAAGCAATGAACAATGTTAAATAAAAGATAGGGAAGTGTAACTCGATTGTAAGTACATATTTAATTTACGTGTCAGTCGGTATCGAATCATTCGAATAGTTAAAGTACAGTATCGATTATAAATTTTTAACATAAAATAAAATCGATTTCTAAAAACTCTAGAACAATGCACCGGAACGTCTTTGGCAATAGTTAGGTACCTAACTAGTCTTGGATTGTAATAAATCTACCAAAGCGATTTTACCGAGTTCCCTGGTGATTCTTGGAAATTCAAGGTTCAATGTTAATGAAATAATGCGACCTCATTGAAAATATCCCCATTCCAATGAAAAAAAAAATCGAAATCGGTTTATAAATGACAAAGTTCTGAGGTATTATAAAAATACAACCAAATTGTGACCCTCCGCTTTTTTGAAATCGGGTAAAAATACCAATTTTTTGTGTATGAATCGATTATTTTAAAACAGTAATTCAAATGGAATCGTAAAATATATATGGAACATTACAAATTATTTGTACAATAACATAAAAGATAATTGTTTGCTCAAATTTATAAATCGATCCAATAGTCCAATAGTTATAATGGGGAACTTGCTTAGAATTTATCTTTTTTATCGATTGTTTTGGATATTTTGTTTAGTCACGTACTTCAAGAGAGACAGTTATATAGAAATTTAAAAAAAAATATCGTGAGTGTAATTTTAACATATTTTACATAAAATAAGTTATAGTCTATCAAAAAGTGTACATAATAAACGTTAAATAAAGCTTTCCAATGTTTGGTTTAATAAAGTTCTTTTCCATTTTGTTTTCCGATGTCGGTTACAATGTTCTATCATAAGGAGTGACGTCACTTTGTGATGATTGGTTGGTTTGGAATTACGTTCCTATTTACGTAATTTGTGATTCAAATTTCTCGTAAAAAGATAAGAAAGCAATAGTATTTATATTAGTGCACTTTTCGCAACGATTATTACTGAACTATAAATATGACGTCGATTTGTAATATTTGTGCAAGTTCCCAGTTTTACGTAATATCGTAAGAGAATAAGAAGAAAGAACAAAATGAATTTTAATTTTTGTTGCTGGTATAAATAATTATCGTAATAAATAATTGAGTTTTTGTATCATATAAATAACGACTGAATTTATCGTCTCCTGTAGAAATTTCCAAATACTCTAAACTCTTCAAATCTATTCCTCTCCCGTCTTTACTGTTACAAAGCAATATTTACCAATTGAAGATAATAAGAGCAATATTAATTATAGTAATAGATATAATAAAGATATGCAAAACTATTATTCTCTTGTTATTTTTTGATAAGTTATTTATAAAGAATATCAGTGAATGCTTGTTTACGATTTATGAAAACTTGAATTAAAAGCGTGTTAGAGTGTTACCAGGTATAAAAAATAATTTTAAATTGTTAATTTTTTTTCCATTAAAGTTGTAATTGTATGTTGTGTTAAAAATAAATTGGTTGTAAATGATTTTAATAATAATTATCGTAAATATAATTATGTGTCATATCATTTCAAATTAGTGAGTATTTATTTTGCTTAATTTTCAATTGTAATGCAAAGCATATATTCATGGGTTTTGTTGTCCGTCCTTGCTTGAAGTTCCTTGAATAGTGAAGTCATGCAGTGTTTTTATAAAAAAAAGACAATATTCTTAAACACAATTATATTTATCTAAGAACCAACTCAAATCGTATATTAAATCAATTGTTTCAGTTTTTTACAATAGTCCATTTAACAATTAGGAATATGAGATATGTGAATAAAAAAATATCTTATCATATTTTGCAGTTCATAAGGACTGTTTTGTTATCCTTATATTCATTGCAGCCGAATGTTTTATTTACGGGAAATATATCTATTAATAATAAAACTTATTTATAAAAGTACTTTGGTTTTATAATTAGAAAATATACGTTTAAAAGAAGAAAATAAAGAGATACGAAAATAACAATTACAAAAGGTTAATTTACTAAATAATATGTTTATAATCATTAAATATCTGAATAATTTTATTATTGAAGTATATGTTACAAGAAAACAATATATTAATTTATTACCTAAACATTGTGTATACGTTTTACTGTTATCTGGAATTAATGACATGTAGCAATAAATTTTTCGAAATTGGCGTATATTTTACTAATTTAAATTGGTAACACTATCGACTCACGGTGAAGGACAACATCTTGAGGAAATCTGGAGCTGTCGAATGTTATTGTAGCAACACTGAGGGATAAGATAGACCTGTGGATTTCCCAGAGTTTGAAATCGACAAACGTCATGAGTTGGTGTGGTGATTACGCCCTTGCATTCCTTCGGGAAGGCCTATGGCCCTGCAGTTGGTATCTTACAGGCTAATAAGACCCTGTTTTAGTCTAGCGTATTTTCTTTTCCATATGGTATATTATCTAAAAAATACAGAACCACTAGATATATATATTTTTGCTACTGATTACAAAGCATTTTTCTGTAGTTAACTGAATCGGGTCTGACATTACTGGGGGTCTTTGAACACTATAATAACGTTTTACATAATATATATATAAAACCCGATATCGATCCAAGAAATTGTATATATTAATATTTCCATCTCAAAATCTATGTCATGGTACAACGGATCTAAAAAGAAAACAAAATAATCCCAGTACAACTGAATGAAATCATGAAAACAAAGTGAAAATTATCTCTAACAAGTTTTAATAATAATAATTATAAGTTCTAGTACGGGTCCTGTAATATTTGTCTCGTCTTTCTCGTAGTTTTATGAAAAGCATTGGAATATATTGTTAATTATCTTGAACGCGTTAAATTTTCAACACAATAAAACAACAATGAAGAGTTTCTGGCTGGATTTCTGTAGCGTATTTATTCGTGATCTTCGTTTATTAGTCCCTATATTATATTATATTTGCTTAGTTTTGTTAGGTGAAATGGACGGAAGATAATTCGGAGATATTACAAAAACTCACTGAAAAGTTTTAAGAAAGAGGGCGGGATCTTGTTGGACCAGTAATTCATCATAAGACACTTTATAAAAATTTTCAATAAAGGCGATTGGTTGCCAAAGAAGTAAGAAGAAGAATAATAATTAATTAAAAGTAATTTATTTGCAGATTTTGTTGTTTTACTCATATAATAGGTAAGTATGTATATGTTTCCATCGGTATGATTACCCCTTTCTTTAGTTATGTTCTTGCTTTTGACCGTGGTTGATATTTTATTATAATATATCCGTATAATATTTATTTTGCAAACATTCATTTATAAAAAAACCTGTAATTGTTTTCTTTGACGCCGCAGAAACAATTGCCAGTGTCATTGACATACTTGTCAAAATATTGCTACATATAGTAAGATTTTAAAAGAGGTTAAATTTGTAAATAACGTAATCACTTGAGTATGCTAGTTACTGTTACATAGTAAATTAAATCATAAACCAAGATTATTTGCATTTGGTGCTTGCATTTAAGCTCAATAATTTGTGAAGAAATGAGGAGATATATTAAAAATTTATAGGATTATTTATTATAATGGAATTAATAACTGAAACGTCTGTGAAACCAGCTGAAGACCATAACTGATTTGTATTATTTTAAATTGTTTTATCTTTTACATCCTGTTCATTGATTGTTTTGGAAATTACAATAGAAATAAACTTGTGGTGTGTGGAATTAATAATGTTTTGTTTTTATATTAATCTTGTTTTATTTATAGTTAAAACCAAAATAATCTTTTAAGATAAAACCCCGTAGTGCTACTTAACAAAGAAGAGGAACCATTAGTTATAGATATTTATTATATATATACAATTTTGTTATTGACAATAATGTGCCTGGTGATATTCTTTATAAACAAAATAATTCATTTCAAACCATTTTATTTTTTCCCTTGCAAAGAACATATTTCATTTTGTTAACCAGGCTCTTCCATAATTATGGCTATCTTTATTATACAGCCAGTGTTGCGCTAAGCTAGAGTTATAACTAAGTTATTCTATACATAGGTTTTGGTAGGGGGTAGAGCCACGCTGAAGCTATTACTGGTTTCAGGATGAATGGGTCGGCTCGCCCGGGGTAGTACCACCCTCTAACAAAAAGCCGACGGGAAGTAACAATGCTTGCATTAGTGCGTTTCGTTCGATTAGTGAGAGCACCGGAGAGGCCCACCTCTCTTCCCCTTCCTCCTCTCCCCTTCCGCTTCCTCCCCCTCCAACACAGGTTGGCAAGGCACTTACGACTCTCCTGGTGTTGCAAGTGTCTATGGACGGTAGTTATTACTTAACACCAGGTGACCCACCTGTCCGTTTGCCTCCTATGACATAAAAAAATACATTATATTTTTAATTTACCCTTTTTTATGTTGAAATAAAATAATATTAAAAAAAAGTGTGTGTGTGTACTTATGTACACGCATTAGAAGTTATACTTCTTTGGCGTAACAAGTAAAAATCTTTTCAAAAATTTTATCTTGCGCCTTATTCTACGTTTGTAGAAAAAACGACACTAACAATAAAAAAAGGTATTTAATACAATGAAAGTTTTAATATAAAGAAATACAAACAACAAATACAAAGAAACAAAATGTTGACTATAGCTAACTTCAGGGTGTCGGTTTTTCGTGACGGTGTGTGCGCGCAACGTAAAAATTTACTCTCATCATTTTTTTGTTACGGTGTGCGCGTTCATCGTAAAAATTTACTCTCATCATTTTTTTGTTACGGTGTGCGCGTTCATCGTAAAAATTTACTCTCATCATTTTTTTGTTACGGTGTGCGCGTTCATCGTAAAAATTTACTCTCATCATTTTTTTGTTACGGTGTGCGCGTTCATCGTAAAAATTTACTCTCATCATTTTTCCCTAACGCGCCAAAAGAAATATAACTTCAATAAAATTACAGATATCTTAACATGGTTTGAACATACTTCTTTATTTACAAAAAATTGCATCGGGCACATTATTGTTAATATCAAAAATGTCTGGCAATAATAAATTCACGTTTTAGTAGCGTTTAAAAGTTAGTGAAAAACAAAACATTCTAAAATTATATAAAGTTCAATATTTTTGCCTGTAAAGGTTTACCGGCAGCCAATTCGCTGTCGAAACCGTTGCCTAGCTCTTAGACAAATAGTCACAGGCAAGTGACAGATGACACATGTTGCTCATATCTTTTTAATATTTATGTTTTTCTTTAATACAATGTAGTGTGAAAAAGTTTTAATACAAGTTGAAAATAGTTATTATGTCATTCAGTGTTTAATTTATCCTTATTTATTTTATGAATATATTTTAACGTTTAAATTACAATTTAACTTTATCAACTTGATATTTTTTAATGTAAACTATACTGAGCGTATGGTAAACGCCTACAAAAAAGGGAAAGGAACTACGTTCCAACTGGAGGTCCATGGACCTCTCAATGTTTTTTTACATTACTGCCAATATACGTAGGTTAGTTTTTATTTTAATTGAACCCGGTAGATGATGTTACGAACGGGTTGTAGGCTTATTGGGACAGAAGTTACTGGGACAACGTACTGGGAAGACATTTATCGGCAATATATGTAGGTTATTTGTTATCTTAATTGGACCTGGTAGGTGATGCTGCGAACGGGTTCAAAGCATATTTTATAATATTTCTCACATACCAACTGGGTATATGTTTGAGTGAGTCCCTGGATAGTTGGGATTCACAATTTGAAACAGTAGGTATCGCTGCAATCGGGTTTTGAGATGTATTTAGATTTTTCGCGTTTAAAAGTACAATCGAAACCGGTAATAACCGATTTGGTGCAGACGAAGTCGCACGGGTCAGCTAGTATATATTATATAGTTATATATATATATACTCCGAGTAGCCACGCGTCGCTGCTTCACCTGGGTGCAGTGTGCCAATGTGACCGACATACATATGTCATGTCATGGTGGCATTTTCTGTAGGCATTTTTCAGATATATATTTTTGTAGTCGATTTAGAATACGTCGAGTTTTTCCACTTTATATATATATTAATATCCATTAATCTCTTCGGAAGACATTCTCTGAATGATAACGAATCCGTATCTAAATTTGCGTAGTTTTTCTAAACTAAGGTAAAGTAAGGTACCTAAGAAACAAGTGAAAAAGAAAAGAAGTGACTTTGTTTTATAAATTTCCTTGATCCTTTTGATACTGAGTTATGAGATTCGAAGGAACGTATTTAGTTCCATCCATTCTATCCAGCTAGTAAAATGTTTAAAGCTCTCTAGTTTGTTGACTTACTTTTATATTGTAACTTTGTACATAAATCTGGATCGAGGACATATTATATAGACATAACTTAGTCGAATATTACTAAGATCGGTGACATAAAGATTTCTTACCTGTCTGCTTTATGTGGAATACCCCATATTTGATAAATAAATTTGAATTAAAAACTTTTTGGTATAAACATTTTATTTGTGGTTTGATAATGCAGACATTGTTATTATTATTCATATTTTTCATTGTTTTTTTGTTTATTTTTACTCAAAAATACATTTATTAAAAAAATTCTTAACGTATGATACTTGTACAATACGACAGACATGTTAATAAAAAGTAAGTACAAACAAAATATAATAATATAGTTAAAAGAAATTATGTCATACTTAATCTAAATTGTCAATCTTTTATAATTTCAGAAAATATAAAGTATGACAAAAAAGGAAATTAATAATGTGGAATTAAAAAGTTATTTTTCTGAGTTATTTATTTTATAACTAGCTTAATATAGATCTAACCTATTTCTCGGGAACAGCATTTTTTTCTCAGTAAAAAGTACCTATATGTCCTTTTTTGTACCTCTGAAAAAGTGTTCAAACAAAAAAAAAATCTGGTAAAAAGTTCATGATGATCGGTTAAGTAGTTAAAGTGAAATGTGTAACAAATAAACACACAATCACATTTATATTGGTTAACAATTTTGGTTCATACGTTTGATAGATGTCGCTTAAATTATATAGATAGGGCCCGGCGGATGTTGCCCTGATGATTAAAAATACTTAGACAAATTATATACCTAAACCTTCCTCGTGAATCACTTTATCTACTGGTGGAAACCGCACGAGAATCCATTCGGTAGTTTTTTGAGTCTATCGCGAACACACAGGCAGACGTGGCAGAGGACTTTGTTTTATTCTATGTAATGGTAATTTTAATGATGAATTTACAAATTTTAATGAAGTTTTTTTTACAATTGTTGAATTTAAACTTCTTTTGGGAAGGTGTCAATTGGATTTTATGAAACAAAAATGTGTAAAGAAAAAGAGATAGCTATAAATATTCTTAATGTACTCTTTCTATTTACAAAGAGAGAGCGAGAAACGTTAAATCTGTAGCAAATTATTTCCTGTTGGATTACAGTGACTAATCGCGCTGTTTAAAAAAATCTGTGTTGTTTATTATTAACATTGGTAATATATTACATAATTACAAAATAATGCCGAAAACGATTGTTTACCACCTTCATAGTGGATTCATGTATCTCATCAAAATTAAGCAGAATACTAAGTTTCACTTCTACCGCGAGTGAACTACTTACATAGAACTTTTTTTCTAATTTAAGATTACATATCGTAAAGTATATATTTGTATAAAGATGGGACATCACTTTTATCCTTCGAAGACTTCAACGGTGGCCGCACCGTGGATATCTGTCAACTCAACAGATTTGAATGTCGCTATCAAGTTTATTGTACCCAATTTCTGTAAAAAAATCAGTTTTAAAAAAGATGTATCTATTAAACTTGTTATTTATTTATAATCTATCTGCGTATAAAAGAATAACTAACTTGCATATCAACACATACCTACAGCTCAATATACTTGGTCTAGGGCCCTGAAAATTTGCACGCAGTTAACACTGTAGGTGAAAGTCGTAGTCTAGTGGTCTGACCGGTGGAATATCAATTCGATGTCCGCAGGTTCGAACTCCGGCATGTACCATGTATGGTAATGTAACCCTGGTAGGTGGTAGAGGCACACTGAAGCTATTACTGGTTTCAGCATGAATGGGTCGGCTCGCTCGCGGTACTACCAACCTCTCACAGAACACCGACGTGAAGTAACAGTGCTTGCATTGTTGTGTTTCGTTCGATCAGTGAGAGCGCTGAAGGCCCACCTACCCTCCCTTCCCCTCTCTCATCCCTCCTCTTCCCTCCCCCTTTCTCCCAAACACAGGCTGGCAACGCATTTGTGTCTATGCACGGTGGTTATCACTTAACATCAGGTGACCCACCTGTTCATTTGCCTCCTATGCCATAAAAATGCCAACTAATTTTTCGAAAATCGTGTACATTTACTACTTTCAATTGGTAACACTAACGACTGACGGTGAAGGAAAACATCGTGAAATTTGAACCTGAAAAATGTTTTTGTAAAACCACTATGCGGGAAAATAGAGAACTGTGGATTTCTCAGAGTTTGAAATCATCAATATGTGGTAACCCTAAAATAGTAGTATTAAGTCTATGGTTAATATGGCGTACTTAGAGAGTCATGTTCTGTAACGTAAATGTATAAGTGTTTGAAATAAATATTGATTACTGCATCTTATTATTGAGTATTCTTATGGTATATTCCATATTACAACACAATACGTCGTGGGCTGGCGTGGTGATTACATATACCCATACCTTTCTTCGGAAAGAGGTCTATATCCCTGTAGAGGGTCTCTTACAGGCAGATCATGATGTAGGTGAGCACTAAGGAACGATTTTTGGAAATTCAAATCCTGAGATAATGGAATAAGGGGATAAAAAAATTGCGTGAAAATCCATCATTTTCGTCTTCATTACATAGTATAAAACAAAGTCCCCTACCGCGTCTGTCTGTCTGTCTGTCTGTTCGCGATAAATTCAAAAACTACTGAACGGATTTTCATACGGTTTTCACCAGTAGATAAAGTGATTCATGGGGCACGTTTTGGTATTTAATTTGTCAAGGATTTTTTTTATAATTAGGGCGGGATAACGTCTGCCGGGCCCGCTAGTTAAATCTATAAAAGTTGGTATTTAAAATTTAGTTACACATTATATATATCCTGCAGTTCATGGTTTTCCTTTAATTAAATACGTATATAGTCCACAAACGCAGATAATTTTAATGGGTCAAGTCTGTGATTGTTTTTTATAAGTCCATATCCCGTAACTATTATTTTGTTTATCTCTTAAATTCAATGAAAGTACCTGTGATCTTGTAAAACTAATAATACTTCAATATTTTACAATAGGAGGTTGAGAAATGATGCTTTAGACTTATGTCTTCGTTTGAAGTACGAGATTACCAATTTTACACTATCATAGAACGTAAATTTACAATAACTGACCCTTCATGGCAGTGTGTGTTTATTGTGAAAGAATCCTTATGCTTGTGCTCGTATGAGTGTTTTTGGTATAACTAATTCCAAAACTTACGTTAGGCTGGATAGATAATTCAGCGTTAATTAGGCCTCGAGGTGCAGCATCAGCTACCGGTAAACTCCGCACTCTTCCCGCAATACCCGGAGATGTTATACGGAACTCACTTCGAGTGAGAGCCCGTTCCAGTGGATTCATAAACGACAGAACAACTGACGTCGCTTGATCTACCACCAGGTCTTCATTGAACTGGAATAAGGTATATACGACAAAAATTAGTTTTTGTTTCTGTATTTGATTGAAGAAGGCGTTATTTCGTAGAAATCCATCATTAAATAATATAGAGGACGTTTCTTTGCGCTTCCGCCTGGAATTCATGGAAACTGGAAGGAAAACTATGTGCACCTGAAAATCCTAAATCTGAAAGTAGTAATAGAAAGAGCGAAATATTAGCACCTGAAAGAACAAAAAGTGTAAATGAAACGCGTCTTTTTATTTTTATTTCCTAGTTTTTGATTTAAATTTTGCAAGTAAACGTCGTGTAAATAATTTTTTTTTTCTGATGCAATGAGTCATGGCCCGGGCGCGGCTAATCAATTCTAGGTGCAAACGTGCATGTGCAAAGTAATGTGAATTCTAATATTTTTCTTCTACATTGTAAGGATAACCCAATTGTAGAAAGGCCAATATAAATAGGCCAAGATTTTTACAATCAGCAATTCCATCAGTTGTCGCCATTATGCTAACATCTTGGCAACCGTAATTAGACTAGCTGACCCTGAAATATACCTAATAGTGCCGCTAAAGTGTATGCTACCCCTGGTATGTGCAGGCTGCGATCCAGTCACTTGTAGAAAGAATATGAAGTCAACAGAATACAGAAAATTTCCCAAATATTTTACCTTGATATGGATGTTTGGCTTCAAGATTTGGAAGTCATCGTCGTCCGCCCAAGACTGTTTGGTTTCCTCGACGATTGCCATCGAAGATATCTTCATGTTGCAGTACTCAACCAGCTTGGACAAATAATCGTCAGCCTTTACCAGCATACTGATTTGTTCCTCTGGAAAATGCATAACATTTTTAAGACTTGTATAAAGAGATCATTACTTCCGAACATTCAAGAAATACTTGGATCATTTTCGAATAAATACTCTTCGATGGCACAAAAAAATCTCATAGTAATAAATGAGAATATGGTGATTCATCGATCATCATCACCATCAGACTGTAAGCGTTGTAGGGTCATAACTCTCTTCCTGAAGGAAGATATGGGCATAATCACCACGCAAGCCCACGACGTACTGGCGATTTCAAACTGAGAAATCAACAGTTCTATATTTTCTGACAAACAGTTGTACTACAAGAACATTTCGCAAGTTCAGGCTTCCTTAAGATATTTTCCTTTTTTCAATTAAATTTAATATAGTAAATGTACGCAAATTCCCATAAATTCGTTGTTACATGCTGTAGTTCGAACCTGAATGATATTCCACCGATCAAACTACAAAATCACCACGAATATTCATCATTGATTCATCGATACGTGGGAAACAAAATACGCGCATATTCAAATTTAATTGCTCTGAATATTGTAGACAAACAAAAAGTTCTTTAAATACGGAGCGTGGAAGTTTCCTCTTTCCATTAAAATATCAGAAGCGTGATAAAATAAATTTCTAGAAAGTTTTCTAGAGTGAGTATGTTCCGCTTTTACCTTTGAATGCAGGTATGTAGATGCCAGATAGTATAATGTAACCACCGAATACTGCCGTACCGTAACTGCGTGATGGAGAATCTGTTTAATCTTCGTCTTTATGAGTGCAATTAAGTACGGTGTAGACGGCATTGGGTCTCTTTACACACCTAATCTAATGATAGTTATAGGTCTTTCATAACATACGTTTACACTTTAGAGAGTTAAGGGGTTCAAAGTGAACAATGTTGCAAATTGATTCTCTCGATATTTTGAAATGTTATTCTTTCGTAACGATAGAAAGTCATTACTTTCTAATTTGTTAATAACTATTTTAGACACATTTACAGTACATGTATTAGTGGGGGTCACAGAAAATGTGAGACAACGAGAGGGGTTCTAAAAAGGTAAAATATTATGTGACGTATTTTGTTAACGACTCATGTATGTAGTGTATATATATATATATATTGTTTGAAATAAACAAAGTGCCGGGTAGTATACTGTTGGAAATAAATGTAATGTCGGGTAATTATACTGCGACTGCGTTTATAAGGGGCGGCGCTTGTCGTGTTGACTCGGTCTTTCGGTTTACACTTTAGAGAGTTAAGGGGTTCAAAGTGAACAATGTTGCAAATTGATTCTCTCGATATTTTGAAATGTTATTCTTTCGTAACGATAGAAAGTCATTACTTTCTAATTTGTTAATAACTATTTTAGACACATTTACAGTACATGTATTAGTGGGGGTCACAGAAAATGTGAGACAACGAGAGGGGTTCTAAAAAGGTAAAATATTATGTGACGTATTTTGTTAACGACTCATGTATGTAGTGTATATATATATATATATTGTTTGAAATAAACAAAGTGCCGGGTAGTATACTGTTGGAAATAAATGTAATGTCGGGTAATTATACTGCGACTGCGTTTATAAGGGGCGGCGCTTGTCGTGTTGACTCGGTCTTTCGGTGGCCGTCGTAACGTGCTCTGTCCGAACACGCGTTGGTTATATAAAAGTGATTCGTTATTAGAATGTGTTCTTAATAGTTTATATTCTAAATTGGCCGGTCCCCTTTTATATTTTATAATCAATAATTGTTTCTATTTCTAACAATATATATATTAAGTAATTGAACTGAGTTTTTTAACAGCTAAGTGACTTACGCTTTTGAGGTCCGACGAAAATTTTTCCTTCATCTTTCTTTACTGTATGAGACTTGATACCCTTGTAGAAAATACTGATCGCTGACAACGAAACTTTGATCGTACGTCCCTGGACATTGAATCAATGTTGTCAAGCTATACTAAGTATAATACTTATTTATACTCTTTAATTAAGTAAATGAGTGGTAGGTAATTATTATACGTTGCATACTTAGGTGTGTCACGTTGTCGGATTGCGTTTAAAGTTAGATCAACTTGATGATGATTACAAGATCAATTTAAATTTATCTTTAAAATAAATGGAAGCGCTTCAAGTTAGTTTTAAAGGTAGGAATAAGAAGTGTAATATTTGATCGTTGTAGAAAATATCATCGTTTGTAACAAAAATACGTCTAAATAAGCATTTAAGAAAAAAAGTTCGTAATTACTTTACATTTTTATAAAATGTGTTATGAAATAATTTTAATACAGACGGAATAACAGACAAATGCACTACGACAATTAGCATAAAACGAATTAAGTCGCAATATTACCGAAGGAACTACGTACATTTAAACAATAAAATGACATAAACTGAAGTAATGCATTTTGTAAATGAATTAAAGCAAATAAAATAATTACTTTTTATGAAAACGCTGACTTACTTCATGTTACTTCATTTTATTACTTATCTTCGGAAACTACATTTTTCAGACGTTTAAATAAAAAAACACCAACAATCGTCTATTTTCATAGTTTTGATCGTATTGAAGTGGTTGTTAATTTACTTTCTGTTGAAAATTCGAAAAACCCATTTTTTTTTTGGTTAAAGGTTCGCACCTTTAATATATTCAATTTTAAGTAGGTTAGGTATTTGCAACCAATTGGGACTATCAGAGAGTCTCCGTTTTAGTTGGGATTAACCAATGACTACTCTTAACTTCAAACATTACTACTATGATGTGATGATTCAGTGGTTCTCATGTTCGGATGTTATGTGCATCAATGTATTAATTAACATATCATAAGTAATTGTTGGTGTAATGCTAATAACAAATAATACCAAACTCATAATCAAATATTCTTTATACAGTTTAGATTCTGAGAAGGTATTTGTGAACGTCAAAACTACCACCGGTTCGGAAAACAACACGGTCATCGAGAAGAACCGGTGAGAAACTCGATCTGGTTTATCTTTCCCTTATACATAACACAGCACAACATATTTTTATACACATATACAGTTACATTAGTTTTTGATGGATGCACAGAGAGAGGCGTCATTTCCAGACGTCACCATCGTTCAAATAATGATCCACCCTATAATAACCTTTTTGTATTAAGACCCGCTTGATTGTATTTGAACTTACTATCTGCCGAATTGGTAATGTGCTTTGGGTTATTGTTATAAAATCTAACACTATTACCTAAAAAACTGTTACTGGTCTTAGTGACCCTGCAAGATGGAGTGACCAGTTTGTTATTGTTTCTAGTATTTAAATTATGTCGATAGAATATCTGTGTCTGGCTCAACGTTACAATAAACTGATCTAGTTTTAAATGATGACCACAAATAAAAAGAAATATATATTAATGCTAGCCGTCCCGGCGGACGTTATCCTGCCTTGATAATAAATTAAAATAATCTAAAATTCCACCGCAACGCCACCGATCGGGTCCAACTTAAACCATTCTCGGATCCACCCGAACACGCACACAAAATTTCATCAAAATCGGTTCAGCCGTTTAGGATGAGTTCAGTGACATACTCACGTACAGAAGAAATTTATATATAAAGATAAACACTAGGTATAAAAATCAGTGTTCTCACCTCGTTGGATGTATTTTTAACATCAACAACGATTTTAAAGTTTTGTCCGATGAAAATTGTATCGATTTCTCTCAATCTGAAATTGACGTCATTCTGGAGTTTGCTCACGGTGGAGTAGTACCTGTATTGTGAGACAAACTGTAACGTTACATTAATGAATATACTATATTGACGACGAAGATAATGGGAATAATATAAAAGTATGATGTCATCAATAATTCCGAAATTAACCCAGATAAAAAATAGCAACTTATAAGGGGTGTGTATATGTTTCTCATATGATGGAAACAAGGTTAATTCTCAGGGCTAACAGTTTATTCAACACAACAAAAGTACAATCGTGGTGTTTACAAGATATTATATGTAAAAACACGGTAAACTAAACAAAGGGAACGCGTGCGTGTGCGTCGTAGGCGCATGTCGATAGGCAAGCGTCAAGCCGTCACGAGTGCTTGGGCAGACTGTTCTGGCGCGAGGACGCGGCGTCGGCTCGTACGATTGCACGCGCATGCGCAGAGACAGATTTTGTCTCAGAGGCGCAGGCGCTCGGGCAAACAGCCCCGAGTGACGCGGTAAGGTAATATTGCGGCGGGTTGGTTTACTATAAACTTAAATTTTTACATACGTAGATTAGATAGCTAGCTGAAATGGGTAGCTATTAAAATGGCAAAGGGCCAATCGCAATCCAATAAATCTATACATATAAAAAGAATGTAAATGTAACGTATCTGTATTTCATAGATTGGTGCAGGTGTCTGAGAATAAGTAATAAAATACATTTAAATAATTTTTAGAAATGTCTGTTTGTATGAACGCGTATCACTTCTAAAGTACTGCGTTCATGATAAACCCTTAGAAAATTAAAACTCAATCATATTAAAACTACTAAGCGTATCGACATAGGGCTATAAATAACCATTCAATGCAGATTTTCCTTAGATGCTTTTTATTTCTTATTAGCTGTGCCTGCAGCCTTGAGCGATAGCATCGACGGCGATGGACACGGCTATGTTCGTCTCCCGGGCAGTTAAACTGCACAGGTCCATGCGGTGGAGGCGCATTGTGCCGATGCGACTGCCATAGTTCGTCAGAGGGGGTTTAAAACCCACTCCCTTGAGGAGTCTACCATCTTGACTCCTCAGATCGCAGTCGGGGCCCCTTAGGAGAGGACAACACCTGTTGAAGGAGCAGACGTAGTGCCGATTTGCCGTCTCTGCTCACCCGTCCAAAAACATATAGATTTGGAAACTCACCTCTTAGCTCTTTCAGAGAAACGTACGCCGTTCATAAGCGCGCGTCTTTCAGAAGCGGTACCCTCTTGGTATTTATATTGGCTGGTGATGTCTTCACGGTCCTCATCTCCTACGGGGTCGAACACGAAGGGCTTCTTCGTCAACAATTTACGTCCAATACTGAAAATGCTAATTCTATTATTCTATTATATTTTCTCATGGCAAGGCCTTAAACCGAATGGTACGTAGAATGCATTTAAAAACAACGATCATCGAAATATCCATCATCGATTAACAGCATTTTGTAAGCTTCTTAGCAAGTGATCACGAAAAAAGATTTTCAATCCAAATTTTTCACTTTTACATTCCATTTTTAAATATTTTTTTTTTACAAATCATATCACAATAAAAGAATTTGCAAATTGTTTTTATTTATGTACATTTTTGTGACATAAGAAAAACTTATTATGGTCCCTCCATACAACTCTCTTTCTATATGTATTTTTTGTTTTCTATCATTTTCTTACCGCAAATAACGTTAAGTAAGGATTTAAATAAAAAAAGTCTCATGTAATATTTTAGGAAAAATATTTATTTGTTAAAAATTATATATAAAATAGTGAATTATACATTTTATATAGAAAATTCAGGACAAATGAAATGATAGATTTTTTTTAAATGTTACTTCTTTGGCATTTGGTCATTGTGTAAACCTCTGTTCTAAATACAACTCCACTATCAAACGTACAATGAAAGATAGCTAACTAATCGCACACACACGTACAACAGTATAAGTAATATCTACTAGGTGGTAGAGCCACGCTGAAGCTATTACTGGTTTCAGCATGAATGGGTCAGCTCGTCCGGGGTACTACCACCCGACCCACAGAAACACCAACGTGAAGTAACAATGCTTGCATTGTTGCGTTTCGTTCGATCAGTGAGAGCGCTGGGAGCCCACCTCTCCTTTCTCCTTCCCTCTCCACTCAACCCTCTTCCCCTAAAACACAGACTGGCAACGCATTTGCGATCCCCTTGGTGTTTATGGTCGGTGGTGATCACTTAATATCAGGTGACCCACCAGTTTGTTTGCCTTCTATGAAGTAAGAGACGGAGACAGGTACAGAGAAAGTTATATAGAGGGAAAATGACATATGAGCGCAATGCTTTTTCCTCATGTATGGCTTTCTACTAGACTTCTCCTACCGCAACCGGCGCTAGGGAATTGAATTCCAATCACAACCCCATTATCAAACGTAGAATGAATGAAAGCTTACTGGTAATTGTTTGTGTCGACCACAGAATAACCGGTTTCCGATTCGGGATCTTCCCTCCACCTCATAAGGTCAGCGTTAACGGAGGCGAGCATGAACTCTACATCGTAACCAACACCGATGATTCCTTGCTTGATGGCTTTATGAGGTGCTGGACCGCACTGGTAGACGCCTTCAGACGTTTCTTGAGGAGTACCATCAATTGCTTGCCAACCGCCGAAACCTTTGGTATTTTATAAAATAGCAAAATAATCTAGATACATTCATATATAGGATTTAATCTATTGGATCAAATTTAAAATTTGTAACCTATATATAGAAAAAAGTACGTGTATCAATGTGGAGGATCAATCACGGAGGAAGTGAAACTTCTTTGGCTTATATGTATTAAATTATATGTACACTAGCGGGTACGGCGGACGTTGTCCCGCCCTGAGATAATATAAATACACAAATTATATACCTAAACCTTCCTCATGAATTCATTTATCTATTGGTGAAAACCGCATGAAAATCCGTTTTTGAGTTTATCGCGAACAGATAGACAGACAGACAGCCGTGACAGAGGACTTTGTTTTATAATATACTAGCGGTCACGGCGGACGTTGTCCTGCCTTGATAAAAAAAAAACTAAAATTCAAACCGCAGATCCATATTGAATTTTTCAGAGTACTTCTAAACTATCATAACATTTCATTATATCAGATAAGCAGTAATGATAAGACTTAACAGAGGTAACTTAAAATCGGAAAAAATTGGAGTAATTTAAGAATTACGATAAAAGTCTAATTATTAATCCAGATAGAACAATTATTTTCGGTGTAATAATCGCATTTCACAGGCAACAGCTAGATTATCATATTTTTGGTAACAGTCTTCGTACTGTGTAATGGACAGATGATTTTCTGTATTCAGGCTAAATTCCAGATGTTCTTAGAAAGTATCCTAAAAGGATGGAGTCACTTTTCCGGAAAATAAATATTTACTGAATTAATTATATCTCATTAAAATTTTGATGGGTATCTAATGGACGACAATATCCTTTTGTAGTAAGACTTTTAAGGATTGGGCTGATTTAAAAAAGAATAGGAGGATGCACGATGACAGTACCTGCTGGCAAGTCTGGTCTAGCCATCCATACGTCGTTCCAAACATGGTAGTTCCAGACAGAGTCTGAAGCATTACCAGGATTGTTGGGATCGAAGTCTAATTCCTCCATAGTCTCCGTATAATACCTGTCGACGGTCAGCGTGCTGTTCGCGTCGTGAGCTGATACCAGATTTGATACTACACGTGATGGGATTCCGAGGGCGCGGCACACTAGAAAAATCCGGTTATTTTCACTGTAGATGGGAAATTATTTAAATATTTTAAATTGTGTCACGCTTTTTACCTAGAGTAACATTAAAAATTGTCCATATTTTTTTATTGAAGAAGGCGTTACTATGTGAAGATCCATTATTAAATAATATAGTGGACGTTACTTTGTAATTCCGGTTGGAATTGATTGGCCGCTACCACGTCTCTAACAACCGATCTGGGGATACGGGCACGGGGCATCACGGTAACTCAAATGAATTCCAGGCGGGAGTACAAAGTAACGTGCACTTATAATATTTAATCGTCCGTGATCCAATAAAGAATTACTAATGCGAATCCACTAGAGATGAATATATTTAAAACAAAGTCTTCTAATATCCTTAGTAAATTATCTAAAATTCCTACTAATTATAGGAATAAATACTGGATAATATCAGAGGTTCCAGGATTTTACGTAAATATTAGGTATCTTATATTTGTTTCTGAAAGGTTTAACTTTTCCCGTGTATAAAGTTTAATCAAAATAGGCTAAAAGTAACAAAAAAACTCGAGTATGGCGAAATAACAAAAAAAACTGACGAAGTAAAAGTTTGTGTGTACAAAAAATATTACTACAAATCAGTATTTTTTACTTAAGTCTGGACGTAAAAATAAACAGATCAAATATTCTTTAATGTTATATATAATAGATATTACTCCTAAAATGTTTTAGTAAATAATATTTTTTATTTTACCTTGTTTTTTATATTTATTTGTTTATACTCTTTTAACAATATCCTACTTATATTACTACCAAGTTCTATTCATAGACAGATAAGCTAAAATATGCTAAATATTAACAATAACTTATGATTCTAAAAGTTGATGATGTAAAATATAGAAAATGTATACCTTAATCTAATAAGTTCCGATTAACGTTCATAGATGTCACTTTCTACAACTGTATATAATCGTTCAGTACTCACCTCCCCAATGACATATTAAGAAAAAGAAAATCCGGAAAGAAATGTTAAAATGTCGACTTTAAAATGCTTAATTGAAATAGGCACTTTAAAGTAAATTAAAATGTGCCATCTTCTTTATAATTACTCATAGGATAGTTTTATTATTACGTACATAGAGGCAGCACTGTCTTTGCATTTTCTAAGGTTCACATATGACCAAACTGATTTTGTTATTTTAGAATAGGTATACAGCGGTTTCTGTTATCAGCTTGCCCTTAGCAAATATATAATTTAGAGGCCGTTTTCAATCGTAGCTTTCCAAATACATACGCTTAGTTAATCTTTTGGTTCATAAATATCCAGACGGGACAAGATTATTCCTCTACAACCTTATTCGTAGAATACTATATTGTATGTATATATTGCGAGTATACGTATTGTCTTAAACTTTACGAGCAACCCGCTACGGCTTCGCCTGGATGCAATGTACTAAGTTGGTGTTCTAAGTGTCTATATAACTTAGAATCATTTTTGCCGCTTTGATATTAACAGCTAATCATATTTAGAGAAGTGTACATAAGATAATGATTATCGTAGGCACGCCGTAGGTGGTAGAACCTCGCCCTAGGTGGTAGAGCCAGGTGTGTAAGCACAAGGTTCTTATATGATTTATTAAAGTTATTGCAAAGGAAGTAATAACAGTTTATTTAAGGGAGACGATTTATTTGTATCGATAGTATTTATTATCAACTGCGTTACCATGGAAACTGCTTGATCTTTAAATTAAAACAAATGATACGATAATGAAAATATTGTTATAGATCTTATTTTGTAAGCATCCCGAGTTTTTGGTGGGAGCTAAGTCTGTCATGTAGTGGATTTTTATTCATAATCTTGTGTTACTTGACTCTATATTTTCTAATATTGGTGATGCTTTTTTTCTTCTTATAAGCTTCTTCTTCTTAAGCAAATAAACTTGATTTCGTCCATAGTATGGATAAAAAACACACACAAAAACAGCAATATAGAAACTTTAGAACGATTTCAATCCAAAACGATATGCAACATGCTGAGCATCCCATACAAAGTCAATAACAGATATATCAGAAAGATAGACAGATATACTGATACCAGATTTGATACTACACGTGATGGGATTCCGAGGGCGCGGCACACTAGAAAAATCCGGTTATTTTCACTGTAGATGGGAAATTATTTAAATATTTTAAATTGTGTCACGCTTTTTACCTAGAGTAACATTAAAAATTGTCCATATTTTTTTATTGAAGAAGGCGTTACTATGTGAAGATCCATTATTAAATAATATAGTGGACGTTACTTTGTAATTCCGGTTGGAATTGATTGGCCGCTACCACGTCTCTAACAACCGATCTGGGGATACGGGCACGGGGCATCACGGTAACTCAAATGAATTCCAGGCGGGAGTACAAAGTAACGTGCACTTATAATATTTAATCGTCCGTGATCCAATAAAGAATTACTAATGCGAATCCACTAGAGATGAATATATTTAAAACAAAGTCTTCTAATATCCTTAGTAAATTATCTAAAATTCCTACTAATTATAGGAATAAATACTGGATAATATCAGAGGTTCCAGGATTTTACGTAAATATTAGGTATCTTATATTTGTTTCTGAAAGGTTTATGATCATTATATTATTCAATGCTGATGCTATGACTTCTTGATTTTGGTAGTAATTCTACAAATATATTAGAGAAAGATTGAGTGTACAGATTTCATTATGCTGTTTGTTCACTTTTTTCATTAATTACTTATTTTACTAATTGTATTTCTTACATTCATTATATTTGATTTCCATATGATACAAGATACTATTAGGCTTAGGATGATAATTATCTATACCAACGAAATCTGTTAGAATAATTTCTGGATTAACAAAGGTTTTAGCTTATTGATAAATGATGCTTTTTGATAATAATTTGGAATTATGATTTCTTTCTAAATATACTCAAATAAGAGGATAAGTTTGTACAGTCACTTACGATCTTGGTTGCAAGATTATACTTGGATTTATAGGGCGAATGAGGCTTTGACATATATTAATAAAGAGTTTATTATATTAACAGCATCATTATACAAGAACAGGCAGTAAGATATCTGATTTTTTTTATGTCATAGGAGGCAAACGAACAGGTGGGTTACCAGATTTTATGTGATCACCAGGCGTCCATAGACACTTGTAACACCAGACGAGTTGCAAGTGCGTTGCTAGCCTGTGTTTGGGGTGAGGGAGAGGGAAAGGAGAAAGAGAAAGGGGGAAAGAAGGTGGGCCTCCGGCGCTCTCACTGACCGAACGAAACGCAACAATGTAAGCAATGTTACTTCATGTCGGTGTTTTGTGAGAGGGTGGTACTACCCCGGGCGAGCCGACCCATTCATTCTGAAACTAGTAATAGATACCTCTACCACCTTCTAAATGGAAGAAGAAATAAAAGACAATAATACACAACGGACTGTACTCAACGGTTTGCAAACAAAATGTATTATTGCTTTTCAGCCAACAATTATGACACGAACTTACCAGTAGTAACAACACTAGAGAACACCCAACACTGTCCATAAGAAACGCTCTGCTGTGTTTCGAGGAACTGCTGAAGGATGTCGACAGATCCTGTCCACTCCGAATCTAATTATTAATCCAGATAGAACAATTATTTTCGGTGTAATAATCGCATTTCACAGGCAACAGCTAGATTATCATATTTTTGGTAACAGTCTTCGTACTGTGTAATGGACAGATGATTTTCTGTATTCAGGCTAAATTCCAGATGTTCTTAGAAAGTATCCTAAAAGGATGGAGTCACTTTTCCGGAAAATAAATATTTACTGAATTAATTATATCTCATTAAAATTTTGATGGGTATCTAATGGACGACAATATCCTTTTGTAGTAAGACTTTTAAGGATTGGGCTGATTTAAAAAAGAATAGGAGGATGCACGATGACAGTACCTGCTGGCAAGTCTGGTCTAGCCATCCATACGTCGTTCCAAACATGGTAGTTCCAGACAGAGTCTGAAGCATTACCAGGATTGTTGGGATCGAAGTCTAATTCCTCCATAGTCTCCGTATAATACCTGTCGACGGTCAGCGTGCTGTTCGCGTCGTGAGCTGATACCAGATTTGATACTACACGTGATGGGATTCCGAGGGCGCGGCACACTAGAAAAATCCGGTTATTTTCACTGTAGATGGGAAATTATTTAAATATTTTAAATTGTGTCACGCTTTTTACCTAGAGTAACATTAAAAATTGTCCATATTTTTTTATTGAAGAAGGCGTTACTATGTGAAGATCCATTATTAAATAATATAGAGGACGTTACTTTGTAATTCCGGTTGGAATTGATTGGCCGCTACCACGTCTCTAACAACCGATCTGGGGATACGGGCACGGGGCATCACGGTAACTCAAATGAATTCCAGGCGGGAGTACAAAGTAACGTGCACTTATAATATTTAATCGTCCGTGATCCAATAAAGAATTACTAATGCGAATCCACTAGAGATGAATATATTTAAAACAAAGTCTTCTAATATCCTTAGTAAATTATCTAAAATTCCTACTAATTATAGGAATAAATACTGGATAATATCAGAGGTTCCAGGATTTTACGTAAATATTAGGTATCTTATATTTGTTTCTGAAAGGTTTATGATCATTATATTATTCAATGCTGATGCTATGACTTCTTGATTTTGGTAGTAATTCTACAAATATATTAGAGAAAGATTGAGTGTACAGATTTCATTATGCTGTTTGTTCACTTTTTTCATTAATTACTTATTTTACTAATTGTATTTCTTACATTCATTATATTTGATTTCCATATGATACAAGATACTATTAGGCTTAGGATGATAATTATCTATACCAACGAAATCTGTTAGAATAATTTCTGGATTAACAAAGGTTTTAGCTTATTGATAAATGATGCTTTTTGATAATAATTTGGAATTATGATTTCTTTCTAAATATACTCAAATAAGAGGATAAGTTTGTACAGTCACTTACGATCTTGGTTGCAAGATTATACTTGGATTTATAGGGCGAATGAGGCTTTGACATATATTAATAAAGAGTTTATTATATTAACAGCATCATTATACAAGAACAGGCAGTAAGATATCTGATTTTTTTTATGTCATAGGAGGCAAACGAACAGGTGGGTTACCAGATTTTATGTGATCACCAGGCGTCCATAGACACTTGTAACACCAGACGAGTTGCAAGTGCGTTGCTAGCCTGTGTTTGGGGTGAGGGAGAGGGAAAGGAGAAAGAGAAAGGGGGAAAGAAGGTGGGCCTCCGGCGCTCTCACTGACCGAACGAAACGCAACAATGTAAGCAATGTTACTTCATGTCGGTGTTTTGTGAGAGGGTGGTACTACCCCGGGCGAGCCGACCCATTCATTCTGAAACTAGTAATAGATACCTCTACCACCTTCTAAATGGAAGAAGAAATAAAAGACAATAATACACAACGGACTGTACTCAACGGTTTGCAAACAAAATGTATTATTGCTTTTCAGCCAACAATTATGACACGAACTTACCAGTAGTAACAACACTAGAGAACACCCAACACTGTCCATAAGAAACGCTCTGCTGTGTTTCGAGGAACTGCTGAAGGATGTCGACAGATCCTGTCCACTCCGACGGTGAGGTACCGTCATCGTATTTCCCGTCCCAGCGACCGACCAGTACACCGTCGTCATCGTTGGAATTCACAATGCGAGAAATAGCACGGGTCACTTTGATTGGGTCTCCACGACTGGAAATTGCAGTCACTTATGATAAAATAAATTGGTAATAACAGGAAAAAATATTTAGCCATTTCGATTAACAGTCTACACACTAATACAAACTAGTCCAAGAGTCACAATTCGATCATAATAAGGTATAGAAACTTTTTTCTTAATGTGGTGAAATATAGATATCATTCTCTTTTCTCTGTACTTATTTAATATCTTGTTCTCAATGTTAAAAACTGTATCGAGTTGTATATAAATACTGTTGATTAAATACTTAAGTAGCGTGAAGTATGTCGAATAGAGTAAAAACTTGATTTCGTCCATAGTATGGATAAAAAACACACACAAAAACAGCAATATAGAAACTTTAGAACGATTTCAATCCAAAACGATATGCAACATGCTGAGCATCCCATACAAAGTCAATAACAGATATATCAGAAAGATAGACAGATATAACAGATAGATCTTAATATCAAAACTGTCAAACAGGAAGTTGCCGAGTTCAGAAAAAATGAGCAAAGTAGCCTTTAACATATTAATGAACTAGCATCGAAACGGTTTTTTTATTGTAGCACTGCAAAATGACTGCACTGTGCCTGATGGTAAGCACAGTACAATCCAAAAACAACGGCGACCACCGAGTGACACACTATCCATCACCGGTCGCCGCTGTCATGCCGGCCTGCGAAAAGCTAGATATGCACAGGCTGATCCCGAAACGCGACCCGTAGAAGCGAATTACTATGACTTTTTTTTTGCCATATACATGGTGGTTGCCACCCAGTCAGGCTGTAAAACCCTACCACCCCGCTATCGCCATTGCCTCGTTCGTTATTCAGCAGGTGCACCACGCGCATGTGAGGTTGGCTTGAGTGCCTCAAGTCTTAGATGTCATTCGACACCCTTTACACCCCATTCGCACAGTCGATTAAAGAGATTGACTGTTTCCAACCTGAATTCGAGAGTCTAGGAACGCTCACATCTTTAGAAAAAGTAGACTCGATGGAGCTTCTATACACACACAAAGATATACATAATAACACCGTTTATATCCAATCCTGGCTCCCACATTGGAATGGCTTATTGTTCCCAGTAAAGAAAAAAAAACAGTTTGCCATGATACAGAAAAGACATAAGAGAAAAAAACCCACAAAATATTAATTTAAACCAGTATTCTATATGAAGTAGATAATCAGGACGACTGCTTTATCTTTTACTTAACTTTTTGATAATAATTTGGAATTATGATTTCTTTCTAAATATACTCAAATAAGAGGATAAGTTTGTACAGTCACTTACGATCTTGGTTGCAAGATTATACTTGGATTTATAGGGCGAATGAGGCTTTGACATATATTAATAAAGAGTTTATTATATTAACAGCATCATTATACAAGAACAGGCAGTAAGATATCTGATTTTTTTTATGTCATAGGAGGCAAACGAACAGGTGGGTTACCAGATTTTATGTGATCACCAGGCGTCCATAGACACTTGTAACACCAGACGAGTTGCAAGTGCGTTGCTAGCCTGTGTTTGGGGTGAGGGAGAGGGAAAGGAGAAAGAGAAAGGGGGAAAGAAGGTGGGCCTCCGGCGCTCTCACTGACCGAACGAAACGCAACAATGTAAGCAATGTTACTTCATGTCGGTGTTTTGTGAGAGGGTGGTACTACCCCGGGCGAGCCGACCCATTCATTCTGAAACTAGTAATAGATACCTCTACCACCTTCTAAATGGAAGAAGAAATAAAAGACAATAATACACAACGGACTGTACTCAACGGTTTGCAAACAAAATGTATTATTGCTTTTCAGCCAACAATTATGACACGAACTTACCAGTAGTAACAACACTAGAGAACACCCAACACTGTCCATAAGAAACGCTCTGCTGTGTTTCGAGGAACTGCTGAAGGATGTCGACAGATCCTGTCCACTCCGACGGTGAGGTACCGTCATCGTATTTCCCGTCCCAGCGACCGACCAGTACACCGTCGTCATCGTTGGAATTCACAATGCGAGAAATAGCACGGGTCACTTTGATTGGGTCTCCACGACTGGAAATTGCAGTCACTTATGATAAAATATATTGGTAATAACAGGAAAAAATATTTAGCCATTTCGATTAACAGTCTACACACTAATACAAACTAGTCCAAGAGTCACAATTCGATCATAATAAGGTATAGAAACTTTTTTCTTAATGTGGTGAAATATAGATATCATTCTCTTTTCTCTGTACTTATTTAATATCTTGTTCTCAATGTTAAAAACTGTATCGAGTTGTATATAAATACTGTTGATTAAATACTTAAGTAGCGTGAAGTATGTCGAATAGAGTAAAAACTTGATTTCGTCCATAGTATGGATAAAAAACACACACAAAAACAGCAATATAGAAACTTTAGAACGATTTCAATCCAAAACGATATGCAACATGCTGAGCATCCCATACAAAGTCAATAACAGATATATCAGAAAGATAGACAGATATAACAGATAGATCTTAATATCAAAACTGTCAAACAGGAAGTTGCAGAGTTCAGTAAAAATTATCAAAGTAGTCTTTAAACATATTAATGAACTAGCATCGAAGCGGTTATTGTAGCACGGCAAAATGACTGCACTGTGCCTGATGGTAAGCACAGTACAATCCAAAAACAA
>MU158889.1:700313-711789 GCA_015888305.1 Antheraea pernyi | reverse complement strand
CGGAAGAGTTTTTTCAATACTCTACCCGACACTGAGTTTATTTAAACTACTTTTCGTCATAGAGAAACGTTGCCTAATAGAATTTCGAAGACCTCTTATAAGAAGTTTTACTTCAATATATAACTATAGGTTTTTCATACCAATATATGTACTGTACATAACCTAATATTAAAACAAAACCTAAATCAATTACAAATTCAAGAATTCATCAGCTCCACAAGGATGACATGCAGATGTACTCAATGCCACTTGAAGTTTCTCTTAAAAGTCTAGATATTGTATCAAAGACCCTTAGTGAGTGATGACCGTACACGGTTTAGGAACTGGAAAACTCATAAAAAGGCCGTATATGTTTACGTTTTATTTAGGTGTAGATAAGGATATCATTTCATTATTGTAATGCATAAATACAGTATATAAAATATATACATAAAATGTCAGGCAAATACTAGTGTATGTGCGAATGAGCGATGTATATATTATCCAAAAATACAGTTAGGTGAGAGCAGGTGGTAGGGGCGAGCGTGTCTCGGGCGACGCGACGCGGCACGCACTCTCACGTACCTACGTATTTAGTGCTTCGCTCGCTCAGTTTATCACACTTCAAAGAGCGCGAGTAGGCGCCGAGTCGAAACCGCGTCTCCCCGCTAGGGCTTCCAATAAGCTTTCGCCAATCCCGTTTGTTACCGGTGATTTTGTATAATCTTATTCGTGGAATATTCCTTTGTTGTGCTCTGCTGAAATATTTATCGATTTATATCGTTCAGTGTCATTTTCATATAATATTAAAGCCGCTTGAATATTAGTACAAACAATTACAAGTTACAAACCTTTAAGAAACGAGCGTACGCTTCTTAAAAATGCCGGCAACGCACTTGCGACTCTCCTGGTGTTGCTAGTGTCTATGGATCTATATATGATCACTTACCATCAGGTGACCCGCCTGTTCGTTGGCTCTCTATAATATAAAAAAATAGTAATCAAAACTAAGTCTGTATTTTATGTAGGCATACTTACTGCGTTATCTTCTCTTTTATGTAGACTTGAGTTATGTGAATTATTAATACAGAAAAGAAATATAATTCCGTTTAAAGAAGTGACAACTTTTTTAAGTGCTTTCATCGGTTTCGCGTCATGACGTGCTACGTAAACATGACCGGCCGTATTGCGCTTGTACGGCTTGCGTCAGACTAGCGACGCGTAGTATAGGGACCTCTGTACATGTGGTATTGATATTTTGCAACTTATCACACTTTTGATTGATTCATAGACTTTATAAAAATGAACATAATTATTGCTGCGAGTGCCAATACATATGAAAACCACATAAATGTTAAAAAAATAGTGCGTGGACTCCCTCCGCGCGGAAGAAGTGAATGTGGAAATCGTAATGTGGAAATGAAAATAGAAAGGGGTAGAATTTGATTTTTAGTGAAATCATATTGTTTATTTAAGACAAACTTTATTAACATTGCTTACAATTCACAACTGATCGCATCTTTTAATTATCATTTTCGAGTGGAGAAATATCCAAATCTATAACATTTACAATGGGATTATGATAATTAAAGTATGATACGAAATGTTTGAATATTTTTCTCTCTCTGTTTCTTTCTATTTCCTCTCCCCAGGAGCGTTGAACGTTTAACGCAACAGTGCTTTCATACCCCCTCCACGGTAGCGTTAAACGTTTAACGCAACCTTCTTGGAAGTCGCATTAGAAGTTTCACTTCAATAATTTCAATAAACAAATTCTTAATTTCTTAAACTGTCATTCACACTATAATCAGTATGAAAATTCAAAGTAGATTTAGAAATAGATAAAATAGATTTAAAAAAAAACATTTATGTCATTGTTTTGATTTTTCACTTCTGTCGGAATTCCTTATTTAAAGGAAGAATTTAAAGGAAGAAATTAAGAATTCCTTATTATATTCCTTTCTACTTTTTTTAAAGTTATATTAATGGATAAGTCGTTCAGTTGAGTATTTATAAGTATATTTCTGCAGATACTGCTGGGTTTAGATTTTAGTGTCCGAAGTTATATTCCATATTCATAACAGTTTATCCCATTTAAATCTGATTATGTTAACCGTAATAAACATAACTGAATTAAGTCACGTAGGTCGTGAATAACTATTCCAGTTTTGACAAGCACCTTATACGAATCACACTATGCAGCTTACATCTTTAATGTGCTTATAAGTGCTTTTATGAGTAGCTCTTTGTGTAACTTAATGTATTTATGATCAATTAAGTGTTGAGAAATAAGGTTTAAATAGATCTCATAAAAAAGGCCAATTAATAATTAAAAATCACGGACTCCGTAAATTCGTAAACTGCAACAACCCTATTTGAAGCGGTACCACGGTAACTAGGAAGCCGCTTTGTGAAATTCGCGATGCCTTTCGACGTGAGACGACCCCCATTCGGTTTTTCGAGGTCGCGCCGCATCCTCCCCCTCTTATAACCCAAGTATCTACTTTGCATCGTTTCTGCTAGCCTGGTACTATGGTACTATACGCGGTAAGTTCGCGGTTTGTACACCTTGGTTTTAACTAGGTAAGCGTATTTATTTAGTAAGCGAATTTAATTGAAGGCCCTTGTTTTGTATCTGTGATATTATAGGTCTTTTGTGAGGAAATCGAAATAAAAATTATACATTTTTTTTTACAAAACTGCGGCTCTGATAATATGCAACACAATACATCTCTCTAATATTTCGTTGGTTTTGGAATTTACAATGCTAATTTATTCATATTTATTATTACAGTTACAGCATGACTAACAAATGTACTTAGACCGCTGACGTTTACAATTACATGGATAAAAAAAAATGTGAAAATGAACTTTGATGACTTCGCCTGGGACGCAATTAAGGAAAGAGATAGATGGCCAAAATTACTTACTCATATTGACGATTCTGAGACTCGTTGGCATTTACATATAAATAATTTGGGAATTCTACGCGATCCTAAATTATAAAAGGTGTTTTACATACACGACGGTGACCTTAACTTCTTTAGTTTTTTTTAAATGATTAAGATAGATACGTATATATAATTACGCGGAATTTATCGCGGATTTTAGTTCTTGTGATACTAATTATACTGTCTTTTGGTAAAGAATAATTAAAATAAATATACAATTATTATCGAATATCTTAATGATCGTCTTGTGTACACAACATTTTGACTTTATACGGTATTTCGAATTAATTTAGCGTTTGACCGCAATGCCACTTGAAATGAAATTACGATGTGGCTTGAAACAACACACTTATATTTTGCTCGGACACAGCTTTTCAACAGACAGGTATCTAATCAGACAGATATTAGAAAAAGCCTTAACCCTACGCTATAATTTCATCACGACAGTCCTTTGTAGGATATAAAATACGTCTATCAATATTTTGACCCAACGCATTATCACTGAGCCATTGTCGCTTCATCATCGCAATTTCGAAGTATAATAATCTCATATTGTTTATCTTACAGTGCATTCAAATTTTTATCCGGCTCGTAATCGTCATTGTCCGATGACAGGTTGCGACCGGCCCGGGGTAAATCAATGCCGTTATGTACAACAGTCATTGCTTATGTACTGGCGGTACATAAGGCCATGTATGTATTAGTGTAGTGGATACGCGTGTACGTAGATAATCTCGTCATAGCTCGCACCCGTTATGGTATTACTGTGTGTGGGCGAGGGGGTCGGGCTAAGGGGGACAAGGCCCCCGCGAGTGACGCAGGGGGGCGCTGTCCGCTTTAAAAATACCGGGGGAGCAAGCGAAACTACAGAGGAAGTAGAATGCGAACGTTAAAGGAAGCCGTTTATTTTGAAAGACCGAAGTCTTTCAACTCCCTGCGTTCCTGGTAGCGACGGGTAAAAGTTGTAAAAATTTCGAATAAAAAAAGAGACCCGGCAGCCGTTGTAGCTATTAGAAGCGTTTATGAAAATACTTAAGGCTCCTGAACTTTTCTGGGTTTTAAAACGACGGACGACTGCCTGCTCAAGTGAAACTGGAATTTTTAAGTCTTCTAACTACGCGATTATTACTTACAAATTTTCCTTTCTACTTTGTATAAATTTCATTTTTGTTAGACTTAGCAATTAAATGTAGGGATGTCATAAAACTCGATTGCTAGAGACAAGTTAGTTAGTTAGTTATGTCATAAAACTCGACTGCTAGAGACCAGTTACTTAGTGCACTCGGTACGCACTTGTTAGAATCTCAAAAAATATTTAAAACAAAAATACATGTATAATTTTTTGAATAGATAAAGTTACAGTTTAATAGATATTTTTTTTTTGATGTGTCAATATGAATTGACCAATGTGTTCACAATACATATATTACAAATTTGAATATTTCGTTGTTTATAATTATACTACTATATTATAGATGGTTCTTTACAATGTAAAGACATTTTATCGTACTAGTTGATAATAGACCTTTTGTACTGAACGAAAATTTAAATATGTAGTTTGGTTGAGTGATAATGGTGCTCGCGATCTCAGTGGTTTAATGACACCTTGACAGTTCACGAAAGCGGATAAGTAAGGATGTGGTCAGCAATATTTAATTTTATCGATAAAACGGTTCTGTGTTATCGGCCTTTGATGTTCGGAAAGCGTTCGAAATTTGTATTTTGTTCGTATTTTCATAATTGGTCGCGGGTGAGTACGGTACGGGGTGATGGGAGGCGCCGCGGGCGTCATTGCGCCCCTCTGCGTGGGTATTTAATGATTATACGCTGACTGCCACCTGATTGCTGACACTATGCTGTGTTGTTGGAGATCGTTGTCGATGTTACTTGTTTATAGTCTATGTCTATTAATAAAATTTGCATATTCGAGTATGTGTTATTTAGAATCATGCTATGTTTACTGAACTATATTCTGTAAGTTGTTATTTTATTCTCAATATAAACTATTTCGATTGATAAAATGATGAAAATGATTTTGAGGTGTAAGGGGGTGTCGAATAACATCTAAGTCTTGAGACACTCAAGCGAACCTCACCTCCACGTGGTGCACCATGCTGAATAACGAACGAGGCAATGGCGAAAGCGGGGTGGTAGGGTTTTACAACCTGACTGGGTCGCAACCACCATGTATATGGCGAAAAAGCCCATCATAGTGATTCGCTTCTGCGGGTCGCGTTTTACAGGGCATATTCAGCTTTTCGCAGGCCGGCATGACAGCGGCGACCGGCGATGGATAGTGTGTCACTCGGTGGTCGCAATTGTTTTTGGATTGTACTATGCTTACCATCAGGCACAGTGCAGTAATTTTGCCGTGCCACAATAAAATCAATAATTAAGTAATTTTATATAGAGATTTTAATAACTACTTTTATCCTAAGTATCATACCTATATATCTATACTTATACTAAGTATAAGAGAAAACGTAATTTAAACTTTTTTTAAACTCGCTCAAAAACAATTCAATAAATTTTTCACTTAAACATATGGAGAAACATAAAATTATGACATCATCTATGAGTCTCTTACAGTGTTCTAATATATTTTTGTTGGAGATTTGTTAAGTGAAAAGCTATTTGTAGCCTACAGATATATTGATATACAGAGAGGAACAAACAATTTCATTCGTTGTTGTTGTTTATTTGACACGTGTGTGAAATTTTTGCTTATTTACGAAGTCTTTGCTGAACGTTATAATGATTGCATAAAGCAAATGAATCGGTTACATTTCACAACGAGCTAAATACAATTTTAATTTTTCGTATAACATGTTAATTGTTTTTGAGATTTCCAGTTTTTATACACCGAGAACGAAATTCAAATTTTATCGTCTATGAGCTTTTTTTTATGTTTTTCATATTTAACAAGTACAAAATTTGAAGATCTGAAAAATAATGTAAATTATTATGTACGGCTCAAATTGGATTTAGCTTATTTTTAAATGTAACCACTAAAATATTCAGGTTCACGATGGATAAACTATCGACTGTCGATAATACGCCGTAATCGACCCGCACCGATGCGGCGTGATCGCTCGCGGGGTGGCAAGCACTACACGGTAACACGCGGCGGGGGTGGTACAGGAGCAAGGGGGCGAGGGGGCACACCGCAGTATATAGCCCATGTATCAGTACATGGCCTTCGGTATATAAGCATTGGTGGATTCCCGAAATTTTGCAGTTATTTTGTATATGGAAAACTAGGTTATTCCGCGATTTATTCGCGAATTTCCTGATGACCAGCCGATGTTGTTGGGAATGCCTCGCTATTTATTTCATGTTATGTTTCATCAATATTTTTTATCACTTTATAGAGACCATTACTATATTTAGACTACATTCGCATATTAAATGACGATATGACCGAAGATGGGAACATGCCAAGCCTAAAATGAAGAATGGTTGTCAATTGCGTATGCCAAAATATACCACTAAGTAACATCTTGAGAGGTAACTGGCCAAGTTAAATTTAGGCAATGGCTATCAACCTATGTTTGCATCAGGATATTTCTTTTAAGTGCAGGCTTTTTTCTTTTTTTTCTTTCAAGTTCGTAACTTCTTATCTTTGCCGCACCGTGAAACTGTGGGACAATCTCCCGGCAAGTGTGTATCCTCCGTCCATGGGGTCCTTCAAGCGTAACGTGAAGAGACATTTACGCAGGCCGGCATGACAGCGCCGACCGGCGAGGGATAGCGTATCTCGGTAGTCGCCATTGTTTTTGGATTGTACTGTGCTCACCATCAGGCACAGTACAGTCACTTAGCTGTGCTACAGTTAAAAAAAAGGCTGATTATTAAAAATGAATGTTTTTTTTAAATAAAATCCAAACAACTTATCACTGCATTTACACATAATTGTCTCTGAGACAGAAAATATATATTTTTTATAAATCACAACTAGCTGACACCCGCGATTTTGTCTGCGTCGTTTATTGTCTTAATTCTTTTGTTATATCTCAAAGAGGTTAGGCAGACTCTTCGACGAAAGCTCCCAGGCGTCCTGACTTTTTTCGACACTTCCAACAATTATATTTTAACCAATTTACACAAAATTGTGACAAATCATATACCTAAATCTTTCTCGTGAAACACTCTATCCATCAAACCGCGTGAAAATCTGTTCAGAATTTTTTGAGTTTATCACGAACAGACAGACAAACGCAGAGAACTTTGTTTTATAATATGTAGCGATATTTCATTGTCTCTTTCATAACAAATACAACAAATTGTTGTATTAGCCAAAGCGAGTAGTTTACAGTAGAAACTATGAAATCTAGTTTTTTGTACCATGTAACTGATGACATGAAGAGCCGGCAGCCGATAGAAGAAAGTTGTATTTTAGTCTTTAAACTGTATTGCCCCTATTATAATCTGTAATGTATTCGACCTCCGAAGTCAGAATCCAGATCAAACTACAAATAGACTTTGTGTAAGCTTGTTAATCATGCAATTATGGCTACCGTCTTTGTATTATGAGTTTTGTAAGATTCACGACTTTGCATTCATGGCAACGATAGCCCAAGCCGTGGTTCGGTAATTTTGGCACCCTCGAGTTTGTTGCCAAGCGTCTGAGCCCCATAGGCGCTCGCCCCATTAGTTCCGTAAAGCTGTGGAGACCAACCAAGTAAATAGCGTTAGTTCGAAAAAAAATGTGAATGTAATTTTTATACAAAACTAGGTATGCCCGCCGCTCCACTTACGTACACTATAAAACTGTTGTTAATATGTGTATTTTTACTAAAGCCTTTTAAACATTTCATTTCATGTATATTTTTAGTTAAAAGTAAAAGCGCTCATTACGATTTGGATAGAGAAATTCTATTATTACTAAGCTTGATTTTTTCGCAATATTTTGTCTAAATAATCGTACTACATATTGATTTATATTTGGCTATTTAGGTACAATAACACGGTGTACTCACAGTGTTAATTTACCTTTATATGTAAAAAAACATAAAGTTAACCTTTGTAATTAAAAGATGAATTATATAAATCATTAATAAACATAGTTTTTCAAGGTGATAGAGCCACGCTGAAGCTATTACTGGTTTCAGCATGAATGGGTCGGCTCGTCCGGGGTAGTACCAACCTTTCAAAAAACCGACGTGAAGTAACAGTGCTTATATTGTTGCGTTTCGTTCGGTCAGTGAGAGCACCAGAGGCCCACTTCCCTTCCCCGTCCCCTCTCCCTCTCCTCCATCCCCCCTCCCCCAAAAACAGGCTGGCAACGCACTTGCGACTCTGGTGTTGCAAGTGTCTATGGACTGTGGTGATCACTTAACATCAGGTGCCCCACCTGTTCGTTTGCCAACAGAAGAACAGAAGAAGGACAGAAGTTTGGCTTTTAATTATATGTAATAATCAGTAATTGAAACGTTAAAATTAGTGGTATCTAACTCTTATACCTCCCTCCATATATATCATATTATAATATTACGGGAGTTTTTTTATCATGCATATATTGTATGACATTTATATATCTATACAGATTATATGTGTGGTATACATACAAACGTACGTACACATAACATATGCATATTGCCACACATCACTGCACCTTATCTGTCATTGAGCTGTAATTAATTACGAACTAAATTGTGGTAGATGTACTAGTATATATGTAAAGGGGGGTATAAAAGCGCATGCATACAGTACAAGTTGCGAAGTCAACGAAATTTAATTCACTTATTCATGTTTCATATTACATATTACAGCCTAGTTAGTTTTTCTCGAATGTTCGCAATTTTGCAATTGAAATATTTTTGATAGGTTTTTTTTTTACTTTGTTAGCATATTTATTATGAATATTTAGGTTGTTATTACTTAGGTACCGCTTTCATATTTGTTTGTTCATAGTAATAGAATAGAACTTTGAGATCGTTTAAGAAACATATTTCTTTTTATAAAGATAAACCTATTTGTTGTGTTATGGATTATAAAACTTTATTTATTTAGTATTTTAGCTTCAATTTACGTTGTAACATACGCCATACCTTATGTTTGCCCAGTAGAGACATCTTGTGGAGACTTTTGTAACTTATGACGTGTCCAGATTTAGGAAGTGATAACTTCTTCAGGCGCGTCGAGAGGTATTTTTGGCGGGAGATAAATTTATCATTTCGCGTCATGACATGCTGGTAAGCATGACCGGCCGTATTGCGCTTGCGCGGCTTGCGTCAGACTAGCAACACGTAGCAAGAGCCTGTGCATCTAATAATTGATATTTTCTATTGAGATTGTGCAGCCCCATCATATATTTGATAAATTAGTCAACTATATAAAAAAAAGCGTGTGTGTACTTATGTACACGCGTTAGAAGTTATACTTCTTTGGCGTAAGAGGACAAAATCTTTTCAAAGATGTTATCTTTCGCCTTATTCTACATTTGTAGAAAAAACGACACTAACAATAGAAAAAGTTAACTATAGTTAACTATAGCTAACTTCAGGGTGTCGGTTTTCGAAACGACACTAACAATAGAAAAAGTTGACTATAGCTAATATCAGGGTGTCGGTTTTTCGTGACGGTGTGCGCGCGCATCGTAAAAATTTACTCTCATCATTTTTCCCTAACGCGCCAAAAGAAGTATAAATTCAAAAAGTGTATAATTATTATTCGGTGTGTCAATAGATGTGAAAGAGAGACTAATGATAATAATTTCAAGTTACAAATAACATTTCAAAAATTAACACTATAATTAATTGAAAAAATCAAAAGAGAACACAGTTTGAATTCAGTTGTTTTAAGTTTTCACTTCTGTCGGCAGTTCGTATGACTACCTCGTCTTTTGTTTAAATTGTTCATATTATTTCAAATAGATAACTTATAATAACTGTGTATTAATATTGTGATGTATAATAATTTCTATTGAACTATAATAATAAATACGAGTCAGTTGCATCTGGCCGATCATTTGGTGACTATGCACATGTGAACGGGCTCTTAAAGGTCAACGGATATTTAGTGTCCGCATAGCAGATGCGGTCCTTGGCCACCGCCCTAAGACGGTCGATATCTTGTCACCCCACCTAACTCCTAACCGGCTATGTGCACCTGGTACCCATAGCTGAGTATACCACATACAAGCAAACTTAATTGATTACTCCTATGTGTATATATATATTTTTGTTTTTAATTATTGTTAAGTAATTACTTTATCTATCTATACTAACAATCGTTCGCGTCTTCGTACACGTTAATTGCAATTTACCAATGAATATCTATAAAACATAAAACTTCAACCCTGAACAATACTTTTCAGTTAGAACATTCTTTTTATCTCATCAATTAATTTTAGATATCACATCACATCCTTACAACAAACATTACTTCGTAGAAATAAATAGAAATAGAAATTTACGAAGCATAAAACTTCGAGGAAATATAGAATTAGTATAATTTTGGTGATGAATTCTATTACTATAGTCAAAATTACTTAAATTAGTACGAAGATTAGTTAATTAAAATACGTACAGTCCTGTCTTTTTGACCGCTCTGAAATTACCCCTAAGTTCGAGCTTACGCATAATATAATCAAAAGTTTAACTTAATTTGTGTTCTGCACAACTATGTTTAGAACAGTCAAAAGTTTGGCGAAGATATACATACTTATTTTATACAGTTTACAAACATACCTTTCAAATATTCTGTTATATGCAGCACTGATTATTTATTAGACATAATGTTAAATGTAAAAAGTATAAAGTCATCTCTATATCTATGTCAAATTAAACTTTAATTCTTAAACCACTTGTTGAATAGAAGACGTTCGTATATTTTCGGAAGCCAAACGTTCTGCCGATTCTAACGGGTCTAAAATGCCGCTTAAGAATTATTTTTCACATAACTTAATAAGGTTTGTACAAAATTACGATTACAACTTTGATTACATCTAAAAGCTTGTAAACAATAAATAGCACATATACTATGCCTTTTGTACCTTATTCTGTACTATAATAAAGGTCTAAAACCGTCGTATCTGCACATAGAAATTATTTGTGGAAAAACTGTTTGCGTTTGTAGAGAGTACGGCAGAATAAAATAACACTATTTACAAGTAATTTGGGCGTAGATTGAAGATACATTATACTTAATTTAATGAAATCTGCTTACCAAAAGAAACTATATCTTAACTGAAAGTTTTAGAAGTCTGCTCAGCTTAGTAGTTTGTTGAAAAGTCTAAAGATGGCAACTTCATTAGTTAATTTCCAGACTCTCTTAACCCCTCGGCTGATTTCTAAGACTCAGCTTTCAAAATTTCTGACCATGTTTACAAACATCTAGCTATACTTTTTAATTTATTTTGGGATGTAAGGGGTGTCGAATAACATCTAAGACTTGAGACATCCAAGTCAACCTCACTTACACGTGGTGCACCCTGCTGAATAACGAACGAGGCAATGGCGAAAGCGGGGTGGTAGGGTTTTACAGCTTGACTGGGTCGCAACCACCATGTATATGGCGAAAAAGCCCGTCATAGTGATTCGCTT